>VDFB02105785.1:146950048-147221403 GCA_007258455.2 Sequoia sempervirens
CGTATGGACAATATGCATGAATGTATGTCAACATATAACTTTTAATTTTGTTATATTGGAAAACTAGTACTATTTTGATAAATCAACATTGGGAAATTAGCATTTAGCTGTTTCTATTTATCATAATAGCTTTATAAACTATTGTTGTTATTGAAAACCAGTGAAATGCGATCGCATAGTTTGATTAAATAAATTTAAGCAAAGGCAGAGTCTAGAAGGCTAGTGAGTAGAGATACATAATCCATGACTACAAATTAAATGCATTGAAATATCAGGAAAATGCGAACACATGGAGGGGTCAAAATAATTGAAGCAAGTGCATTAAATGCCATGTAACTGGTGGGGAAGGCACTAGAAT
The DNA here is from genome assembly GCA_007258455.2 of Sequoia sempervirens. NCBI lineage: Eukaryota > Viridiplantae > Streptophyta > Pinopsida > Cupressales > Cupressaceae > Sequoia > Sequoia sempervirens. The sequence goes on from VDFB02105785.1 coordinate 146,950,407, forward strand.
TGCTTGATGGCCATGGGTTACTAGGATACTTTGGCCATTAGGGGCCATTTGGCTAAAGACAAAGACAGATACATGGATGCATGAGTCCATACATGCATATATACATGTATCCATGCAAAATATTGATAGATACATATATAGATGTATGTGTGTATGCAATTCACAGGTTCATATATGCATAAATCAATGTATACATGCACCCATAGATACAGTCATACATATATAGACAAATGCATGTAGAGATATGGCAAGATATGCATGAATCAATATATGCATGGCTGCATCTATGGATACATAGATACATAAAGAAATGGAGAAAAAGGACACATTTATATATGCATAGTTTGATTAAAACTAGTGGCTGAAGGTACATAGTTCATTCAGACAAAATTAATGCATTGAATGGCATCTGACCAAAGGGGAGACTGTTTGAATTGCTAAGCAGTCTTTGAATATATAACAATTAAAAGACATAAGTATAAGTATCGTTGGGGACATTCCACATTTTGACCTTTCAATCAAAGTCAATTAACAAAGCAGCAGTCAGACCTAAAGAAACTTGAATGACTATGAGGATAGAAACTGTACATTTTAAATGAAAGTCGGGTTTTGCATTGTTACAATGTATTTGTATACTTTGATTATAAAATCATAGTTTAGATTATTTTAAGTGTTATGCATTTGAATCTTTTCTTGAAATACGAAGGATTCATCTGAGTCTTGGAGGCAATGCACAGTTGTCCTATAAAGAGAGCTTTGGAACCAATGAACTGTCATATATACATGTGTGCATGAGTCCATAGATGCATATATACATGTATCCATGCAAGCTATTGATAAATGCATATATACATGCATGTGTGTATGCAATTCATAGGTGCATATATACATAAATTGAGGTATACATGTACCCATAGATACAGTCATACATATATAGACAGATGCATAAAGAGATGACAATATATATGCACAAATCGATATATGCATGAATGCACTTATGGATACATAGATACATTATGAAATGAAGAAAAAGACACATTTATATGTGCATTTATTTTGAGAGTTTGATTCGGAATCCATATGCATACTTTGATTAAAACTAGTGGCTAAAAGTACACAATTTATTGATACAAAATTAGTGCATTGAATTGCATGTGACTAAAGTAGAGGTTGTTTGGATTGCTAATTATTCTTTGAATATATAACAATTAAAAGAGCTAAATAAGTATAATTATCCTTAGGAACATTTCACAATTTGACTTTTCAATGAGAATGAATTAACAAACTAGCAGTCAGACCTAAAGAAGGTTCAAGGACTATGCTGATAGAAAACCATATTTTGGACAATGGCTAGACAATCTATTGAAATAGCTTTTAAAACTTTGAAGCAAATGCATTTTTTGTTCTGTTTATTTTCATTGTACATGTTAAATGGAAGTTGGGTTTCAGATTGCTGCAATGCATTTGGATACTTTGATTATAAAATCATAGTTTAGATCATTTTTAGTGTTATCCAATTGAATCTTTTCTTGAAATACCAAAGATTCATCTGACTCTTGGAGGCAATGCACAACTGTGCTATAAAGAGAGCTTTGAAACGAATGAGCAAGTGAGGCACAATTTTTTTTTGGTCACATTGCCAATCTCACTGTGTGCTTTAAACCTCCAAAGCAAGAGAAAACTGAGGGAAGAAAGTATTTATTGCCTCAGGTAACTGGTTGCTGGTTCTGGATACTGTAATTATTGTCCTCATAGGCACACATGCAAAGTATGGAACGATATTGAAAGCAAGTGAACTCTCTAATAATCCCATGAAACATAGTCTCTGTATGCATCCACGTATACAGGATTACATGTATATATGTGTACATGTAATTATGTATATTTTTTTGTATAGTTTGAATTTGGAGAGCTATTTTATATATTGGAAAATTAGCATTTATCTATTTTTCTATTCGTCTAAGTGGCTTTGTAAATCATTTTTGTTTTTAAAAATTTGGGAAAATGCGAACGCATAAATTGATTAAATAAATTTAAGCAAAGGCATAGTTTAAAAGTTGGCGGCTAAAGATACGTAATGCATGAATGCAGATTAAATGCATTAAAATATCAGGAAACTGCAAGCGCAAAAATTGATTAATTAAAATTAAGCAAAGGCATAGTTTATCAAGGTGGGAGGTAGACGTACACAATGCATGATTACTGCAAAGCGGTCTCATAAAGAGAAGTTTGGAACGAACATTATGTTAACATGTGTGGTAATGATAGTTTTTCCCTTGAACCTTGTTATATATTAAAGGAATAACTAGCAATGCAAACAGTGTTCCTTTTAGTCAAATGCCATTCAATGCATTGAGCTTGCATCAGTGGATTATGTACCTTCAACCACTAGTTTGAATCAAAGTATGCATATGGATTCAGAATGAAAAGCTCTTTTCTGTGAACGTATTTTTAATTTACCTATGCATTTTCCCAGAATGCTTTTAACCGGTAGCATTGGCCAATCACATTTTGCTGTTGAACATATTGCTTATATTTTTCCTACAGTTTGCATGTGAAGAGCTATTTTATATATTGCAAAAATAGCATATATCTATTTTTCTATTTGACTGAGTAGCTTTATAAATCATTTTTGTTTTAAGAAATTGGGAAAATGCAAATGCATAAATTGATTAAATAAATTTAAGCAAAGGCATAGTTTGAAAGTTGTTGGCTAGAGGTACATAATCCATGAATACAGATTAAATGCATTAAAATATCAGGAAAATGTAAGCGTAATGCATGAATGCAAATTAAATGCATTAAATGACATCTGGCTGGAGGTGAGCGCGCTGGAGTGGCTTGGTGAACATGTATGGACAGAACACTTTGGTCATTTAATATAGAGTTAAGTTACTTGCTATGCATTTCTATTACTTTGTGTGTGTTGTTTTTGTGTTTTGTAAGCCTGTGCTATAAAAACCTAGATTTTGCAATTGCTTTGAGCTTTTTTGCTATCATGAAAGCATACAGGAAAGAGGAATTTTGTGACCTGTTATAGTTAATGTCCTCCTAGGCACATATGCAAAATATGGAAACATATAGAATTTGGCATGAACAATGTTAGAGGAATCACATGAACAATAGAACTATTCAACACTGAACTCTATGCTTGTAATAATTATTGGAAAAGCTGTAAATGCCATAGATGAAACAATATGAATAAAATTCTAGTTTCTGGTTTTCTTGAAATGCAATGAAAAAACTGCTATAAAGCCATAAGACAAGGTTGTGTAACATATTGCCATTCCTGTATCTAATTTCTTTGGACACGAATGCTTAACACAGTTGATTGCAATGGTAACGTGTCTACGAAAGTGGGACAATAGAGATCATAACTTAGTAGTTTTTAGTGTGAGTATATATGTATCCTGACACATATAAGCTTGATCTAGCATTCATGAATACAACTGCTATGTACAATGAAATAGCTAATTAGTATTACTATATGCAATATCCATATAACATAATAAATTGGTACAAGGCTAGAGTGGCAGATCCATAAGTAAATGGACGCATGTATACACAGTTGCATATAGGGATACGTAGAAGCTTAGATGAATACATGGACGCATGAATATGTGCATATGTGCATATGGACATAGAGGCATATATACATGTAAATATGCATATATGCAGCGTAAGCAACATATGGATTTGTGTATACAGGAGTGTACGCCATACATTAGAATGCATGATGGAAAAGCGACTATAAAGTACAATGCATTAAAGCAGGCGCAAGACTTGGTTACAGTAATAGCATAAAAATGATAAAAGCTAAACGAAAATAACCATTTATTGTCTCAAGTAACTTGTTAATGGGTCTATAGTCTGTAATCATAACTACTTCTACCTGGTCACCATAAATTCTTGGAAATGTAAGAATCACAAAGCAAATATTGGAGAAGCTAGGAAGGACAGAATGCAAAATGGAACATTTAAACTATATAGTTTGAATGGCATTATGCATCGAGGGATAATAATTATTGAACATATATGTCAGATGTACATAGAGAACCATTGTCTTGGTAGGTGCAAAAAACAATATTAGAGTTTCAGATGTCCATATTCTAAAAGACTTTAACATAGTAACCTATAGAAGTGTCTAAATGTATAATAGCAATAGAGTATTTTAAAACCAAAATTGTCTTTAACATGTGAGACCCAGTGAAATGTCTTGGAGTGTGGAAAGGTGAAAAAGTAAATGTCTGAACAATGTAAATCTCTGCTCCTCTATTCCTAGTTTCTTGGAGCGTGGATAGGCAAAAAAATAAAAGTCTGAACAATGTAAATCTCTGCTCCTCTATTCCTAGTTTCCTGTAAAGGCAACAAAATGCTATGTATTAGAAACATAGTTTGTATGGATAGTGATTTGAGGTACTCGTTCAAAACAAAGAAAGTGTACATATGAATGACTTTATTACCTTGTGGTGATGTTTCCTGTCTATTTGTCAATGCAAATGGCTTCAACAATGGCATTGTTTTGGTCAAGGCTAAAATGTCCTTCAACACTAAAGTCCCGTAGGATGAATATCACTGCTGACTTGTCCTTGATACAGTCTTCATAGCTGAGCCTTTGCAGTGTGGGCAATAGACGGTGCATGGTGGCCTGGTCAATTGAAGACTGAATTGTTTGATTGTCATAAGTTGTTATGGTAGTTTTAAGTTGTAAACAAAATGTATAATTGACTTGCTGGTTGCACTGTTTACAGTGAGTAGTTTTCTCTTGGAGTGTGCCATAAGCAGTAAATTTGAATTTGCATTTTGGACAATATGCATGAAATGGATTGGAAAATGCATTTGATGCTTTTAGAGTACCAAAAACCTATAGAATATGGTTCAAAACTGTTAGAGGAGACAAAAAAACAAGTTTGGATGCACTAGATTTATTTAAAAAGAATGTTGTTACCTTGAAAGTTGAGTGTAGTAGGCTGTTGAGCTTTTCCAAGCTCCTTTTGTCATTCAAGGTACAAATGAATGTTGATCGACATGTATGAAATGTGTTCTTTTGGTCTATTTTTCTCACAACATTCTTGAAAAGCATTGCAGGTGTTTTATTTGTATGCAACTGGTCTTCGAGTGCAAAGTATTGTTGCTCATATGTTGACTGTAATAGCAACTGCAATTCAATGAGAGGATTAGATTTTGTTACGGAAATTGTTATAGAGGCCACTGTAGAACATTAAAAGCTTGAAACTGAAAGAAGAGGTAAAAGTTCTGTAGACTGAAATACCTGTGCCCTGTCTATGTCAGTGTGGCCATCTTTGATGTCAATTGCAAATTGGGTACCCATTTTCCTGGCACCGACTACCAGCGCAGCTATTGTGCCAGCTGGGTACTCATTAACAGTTGTAAGCAATTGGCTGATAGTCGTACTTGGGATGAATTTGTACTCCTGACAGAGGCGGGGGATGTTTTCAGTGGTGCTAATGTCTGTTAAAATCAGAATGCAATCACAGTCACCTCTGTCATAATCTGTTCTAGGTGCAACTTGGAAATCTGAGATTGAAATAGCTGATCCCGGGACTATTTTAGGCTCATGTTGGTAAACAAGATTTCCACTAACATTTAACGTGATTGTCATTTCTGCTTTGTGATCTGTTAGATCAGCACGTAGCATTTCCCGTGTTTTGTTAGCCTTGTCCAATGTTGCTTTGTAGACAACAAGGACATCACCTTGGAAGGTGTCTCCAACTCTTCTTGCATTTAGCTGTTCGATTGAAACAATCCTAGGTTTCTTGACTCTTGTCCTACAAGGAACAAGGATAATGTCAATTGAATGCTAATTTTATATTAGAAAGTTGGACAAATGGAGGTACATTGTAGAACAAAGTACTTTACCATTGTGTTGACTCTTCTTGTGCAATTTGCACCTGTTTGGCTTGTCTTTTTGATACATCTTTTGGTGTCCTACAAAGAATTGGAACAATGTTATTTGAATATTTGTGATTTGGGCGAATGAATTTGAAGGAATAATACTATGAGCACTTTACTGTTGTGCTGATTCTTCTTGCGTGGGTTGCATTTGCTTTGACTGTCTTTTAGTTTCATCCATAGATCTCCTGCAAATAATGGATATAGCATTGGAAAAGACATTGCAATGCATAAAACTGATATAAGGCTATAAGTTCTATAGAGTTGAATTTGTCTATTGTGCAATGTGCAATTTTAGGAAAATTGGATTGTGATCAGTCCAATATGCTTCTGATATATAGATAGAGCATATATTTGTAGTCGTGTTGGACCAAATGTGATCAATGACTGAGTTTCCCATGCTATGTTGTTGGTTGAAGACAAAATGTATGTTGTTATGTTGCATATAACTGTGAAGCATTTTTTTGTTTCTGCTCTCTGAAGACATGTCGACATTAAAATCGCCTAAAATGTACAACATGTTTTCAGAATTTGTGGATCCAATAATTATTTGCAAGATTGCGATTACTTCATCTATGGCAGTTGCAGGTCTTGCATAAATATTGCAAACATTGAGTTCATTGCTAGATAGCATTATTGTTAATGTGATAGCTTCAATATTTGAGGTTTCATGGTGTGTTGTTTTTGACAAGAGAAAATGTTTCTTGGTTAAAGTTGCTATGCCATGGATGTTATGTACAGAGGAGCAATCAAAATTCTGTAGCAAGCTATTTAGCTCAAAGGGATGCATATGTGTTTCTTGGAGACACAAGATATCAAATTGCATTATGCTATAGTCATTGACAATGTCTTCTGCATGTGTTTTCAAGCTACGAGTGTTCAATGTACATAGAAGCATATGTGATTTTCTTTTTGAACATGTGCTTAGATTATCAAGTTGCCATTGTGCACATGTCTGAAGATGAGACATTTCTAGTTGTATTTTGTCTTTAACTTTGAAGTTTTTTGAAGTTAAAGGTTGTAACAGGAATAATGATTCTATTGATTTTGTTCGTGATAGAGTTGTATAGGTTAGTCCATGTTGTCTAATGCCTGTGGGGTCAAAAGCCAAGGCCTCCATTGTTAATCCTTGGGATCGATGTATGGTTCGTGCACATGCTACTTGTACTGGGAATTGTTTTCTAGTTGTAATTTTCTTGTTTATTGTTATTTTCTGCATTGGCCTAGCAATGCATTGTATAGGCACCTAGTCTTTGTCAATGATAGTAGAATAGCAATGTGCTAGTTTTGTGCACTGTTGATGTCCAATTGATGGGTCATTAAATTTAATCTAGACAATATCAATATTGTTTTGTGATGTATATGCTTTAAAAATTCCATCTGAACCGTTGACAAGGCCATCTTGAACATTGTAATTGCCTGCATAAAGCTCAACAAGAATGTTTGGTTTCAAGCATATTTGTGATGGGAGTGTTGTTGTGTGACTGTACACTCGTATTGCATTAAGGTCCTCGTTAACTTCATCTATCACATCCAGCACAATCATTTGGGTTGGAATGATTGATAGCATTTTGTTGTTATGTGCTTGAACATCTATTCTCCTATAGAAAAGGTGCGGAAGCAATGGATCTAATGGTACAGGACGAAAGAAAATTTTGTTGATATAGTCTATGTCATGAGTTGTCTGAATGCCTACTCATAGTCTATTAAGGATTGAAATAAATATTTCATCTTTTTGTCTCATGGTAGTCACTAATGAATAGCATTTTATGTGGTCTTTCCAAAAACTATAAGGCATTAATTCAATTGGAGTAGGTCTATTTTTGAAAACCACAGAGTCAAGGACAGGTTGTGCCTGGTAAAGGTCACCACAAAATATGGTGTCAAGGTTCCCAAAGTATGTTGTAGGCATTTGCATTATGTCTTGTAGTCTTCTATAAATATACCGTAAAAATGTTGAGCCAACTAATGATATCTCATCTATAAGAAGTATGCGCAATTGATCAGAGTGCTTTGACATAGTGTCAAGTACTTCAGTGTTCAGTGGCAGGAATTCTGATGTATTAAAAGGTATGTGAAATGCTGAATGTAATGTGAATCCGCCTATGTTATATGCTGCTTTACCTGTATATGCAGTTAATAAGCCCTTGGGTTTGTTTGGATTATTGTCAACAAAATTGCTATACATGCGAATGAGAGCTTGGTAAATGGCTTTTGCTGTAAAAGTCTTTCCTGTTCCAGCTCCTCCAGTCAAAAACAAGTGCAATGGATTTTGTGGATTTCTCATCTTTTTTAAGAGAACATCCTTAACAATTACTTTTTGTTCTTTATTTAACATTCGTCTTAATTTGTAGTATTCATTGTTATCTGTAATCTGTGGGTGCTTTGTAATTTCAAATCCATTGGAGTACGTGGTCTTTGGGTTAGAATGACCTATGTTTGGAAGGTATGTTTGAATGTCATATAGTTCTTTATGGGAAAGCTGTGTTTGCATTGGCAGGTCAATGAGCTTTTCATCTTCAAGAGACTGAACATCATTAATAGCTTTGTCAATGTCACCCCATGCGGAGTTTGTGTTGTGGATGAACTTTGCACTGTTTTTTTGAATGGTTTGTCCATGGTACATGCATGCATGTTCCCAAGAGTCAAATTTTTGTTTGAGTGTATGCTCATTAATGATAAATGGAACATAGAGAACCAATTGCTCTCTACAATGATTCTCTACATCAAAGTGTTTGTTGAAATTGATAAACCATATCACATTGGGTTTGGCCTTTGGCTCAATTGCAGCACCGTATTTATTGTATCTTGAAACAAATTCTACAAGACATATGTCCATCATTGTTTCAGGGCATTTTAAATAGTAGTCTATAATAGATTTCGCAAGAACGTTTTCTAATTCATCTGGCTCATTGCTCAATTGTTTAACAGATTTGAGTATAAATGTGCGATCATTGTCAAATCATGTATCAATGAATATACATTTTCTCGAACTGTAATTTAATGGCAATGACAAAACAATATGTGCAGCTTGTTGTGATGACATTTGTTGCAAGTTAAGCATGGCATTGCCACGTTTACTCACCATTCGGATTGCATCAATATTGTCTTGCTTGTGGTCTCTATGTATTCTTTTGAATGCATATGTCATTGACTTGTCTACTTTTGCAATATATGAGCTACAGTACATAGCAGTAGCATATGCATTTAGGACAAATTGTGCATCTATATTAGCCCTCCAAAGATCTGGAATTTTCCTTGAAAAACTATTGTTCCATATTTGTGATGGTTTTCTCTGTAAGAAAAGCATAGGCCTATTTAATGTTGAGCTTAAAGCTTCAATGTATTCATTGTCACTTAAGTTTAATTCTTTTAAGAACATTTGAAAAGTGAATGTTTTGTCATAGTTTGCTTTTTGGAGTTTTGAAAAGATTTTAGTGGCATTTGCAGTTATCGTTTCAGTCTTTTGGAGTATTGGTAAAAGTATAGTTGACTTTTGCATTGGTGGGAAAGGAAAATTGTACCTACAAAATTGTTTTCTTGATCTTCTGCATTTCTTTGTATGATGGTGCTTGTGTAGCATTTGTAGAGGAGGTTCCAAATTTTCAGTGTCGCAAGTAATATACTTATCAACAAAAGCTATGACATCTGTGTTGTTTTTTTCTGTGTAGATTGGTGCATTTTTAACCCATATGAGGAAATGATCATGTTCATTTCCTCGATTTTGGAACTCAGTGACTGAGAAGTAATCAATGACATTTCCAAAGAAGGAGTCATCTGTAAGTATCAATTTTTTTATTGCATTGATTCTATGTTTATAGTAACATGCACAAGTGATAGGATCTTTCTTGATTAGTTCAAATTTGTCAATGTGTGTTGGGTGATTAGATTCTTGATGGTTTTGTGCTAATTGGTGTAGATTGTGTAGCTCTTGTAATGTTTGAATTAGTGGATCCCAATTTTGCTCAGCACTAGAGAAAGTGATGAAAAATGTCGGTGGTCCTAGTTGTCGAATCATAGCAAATACATTTTTTCTTAAGTTGTTGTGAATAGTCTGGAGAGATTCTTATTCTTTTGAAATCAACGTATCCAATATCTGATTTTAGAATTTTTTCTAGGTTTGGTTTGTGTTTAACGTCTTTTGCAAATAGCTTTCACCCTTTTAACTGGCCCTTGCAGATTCTTATTGCCATTGTAGCCAATACTTGTTGTATTAGTACCTTTATAGCTTTGAAAAAAATGTTTGTTGTATGATATGCAAATTGTCTTTGTGACTGCAAGAGCTCCCAGCGTACTATTTTCTGATACGTAAAGTTTTTTACAATGTAATTATCACGTGCTTTGCCAAAGAACAAAGTTGGGAAATTCATTTCTTCAGCATAGATGTCCTTAAATATTCCAATTGGATACTTGTTCTCTGCAAGTGCAATTTCAATAATCTTGTCCTCCATGTTATGGATACATCTAGACTCAGTGAATCCATGTATCAATGTGTCTGATGGGTTTTCATTTTCCATTTCACTGTCTGATTCTGTTTCACTTGTATTTTGTGGACTATTGTCTTCGTTTTCTTCAGTGCATTGGATAACTTCTTGCCAATCTTGGTTTATGCAGACTTCGTGCATTTTGTATAATGGTGTACTCGTTAATTGAGTCAAAGCTTGCATGATGACATTTGGGCGCACCATGCCTTTTTGAAATGCATTTTTGTATTTCAAGCGTCTTTTCAATGAAACAACAATTGTTTGTGTGTTGTTAATTGATTGTGGTAATGCTTTTTGTACAATGTTCATGTCAACATGGACATTTATAATAGAACCTGTTAGGCCTATTTGAGACCTTTTGAACCCTAGTTCCCAAATTTGTGCAAATGCAATTCTAAGTGACACAAGTCGTTCTTCTAGATGAGTTAAATTTTGTACATAGCACAATGGTCTATTAGTTCTTATTTTCTGTGGCGTAGCATACTTTGGAATAGTGGACTGTTTCAATGCAAAGTAGCATACATTGCATATGAAATCTGTGAATTGTAAGGAATCTGATTGTAGCAGCTTGCAGTATAACTGTTTTTGTTTTTCTTTGAAAATCCTGATGTCCTTGTACAGACAAAGCACTTGGAAAATTGCACATGGGTATTTTGGCGTATCTTGTATTGTTGTTTTATAAATTTCTATTGGTGTCAATGTTTTTTTCTTTTTCTTTGGGCTGCTAGGTACACTTTCTTTTTGTTTTTCTTTTCTAATCAAGTTCTTCAGGTGATTAAGTCTTATTGTTGATTTATGTTTTAAATTGTCTACTTTGACAAATGGTATCAAATTTTCCTTGTTTTTAGGCAAAGCATGTGGCTTAGTCAAGTAAGTATTTTTGTATTGTGGACGATTTCTGATCAACTTTTTGAGTCGGAGTAAGCTTGTAGAGCATGGGCGAGTTAGATTTTGGGCTTTCATTCTTACAAGCGGCTCAAAATGTCCAGCCAAAGGGTTTGTATCATGGAACAGTATAGAGACTGATTTTGTATATCTAGAATCATTGAAATCTAAGTACTTCCTTGATGTTGTCAATGACCAAAGGCTTATCTGTATTTTTAACCATTTGGATATCCAGTGAATGCAAAACAAGTCACCCCACAATCCACGTTCGCTATGGTCTATGGACGGCCGTGCGGACAATCGCATCTTGCGGAAGTATGTTTCTTGGTCATGTACTTTGTGCAATATGTATAGAGTAGTAGGATTTAGTTCATTGTTGTATGATTTAATTGCTTCTTTGTCCTTTTTTTGAAAGCAAGCCAGAAAATAATCTATAGCTCCATTGCGTAATTGAGTTGAGGTGTACTAGTTGTTAAGTAGCACTTGAAGCGAATCAAACAAACAGTCACCAACATTGTATGCAAATATGCTTAATCTACAAAGGCCTTCAGCTCTAAGGACATTATCAATGTTTGATATTTGAGGATACTTTGTGCAAAGTTTTTTTATTTCATGTGAACTTATGGACTGTTTTGAAGTTATGTTTTGTGTTTCAATTGCTAGCAATGGTTCAAAGTGTCCATTTAAAGAATCCATGTCATGAAATAGTATAGAGACTGATTTCGTGTAATCAGAACTATTGAACTGTAAGTACCTTTTTGCTGTTGTTCTTGACCAAAGGGATATTTGTATATTCAACCATTTGGATATCCAGTGAATGCAAAATAGGTCACCCCACAATCCACTTTCTATGCAATCTGCTTGTGGCTTTGCAGATAAGCGCATTCTGTGGAAATATGTTTGTGGATCGTGTACTTTGTGCAACGTATATAGAGTATCAGGGTCTAGTTCATAGTTGTATGATTTTATTGCTTCTTTGTCCTTGTTTTGAAGGCAATTCAAGAAGTAATCTATAACTCCATTTCGTAGTTGAATTGATGTGTAACGATTGTTAAGCAATAGCTGTAATGAATCAAACAAACAATCACCAACATTGTATGCAAAGGCACTCAATCTGCAAAGTCCCTCGCCCTTAAGCACGTAGTCAATGTTTGATATTTGGGGGCGCTTTGTTAATTCATAGGTGTCAACGTCTATTATTTTCTTTGTTACTCATGTAACCTAATGTGTTTGGGAATAGCAAATGCTGGGTATGAATAGCATCTAACGCTAGTATCTAGATTACAAAATCTATGACTGTTTACATCATCGCCTATGTGCTTTTAGTCAATAGCATTTGAAAGCATTAATCATGTTGTCGAGGATCTTGGAAGTTAATAATCTCTACATATGTTGGAAAATGGATCTTGAGTAGTAGTAGAAGCTTATGTAACATACCACACAACAAACATTTTAATAGAAGCAAAAGGGGAAAATAGTATTAATTCTTCAACCTGACCTTGATATCCATTGTCCCCCAGCAGGATTGTATGTACTTATTCCTGTTACATTGCCAAAGTGGATAAATGAGTACAATGCATGATGTATACTTTTAGTGCCACAAACACAAAACAATATTTTCAGGTAGCCTTGTTTACATGCACCAATTAGTTGACAAGAATCTTTTTGCTCACATTGCCAATCCCAGTCTATGGTATTTAAATGTTTTGTGTAATTGGATTCCTTTGTTTCTATGTACTTGTAAGCGACTGATTTTTTTCAAGGACAAATGATTTTAAAATCTATTCAGATAAACATGAATTAAGTGACATGTAGAGAATAGTTTTACAAATCTTTTCTGTTTAAAGAAAATCAGGGAAATGCAAAAGCATTATTTCATCAAAGAAGATCTATGGCTTTTCCTATTTGTCGGGATAGCTTTTAAAATCATTTGTGTTAAGCATGACAATTACTTTGTGCATATTGTTTTTGTATTCTAGAAGTCTTTGTTCTGGGAGAGTTTATAGCGATTGAGTAGACTTTGTTATAGTTACAGTATCCAGAACCAAAAACGAGTTACTTGAGGCAAAAATAGTTTCTTTTCTCAGTTTTCTTTTACTTCAGAAGTTTTAAGCACGCAGTGTAATTGGCAATGTGAGCAAAAAAAAAACTGTGGTTAATGTCATTTTGCATGTAAGCAAGACCATGGAAAAATATTGCATCATGTCTATGAGTGAAGTAGTACATCATTCATTGTACTCGTGCCATGTCATCTTTTGAAATTAATTTTGTAGGCATTTATTTGTAAAACAGGAAGATTAAACATATGTTGACTTGCACATTGCATAGCAACTTGCCACAGATATAAGCAGTTCTATGAAAAAAATTGCCTTAAATGCATATAGGCAAAAAATAGTTGACATAAAACGAAGACTTATGACTCAAAAGGCTATTCGAAACTGCAAACAGGGTTTAAAAATTGGATGCTAGCAATTCATTCTATTATATGGATATTGTATAGAGGAAGTATAACTTATTAACACATAAGCAAAACCCGCTCTATTGCTCGAAGACAAATTACTATTGCAATTGTGTAAAATGCATTTTCCTGTTTGTATATGTGGAAACAGTCCTCTAAATCATTTATGTTCAAAGAAATGAGGAATACAAGATGGAAAAATGAATACATGGAAAAGAACTTTATGCAGTTATTATATTGAAGAATTTCAATTGCATTTCAAGAAAAGCAAAAAGATAATTTGGAAAACTGACCTTGTAATCTGTTATCAAACGATCAAGTATACTTGTAAAAATGTCCAAATTGTGATAGGGACAAGCAATTTTTCCCAGTGTAGTTTGTGTGTGATTGTTTAAACACAGTCGAAAGCATTAATCCCTATCACAAGGACAATTTAGACAAATGAGTACAGTGAGTGACATATACTATGCTATTCATAAAAACAAAATAGAATTCTTATGCAGTTTCATTTGACCAAGAAACAATCCAAGTAAGAACTTTTGTTTCTTAGAATGCAAATTGTATCTTTATAATTTCTAAATAATTATTGCTATTTGTGCACTCTATAATATAGAACATTTTTTTGCATATGCATGCACCAGGGTAATTCTGTTATTGCAATGTTGGTATAAGCTCTTTAAGAGCAATCAATGGAATAGATCCCATATTTGCTTAAGTGCCTAAAAAAGTGTAAGTAGGCCGTGGCAACAAATCAATACTAAGCCAAAAAACAACACAGACTTATGCTAGCACTGTTAAGTTCTGGTAAAAACAATTTCTAGCTACTGTTTAATGCCAAAGTAGCTATCACTTAACAGTGAAAGTGATGTAAATATTGATTTTCTAACTAAATGGGGTCATTTCATTACCATATGCATAAGTTTATTTTGTACTGTTAGGTAGCACTTACTATTACTTGTGCAATGAAGCCACATGCAAGTAGAATTTATAACTCACGACATTTAGATACACCCAAGGAGAAATACAAACCAAGGTTGTTAACATCCTGATAAGAAAGATGATGCGATACATCCAATTAATGTATGCCACAAAATCCTATTTAATGAAGATGATTTGGATAGGAATGTTACAAATCAGAATCCTTATTGGTGTTTGAGTAATCCTCTTTTTCAAGTTTTTTCAAGGAAATTGTATGCGAATACTATCAATGAATAAGTGGAATCAGATTTTTTAATTGACTTTGTTTGATTGGCCAAATGTGCACAAGGATAGTTATAGTTGTTTCTTTGTTTTAATTATTATGAATATAAATACTATTCAACACTTTTCTAATTAATTAGATATGAAATGACACAAGGAAAAAGAAAATCAATTAATTAAGATACTTTGATTCATTAATGAATAAAGTGAATTATCGTGTAAAAGTACAAAAATTAGAAGCTGCGAAAAAAACCTCTTTGCTTTATGCTTTAATGACAATGGGAGAGATGAAAGCAATTGTGGAGCTTAGTCCTATATCTGGAAATTGCATTTGGTTGATAGTTTGTAAACTGCTCTTAACACATTGTGCTCATATTGTTTGGTAAGGTCCTATTATGGAACATGTTAACAGAATAGTGGCTTAAAAGCTTGGACTATGGAACAGCTCTGCAGTAATTGAAGATATGTGATCTTTAGAGAGCATATAAGCGCTAAGTTATTGTTAAGCACTCACATTCTACAATGGACGAAAGACAATTGCATGTCAAAGGAACTAGTCTTTGAAGAACAACATAGGCTGAGCACTGTGAAACCCAATGTGCTTATGGACATTAAAATAAAATAAAACTGATAAAAGAAACTATTTATTGCCTGGAATAGCTTGTCTACAAGTGTCCTTTTTTGGAACCATGACAACCTTTGCCCTGTCACTGTAAACTATTTTGTAGAAAAGGCATATCGACACACACATATATTTATACATATGTATATATATGTACAGATACATCCATGTAAAGACAGATTAATGCATCGATGGACATAAACATATATGCGTCCACGTGATTACATGCATATACACATAGATGCATCTATACACATATACATATATGCATAAATAAATATATGCATAGATATATCTAGGCTCACATGCATCTACAAATGTCTACATAGATATGCACATAGATAAATGCTTATGCGCATAGAAACATGCATACATACATACATGCATTGACACATTAGGCAAAAAGTGATAGTGATAGTGAACTAAAGCACTATGAAACACAGCCTCCCAATGCACTTCAATGGAAAGGAACTGTGTACAGTAACAAATTATCATCTCAAGTATCTCTTGCTCAATCGCTACAAACTCTTCCTCAGAACAAGGGCCTAGAGAAGACAAAAACAACACACACAAAGTAATAGAAATGCATACCAAGTAACTTAACTCTATATTAAATGACCAAAGTACCCTGGCCATGCATGGCCTCCAAACCATCCCAGCGCCTTCACCTCGAGCTACATGCCATTCAATGCATTTAATTTTTATTCATACATAACGTACGGCTACCCGCCACCTTGATAAACTATGCCTTTGCTTAATTTTAATTAATCAATTTTTGCGCTCGCAGTTTCCTAATATTTTAATGCATTTAATTTGCATTCATGGATTACGTACCTCTAGCCGCCAACTTTTAAACTATGCCTTTGCTTAAATTTATTTAATCAATTTATGCGTTCGCATTTTCCCGAATTTTTTAAAACAAAAATGATTTTTAAAGCTACTCGGACGAATAGAAAAATAGATAAATGCTAATTTTCCAATATATAAAATAGCTCTCCAAATTCAAACTATACAAAAAAATAAGTAATATGTTAAATGGCGAAATCTGATTGGTCAATGTTGGTAGTTAAATGCATTCCGGGCGAATGCATAAGTATACCTGCCTACCAGCAGGAACTAATAAAAGCATTTCAACCAAATGCATAAGTATTCTTGCCTTGACGCTACAAGCCAATAAAATTGTCACAATAGAAAACAGTTTATCCAAGTGAGTGCTATTAGGTTTGTTATCTTGAATTTCAAACTCCTTTGACATTAATGCATTTTCTTTGGTGGTAGAATATGGAGATTCCTTTTTTTAATGAGAGTCTGGAACAAGATGACATATACAAAAAATAAATTTAAGCAAAGACATAGGCTAGAAAACTGACAGCTTTTATCAGTAGAAAAGGGACGTTTACAGTGACAGAGCAAAAGCACTTGTGCTCATTGAATGAATACCAAGAGACAAGTTACTCAAGGCAACAAATTGCTACTTTTATCTATTTTGCTTCATTTTATCCCAGAAGTACAAGTTGGCTTTCACAATGCATGAAAACACATTTGTGCAAATAACTGCCAAAATTATAATTGCAATGGATGACAGTGATAGTGTAATGGATACTAATAGTCCAAACATCAAAATACACTAGCTAGTTTATTTTTAGATTGAATGGAAACAAGTATCAGTTAGAAATAGATTAACCTAGTAGTCTATTTATCATAGGTTCTTGAATTCCAAATGCACAAGTGCAAACATGGTCCTCTACAGGCTTTTGCTATGCATTTTAACTATATTGTTGTTTTGCATCGAGCCTAAAGAACTACTGCAAGTATGGTTTCCAAACAGATTTAAATCAATGAATATAAGTCAAGAAAGGTTTTCAATTACACTTAATACTTGAACCATGAAGCATCACTGCTTCAAGCTATAGCCAAAGTGCAGATAGGGACACAAAAGCAAATTCAACAATGACATCATCAAAACCATGAAGCATCATTGCTTCAAGCTATAGCAAAAGTGCAGCTAGGGACACAAAAGAAAATTCAACAATGACATCATCAAACAAGGATTTGTTTGCTATCACTATGACTAACTATTGAACTCAATTGACTCATCAGTCAAATAGCTTTATTGATCACTGACCTAACTTGTTTGAAAGCTATCTTGTTAAACTGATTAGTTAATTTCATTAATGAGTAAAAGATAGAATTGACTTAATTTGCACGAGCTAAGTGCAAGATTGTCTTGTTTGTTAATTGACTTTGATTAATGGTTCAGAGACAGATGAGACAAATTAAATCATCATGAGCAAAATGTGAGATGGACTTATTGGCTGCTACTTGACATATACTATGACATTTGAGCTTTCATGAAATAATAGCAAAAGCAATAGAATAAACAAATAGGTTCAACATAGACAAAGAGATACAATTAATATGGACAGCTATAGGCTGTTGAATATTTGTAGCATAAGAAACAGAAAGGAAAGATCTTGCTGAAGATTTTGCAATTTCAGTTTACAATTGCGTTTGCTTCCTTGTATATAAAGCTTTTTCAATAAGCCACTTTTTTTTTTTTGTATATGAATGGACATGACTGGTTTAATTGATTTGGTGCACAAAGATGTTCTTTAATTAACTATAATTAAGTATTCATCTAAGCTTGTATGTATCCCTATACGCAACTGTGTATACATGCATCGATATATTTATGGATGTGTCACTCTAGTCTTGTACCAATTTACCATGTTATATGGATATCGCATACAATAACATTAATAAGCTCTTTCACTGCACATAGCAACTGTTTTCATAAATACCAGATCGAGCTTATATGTATCAGGATACATATACACTCACACTAAAAACTATTGGACTATGGTCTCTATTGTCCCATTTTCATAGACATGTTACTGTTGCAATCAAATGTGTAAAGCATTTGTGTCCAAAGAAATTAGATAAAGGAATGACAATATGTTACACAACCTTGTCTTATGCCTTTATGCAGTTTTTTTATTGCATTTCAAGGAAAACCAGAAACTAGAATTTTATTCATATCATTTCATCTATGGCATTTATAGCTTTGACAATAATTAGCTATGACCAACTGTGGAACACAATTAATTCATCAGCCAATTAGCTTAATTGATCACTGAATTAACTTGCATGAAAGCTATCATGTTAAGCCAACTAGCTAGTATGCCACACACAATATGACATTTGAGTTTGAAATAAGTCTCATGCACACAAGTCTGTTATCATGTTAAAGCCATGTAAACATAGATGTTCCAATTCCATGAGGTCATTTTATTTCCATTTGTCCAAGTTCATTTCATTCCATTATCAAGAGCCAATAATTAAATGTTTAAACCAGGCACATGCAAACAGAAAATGCAAATAGGATTTCAACAATGACATCATCTAATAAGCATTTGTTCACTATTACTATGATTAATGATAGAATTGACTTAATTTGCATGAGCCCAGTGCAAAATTGACTTGTTTGTTAATTGACTTTGATCAATGGTTCAGAGACAGATGGGACAAATTAAATTGTCATCAGCAAAATGTGAGATGGACTTATTAGCTGTTATGCTACATATACTATGTAGGCTGTAAAACACACAGTGTTGTAAAAACAATAACTCACTGACAGTTGTAACACACTGGGTGTTTAAAAGTATTTTGTATTACTCTTGATTAGTTTTTATTGGAATTATTTTGTGTTACTATAATTACTTGATTACTTTCTATTACTGTATTTCAGTATCGAGATTTCAAAGGTGAAGAAAATGAGACATATGCAATGCAATATCACAGGTATAAATAACAAGGTATAAATGAGCAAGAAATTTTTAGTAGATGAAGGTAATGAACGTTAAAGTAACAGTTTGACAGTCACCACAACATTTAAGTAAACCTATGCTCAACACTCTCTTTTGCATTATCAATTGTATTCCCAATTTCATCCATGAAGAATATCCTCAAAGATATAGAATTCATGGATACATAGGTTGAAGAAGTTCTTCATGGATCAAAGATATGGAATTCATTGATAAAAGAAATGCAAATCATGGATCAAAGTGATGGCTAATAGCAGGATCTACAGGTTGACAAAGTTCTTCATGGATGAAATTGGGAATAAAATTGATAATGGAAAAGAGAATCTGCACCATAGGTTAACTTAAATGTTGTAGTGACTGTCCTACTATTGGTTCAATGTTCATGACCTTCATGTACCCAAAAGTTCTTACTTGTTTGTTATTCTGCACATGTGTGTAGTCACAAGCGATGTTGTTGCTACAGAGTCAAGACCTGGGACCAAGGTACTTGATACATGCATTAGATACATGGATGTGGACATCTATCATGGTATCCATAGATGCATAGTTACATGTACCTATGGGTAAATGTATTCATAGATACATTGGCACATACATGGATAGATGCCTGTATACATTTGTACATAGAAACACAGACACATATATGCATGGATGCATCTATAGATAGAAGAATACATAGAAACATACTTACATGGAGAGATAGATAGATGCATAGCTGGATACACGAATGCTTAAATATATAGGTATAGAAGCTGCATAGATACATATATCAATGACTGCATGCATAGATACATATTAATGTTGATAGCTATAACCTATTGAATATTTGTAGCACAAGAAACAGAAAGGAAGATGTTCGCAAGGATTTTGTAATTTGGGTTTCCACTTAGCAATTGCATTTGCTTCCTTGTCTACAAAGCTTTTTCAAGAAATTCCTTTTTTTTGCATATGAATGGCCATGATTGGTTTAATTGGTTTCGTGTACAAAGATGTTTATTAATTAACTATAATTAACTATTCAAGAAAACTGATCTATCATTGAACTAGTTTCATTGACTAGTCAAGTAACTTCATTCATAGTTAGCTAGATCAGCTATTTGGCTGATTTGCTTGAATGATTGTAAAAAGCCTTCTCTGACAAATATTTCTTTGCTTAATTTGCACTCACTACACACCAAGAGCTAGCATCTCTTCGAGGAATTCTGTCAAACAGTTTTAATGTTTTTGCTTGTGCTTCTATATTTGGTATGCATATTCATGATAGCATTACAAACCATTATATCTGTCAGAAAATCTATGCCTTATGATCCTTAGATGAATGTACATATCCTATTTTAAAGCTCTTTTTTTGTATTAAAAGCACGCAAAAAAGTTTAGCAAGATTGTGTATCTGTGAATGTGAATAAGCAACATCTATTTAACTGATCTGGAGGATAAAGATGACCAATAATTAGCTATGACTAACCATGGAACACAATTAATTCATCAGCCAATTAGCTTGATTGATCACTGAATTAACTTGTTCGAAAGCTATCATGTTAAGCCAACTAGCTAATGTGCCACATATACTATGACATTTGAGATTCAAATAAGTCTCATGCACGCAAATCTGCTACCATGTTAAAGGCATGCAAACTTTGATGTTCCAATTCCATGGGATCATTCTATTTCCATCTGTCCAAGTTCATTTCATTCCATTATCAAGAACCAATAATTAAATGTTTAAACCAGGTACATGCAAACAGGAATGCAAGTAGGGTTTCATAGTACTTTAAGACATTGTTATACTTTGATTATAAATTCATTTTTTAAGCTACTTTTAGTATTATTTATCCGAGCTTCTTGTTGAAATGCAAAGGTTTCATCTGCGTTTGATAGGTATTATGTAGAAATCCTCTTGTCCATTTTACTTCATGCATGTGAGCCCTATAAAGTCTGTATATTATTGACTACTGCAAAGTGGTCCCATAAAGAGGGCTTTGGAACCAAAATTATGTAAACACGTGTGATAATGAGAGCTTTTGAACTACGAGTGAACAGTGTGTTGCTTTGAGATTTTTCGTTGCCATCAAAGCATAAAGGGTAGAGGGATTCTGTTAAAAGTTGTGGTTGTTGTCCTCATAGCCATAAACTCATATTTTAAACTGCTTTTTACTTCATGCATGTGAGTCAATAGTGTGTTGCTTTGAGCCTTTCCATTGTCATCAAAGCATAAAGGATAGAGGGGTACTGTTAAAAGTCGTGGTTCTTGTCCTCATAGGCATAAATCCATATATGAAACTACTTTTAGTGTGATCTATTCAAATTTCTTGTTGAAATGCAAAGGTTTCATCTGCATTTCATACGTATTATGTAGAAACCCTCTTGTTCATTTTACTTCATGCATGTGAGCCCTATAGAGTTTGTATTTTTTTAATTACTGCAAAGTGGTCCCATAAAGAGGGCTTTGGAACCAAAATTATGTCAACATGTGCGGTAATGAGAGCTTTCCAACAATGAGTGAACAGTGTGTTGCTTTGAGCTTTTCCGTTCTCATGAAAGCACAAAGGATAGTGGGATTCTGTTAAAAGTCATGGTTGTTGTCCTCGTAGGCATAGATGCAAACAATGGAAGCGTAAAGAATACAGTAGAAACCTTTTTCCTGCTCACAAGCATTAAAATTCTGTCAGATGTCGTTGTTACTGTTCTTGTATCATGGAGCTATAAAAAACTATGCCAAGAAATGTTGTAGAATCCAAATTACATTGTTGCCATAGAGCAGCCAAGTAATATTGCTTTTCGGTTTTTAGTCTGTTTGAAACAAGAAATGCAAGGAAGGTTTCATAGTGCTTTAAGGCAGTTGTACACTTTGATTATAAATTCGTATTTTAAACTACATTTAGTATTGTTTATTTGAATTTTTCGTTGAAATGCGAAGGTTTCATCTGCGTTTGATAGGAATTATTGTTTATAAGATGTTGTGACATACATTAATTGGATGTATCCATCATCTTTCTTATCAGGATGCTAACAACCTTGCTTTGTATTTGTCCTTGAATGTATCTGCATTCTATGAACTATGAACTGTACTTGCATATCACTTGGCTGTACAAGTAATAGTAAACGCAACCCAATGGTACAAATCACAACTCATAGTATCCATATACACCCATGCATAAAAAACATGGTATTGAACACATTAACACAAACATGGTGTTCTAGGGCTAATTTGTTAATTGTCTTTGATTAATAGTTCTAATGCACACAAGGCTTATTGCAATCATTTTTTTCTTTGAATTGCTATGTACTTAAAGGCTAACTAGCAATTGCCTAATTATTAAGATATGGGACAATACAAGGATGAATGATCTGCTAACTGAATGGGGTCATTTTACTCCAACTACCTAGCACTTATTCTTAATTGTTTAATGCAATGACATGCAACCAAAATTCAGAACAATTAGCATCTACACACACCCATGCATAGATACATGCTCTCTAATATATTGATATGCATATGGTTTTCTATCAGCACAATCCTTGAACACTGTCTAGGTATGGGTGCTACTCTATTAATTGACACTGATAACTAGATAAAATGTATTCATAGACACATAGCTACACACATGCTCCAATGCACACATGGATCGATATATGCATGGATGTATACATATATACACGGACACATACATAGATGATCATGCGCTTACAACTATATATGCGTTCATGTATCCATGGATGGACATTTCCATGTATCAATAGATCACTCAATATATGCACATATTGAAATGACTACATGGGCCTGGGGAATGAATATTTATGTGTCCTTTACATGATAGCAATGAATCCTATAAATTTGCATATATGCATCAAAGCACATAGCTATCAATGAAGCTATGCATTTGCATTTTCACAACCACTTTAAAACAATCACGATCCACAAAGCCACTCCCATGGGTTCCAAAAACAGATAAATGCCAATTTACCAATATGAAATATAACTCACGAAATTGAGTTCTTATATCTTTAAAAGCAATATGCACAACAACCACAATATGACTGGATGGCTAGCAGATGCCATCCACAAAAAAGCATTTAAAGCAAATGCAACAGTAATCTGTTATATACACACATACATACATGGCTACATAGATACATGCATTCATATATACATAATTACATGTACACATATATACATGCAAACCTGTATACATGGATGCATACAAAGACTATGTTTCATGGCATTATTGAACAATTAACTTGCTTTCTGTATGCTTCCATATTTTGCACATGTGCCTATGAGGACAATAACCATAATATTTGACAATATTCCTCTATCCTTGATGACAGTTCATTGGTTCCAAAGCTCTCTTTATAGGACAGCTGTACATTGCCTACAAGACTCAGATGAATCCTTCGTATTTCAAGGAAAGATTTGGATCAGTCACACTTAAAATGTTCTAAACTATGATTTTACAATCAAAGTATCCAAATGCATTGCAAGAGTGTGAAACCCAAGTTCCATTTAAGATGTACAATGAGAATAAACAGAAGGGAAAATGCATTTGCTTTAAAGTCTATACAGCAATTTCAACAGGTTGTCTAGCCATTGTCCAAAATATGGTTTTCTATCAGCATAGTCCTTCAACCTTCTTTAGGTCTAACTGCTACTTTGTTAATTGACTTTGATTAGGTCAACATGTGAAATGTGGCCAAGGATAATTATAGTTAATTGTACGTTGCTTCCAAGATTTACATGAATCCTTGGTATTTCAAGGGAAGGTTTGAATTGATAAAACTTAAAATGATCTAAACTATGATTTTACAATCAAAGTATCCAAATGCATTGTAACAATGCAAAACCCAACTACCATTTAAGATGTACAATGAAAGCAAAAAGAAGGGAAAATGCATTTGCTTAAAAGTTTTTAAACCAATTTCAACAAATTGTCTAGCCATTGTCCAAAATTTGTTTTTCTAGCAACATAGTCCTTGAACCTTCTGTAGGTATAGTTGCTACTTTGTTAATTGACTTTGATTGGAAGGTCAAAATGTGAAATGTGGCCAAGGATAATTATACTTATTTATCTCTTTTGATTGTTATATATTCAAAGACTAATTAGCAATCCAAACAGCCTCATGTCTAGTCAGATGCCATTAAATCCATTGAATTTGCATTAATGAATTGTGTACCTTTAGCAACTAGTTTTAATCAAAGTATGCATATGGTTTCAGAATCAAACTCTCAAAATTTTTAAAGCTTCATTTTTTGAAATGGAGATCTACTTTTGAACCACAGCTGCTTAATTTTTATGAAACATATAGCATATGCCACTCACAATACCCATTTGCAAAGATTGTCCTTGTAACAAAAAGCAACAATATGATTACAAGTACAATCAATATAGTGAGAATCTTGAATCAACCATTTTCTCTGTCTACTATATGCAATTGTAAACAAAGGAGAAGGTTCATTCTAGAAACTCACCTTCTACTACTTGCTTCAAGAATTTGCCATAGCTGGGACGCTACACGACCTCTTTCCTTCCAACCAAAAGCATTGCACCATGTAAAAAGCTTTCATTAGAAAACAAAAAACATGTCTTTGTTTTTTCCTAAAAGAATAACAATATATAGTACTCTTACTGCGATGGATACTAATAGCCAAAACCATTTAAACACTACCAAGCATTTTTCTAGATTCAAGAGACACAAGTATAAATGCAAACAAGGTTAACTACACAAACTACTTGCCAAAGGTTCTTGGACCACAAATCTCCTAGCAATGAATTTGATCGCTCTTTTGCATCAAGACTAAAACTATTCTATGAAGCAATATTACTTATCTGCTCTATGGCAACATTGTAATTTGGATTCTACAACATTTTTTGACATAGTTTTTTATAACCCCAAGATACAAAAATAGTAACAATGACATCTGACAAAATTTCTATGCTTGCCGGGAGGAAAAAGGTATCTACTGCATTCTTTATGCTCCCATTGTTTGCATTTATGCCTACAAGGACAACAATGACGACTTTTTAACATAATCCCTCTATCCTTTTATGCTTTCATGACAACGAAAAAGCTCAAAGCAACACACTGTCGACTAATTCCTGAAAATCTCTCTTTATTGCACATGCTTTGATGA
Organism: Sequoia sempervirens; assembly: GCA_007258455.2. Lineage (NCBI taxonomy): Eukaryota > Viridiplantae > Streptophyta > Pinopsida > Cupressales > Cupressaceae > Sequoia > Sequoia sempervirens. The sequence goes on from VDFB02105785.1 coordinate 146,975,923, forward strand.
CAATGGTAAAGCTCAAAACAAGACACTGTCGACTCACATGCATGAAGTAAAATGAAAGATACAAAAACAGTAACGACGACATTTGACAGAATTTTTATGCTTGCCGGCAGGAAAAAGGTTTCTACTGCATTCTTTATGCTCCCATTGTTTGCATTTATGCCTATGAGGACAACAACCACGACTTTGAACAGAATCCCTCTATCCTTTATGCTTTCATGACAACGAAAAAGCTCAAAGCAACACACTATCGACCCATTGTTGAAAAGCTCTCATTATCGCACACATTGACATAATTTTGGTTCCAAAGCCCTCTCTATGGGACCAGTTTGCAGCAATAAAAAAAATACAAACTCTACAGGGCTCACATGCATGAAGTAAAATGAACAAGAGGATTTCTACATAATACCTATCAAATGCAGATGAATCCTTCACATTTCAACAAGAGACTCGAATAGATAACACCAAAAGTAGTTCAATATACAGATTTATGCCCAGGAGGACAACAATGATGACTTTTAATAGAACCCTTCTATCCTTTATGCTTTGATGACAACGAAAAAGCTCAAAGCAACACACTGTCGACTCACATGCATGAAGTAAAATGAACAAGAGGATTTCTACATAATACCTATCAAACGCAGATGAAACCTTCGCATTTCAACAAGAAATTCAAATAAACAATACTAAAAGTAGTTTAAAATACAAATTTATAATCAAAGTACACGAATGCCTCAAAGCACCATGGAACCCTACTTGCATTTCTTGTATGAAATAGACTTAAAAATGAAAATTTACCTCTTCTGACCTCACTGTCCAGCATTTTACTATAACGACACTCTGGAAATTACCAAATTATGACCTCAAATAACTTCGTTTCTGGGTCTGGACTCTGCAACTATAACATATCCTGCTCAGTCGCTAGAACTCTCCCTCAGAACACCACTTATAGAAGACAAAAATAACACACACAAAGTAATAGAAATGCATACCAAGTAACTTAACTCTATATTAAATGACCAAAGTACCCTGGCCACACGTGGCCTCCAAACCATCCCAGTGCCTTCACCTCGAGCCACATGCCATTCAATGCATTTAATTTTTATTCATACATAACGTATGGCTACCCGCCCTTGATAAACTATGCCTTTGCTTAATTTTAATTAATCAATTTTTGCGCTCGCAGTTTCCTGATATTTTAATGCATTTAATCTGCATTCATGGATTACGTACCTCTAGCTGCCAACTTTTAAACTATGCCTTTGCTTAAATTTATTTAATCAATTTATGCGTTTGCATTTTCCAGAATTTTTTAAAACAAAAATGATTTTTAAAGCTACTTGGACGAATAGAAAAATAGATAAATGCTAATTTTCCAATATATAAAATAGCTCTCCAAATTCAAACTATACAAAAAAATAAGTAATATGTTAAATGGCGAAATCTGATTGGTCAATGCTGGCGGTTAAATGCATTCCGGGCGAATGCTTAAGTATACCTGCCTACCGGCAGGAACTAATAAAATCAGTAACGATAATTCAGCGGTCTCATAAATCTCATAATAAGTCTGAGCTAAGAAGAAGAGACTCCATACAATACAAAGAACTGTTTTCAATTTTGAATTTTATCATACATTATAACTGTTTGGAGCACAAAGTATTTTTTTTAACTGCAACAATTGAAATCTTATCTTGTCTAAGTGGTTGTTAATTTTCAATTTTCGCATTCTCTTTTGGGACCTTTCAATTGAGAACACAAGAAGACAATTTTGAAAATGATATTAGAATAAAATATTAACATTTCCTCTTCCTAATGAACATTATCGTTTGAAAAAACTAATATACATCTATTTTCCATATATTAAGCAAAATGTTATGTCATTGAATCAGCGACAACATTGTTTTGCAGGCTGAAGCCTAAAATAGCTTCTTCCTAGTTTAATGTATGTTTTAAAATATTAGTAAAGAATTAACATTCCATTTTCTCTTAACCCACAAACAGTCCCAAAAAAGGTGCTTCAAACTTTCTTGTGCTAGCATAAAGGACATTTAATTGGTTGCACCACTATGTATTCTAATTTGTCACCAACAGGTAATTTGAAATGTAAAATTTTCCAAGCCAAAACTTGAGCATTAGTTTCAACGTTCGATCTCCATATTGGGACTCAATCTTCTCCATGTCTTTTCTTTGAGCTTGCATTTCCATTTCTAATTTAGCCTAGGATTTAAAGACAAGGAAGGTAGAAGGCTTAGATATGTTTTTTTTTAAAGGAGAGCAACCAAACTAAAACCTGGACAACCACTACTAATCCTTGAGGAAATTACAGTGCAAGGGAGTGCATAATTTTATAACAAGGTCCATAGGAACCAAAGCTTTCAAAAAAATAACAAAGCCTTGAAACTTAATGTCTAGACAAAAAATATTCTTAATGATTTGCCAATTAACTTAATCCATAACATTAAAATCCCAAAGATCCCCAAATTGATGAACCCGTTTATTGAATAGAATGTAGGCATATCTTGGAAACGAGACAACAAGAGGTTGACCTTGGTATTGAACTATTCTATTTCACCAAATGGATGGTGAACCAAAACCAAAGCCATGTTGCAAGGATGCACTTTTCTAATTAAGACATTTAGATCTATTGACATTTACACAGAAGAGAAAATGAAGCTTTTAGCTGAAAATAAGGAGCCATCAAAATTTTATCTAACCAAGGAACTAACTGCCATTTTCTTTTTACAGTAGCCTGTGTTGGAAAATGTGCCTCAATCTCATAGGCTGAAACCTCTGAGAAAGCATAGTCGTTGTGACATTCATGTTGTTTGGCCGATTGGCAGTTTAGTAACCTTGCATTTTGCTCATGTCGCTGAGACTTTGCTTCTGTCTTGCCGACTGATGATGTCGCTGTGACCTGTGGCCTTCGTTGTAACCTTTTGCCGAGTGGAGACCTTTGGCCAACGGTTTGGTCTAGCGGATGTTGGGGAGACTCATGGCGACTAGATCATTGGGGTAACTCATATGTGTCAGAATGATGTCTCAGCGACGATAGGAAGTCTTGCCGATATCGGCATGACCTTTGGTCTGTCTGGCCAATGTGGAAATCAGCATGACTTGCTCCTATCGGCATGTAGTCTTGGCAACCGGGAGATGTCTTGGCAAATGGAGTCATCGGTATGACTTGAAGGCTTTGCTATGAAGTCTTGGCGACGGGCATTTGTCTCATCGACGGTGTGGGATGTGTTCGGCATGACTCCTGGCGAAAGATAGGCTCGGGGTAACCTGGAGACTTCGGCGTGAAGTTTTGGCGACAGGTGTTGGTCTTGCCGACTAGTGAGTGCAGCGCTCGGGGTGACTTAAGACCTCGATATAAGGTCTTGGTGAAGACGATAAGTCTTGCCGACTCTTCGATGCTTCGATATGACATGTTCGCTCGGTGTGATGTCTCGGCAAAAGACGAATGTCTTGCCGACTGTCGAGCACAGCAGTGTAACTTGAAGACATCGGTATGATGTCTTGGCGAAGAGTGATTGTCTTGCCGATGGGAAACCTGATGTCGGTATGACTCTTGGCGACTGCTCAGTGTTCAGTATAACATGAAGTGCTCGGTGTGATGTCTTGGTGAAAGACGATTGTCTCACCAAATGGAATACTCATGTTGGCATGACTTGAAGACTTCAGTATGAAGTCTTGGCGAACTGTGGATGTCTTGCCAATGGAAAAGCTAGCATTGATATGACTTTTGAACTTCGGTGTGACATCTCATCGAATGGTGATTGTCTCGTTGATGAGAATGCTGAGGTCGATATGACTTGGAGTCGTCGGTGTAATGTCTGGGCGAAGAGCGATAGTCTTGCCGACTGATGAACTCTTTAGAATACCTTGTGATCTTTGATGTGAGGTCTTGGTGACATGGTGAAGTCTTAGCAATAGCTCTTTGGACTCGATATAACCTCTTGCCGATGGAGACGACTCTTGGCGACAACGTGTAAACGGGTCTTATGGCATCGGGGAGACACTTCTAGTGTCTCACGAACATGCGACACAAAGTTGATCGCTATTGACCAGGTGAAGTTTGTCCTACATGGTACGACTTGGACCAATCAGAGCAAGCGAAATTCGAACGATTGGCAATTGGATTTTTGTAGCAGTTGCGATGGAGCTAAACGGTCTGCAAGGAAAAATCTACACAGGAGTGGAAACATCTACATTTCAATAAGGATGCTGAGTTGGAGATTGTTGTTGTGTGATCTTGAACCGATTCACAGAGAGCCTGTTGAGAACGAATACATATATGTATGCATTGGATGTTCTGGACGTATGAGAGAAGGACGTTGATAAGTCAAGAAGCTGAAAAGCCGAGAGCCAGAGAGAGATCAATAGAGAAAGGCCGAGTGGCTGGCTGAAAGGCTGAAGCCATGAGGCCGAGGTAGAGAGTGAGAGAGGCAGAGTTATGCTGCTAGAATCTCTCCTGAACATGAATGCCATGGCTGATCTCTCTGGGGGTGTTTGCTACCAGTTGTATCAAGATGAACAAGATGTAATCTCTAAAAAGGTTAAGAGCCTAAAATTCTATTATAACTGTTTGTTGCTGAATAATACAATGGCTCGATCTTTGGAGTGTGGGGTTTTTTATCCGAGAGGATTTTCCCTACGTAAAATCTTTATGTTCCATTTTTTGTAGTATCTTTCATCTGTGTTGTTGCTTGCTGTTGAATTTACATGTGCTTCTGTCAGAAGGATCAATGTAGGAAATGAACTGTCTATTTCTGCTTTAGGACATAGTTGTAGGTGTCTTTGAGGCAACCTAATTGAAATGAAAGTTACTGAAGGTACTACTGCATGGAGTTTTCACTAGATGCACTCCTAGATTTCCTTATAGCTTGTTCAATCCAATACCGAACCAAAATCTTCCATGGCCCATCACCATTAATCACTCTAACTATCCATTTAGTTGAAAAACAAACTCCTTGAGTTCTAGGGCCCAACAGACCCAACTTCCTTTTAGCTTTAGGTTGGATACAGTGCAACCAAGAGGTGGATTTAAAACCAGTGTCACCATTCCAATTAGACTATAAAAATTATCGGATGATTTTGATTAAGTCTTTATAACATTTTTTTTTAAGGCATCCAACAAGAGGAATAGTACACATGTGAAGCCAAAATATACAATTCACAACTTGTATTTTTTTGCTAAGGACAAAAAATTATTCCTCCAAGTGCAAAGTTTGTTCCTCAACTTGTTTAAAAACCAGTTCCACATATCAAAAAGTGAAACCATCAACCCAGACGAAATGCCCAAGTAGCGAGAAATTTGACCATGTTTAATTTGTTTCCACTCTTTCGATATCTAATAAGGGATAAACAATGTTTTTACCATGAGAAATTCAGTTTTATGAGGAGCTAACTTAGAACCAAACACAACATAATAAAGTTCAAGCGCCCCCATTATATTCTCAATCTCTTCTTTTGAGTTTTGTAGGAAAAGTATGTTATCATCAATAAAGTGTGAGTTAAGAACCACAACACAGTTAGGTAAACAAATACCACTTATCAAATTCATATGGTTATACTTTTGCAATAGATACCCAAGAGCATCAACAACAAGGAGATAAATAAAAGGTGACAATGGACAACCTTGCTTGATAGAATGTTGCAAGGGGAAGGTGCTTGACAACTCTTTGTTTATAACCAACTAAGCATTAGCATTTGTGAATAGTATTTGGACATGTTTACATATTTTAGGACCAAAACCCAACCATTGAAACATTTTAAGAATGAATCTCCAACATATTCTATCACATGCTTTATCAAAATCTAGCTTCATTAATAGAGCATTTTGTGCTGATTGTTGGACCCATTCAATAATTTCCCAAGTAAGGATCAAGTTATCAAAGACAAATCTCCTACCAAGGAACCTAGTTTGTTCTAGCCTAAATATTTGTTTCACTATCGATTTGATCCTTGTAGCAATAGCTTTAACAATAATTTTATAAGAGGTGTTAATCAAAGTGATAGGATGCCATCCAAAAATAGTCATCATTTTTCCCTTTCGAGAGAAGCTTAATAAGCTCTTTATTAGTATTGGGTCCTAAAGAACCATGCTCTAGAGCCTCTAAGTAAACAAGATAGAAGTCATCTTTAATGTGTTGTCACATGGTTTGATAAAATTCTACTAAAAGCACATAAAAACAAGGACTTTTGTTAGGATCCCTTGAGAAAACATGTTCAAGATCTTCCATAGACAAATCCCAGTCTAAAAATTGATTATAATTAGTATCAACCTTCTTTAGAATAAGATCTTTGATTATATCTTCTTGAATTAGTTGTGTGTCTAGCCAATGGGGGTCTTCTTTAAACAGTCTCTCATAAAATTCCTAAAACAAATCCTTAACCTCTTTCGGGTTAGTATGAACAAAACCCGACTCATCCTGAATGGCTTGGATATATTCCTTCTTATGCTTGCAATTTAGAAATTTGAAGAATTATTTAGAACCTCTATTGCCCTCATTGACCCAATGCAATCTGACCTTTATTTTAGCTCCTTGACCCTTGTATATGTCAAATTTTCAAAGATGAGTTTTTATAGATGCTATAGTAGTTTGTAGATTGATATTATTAGGATTGAAATTAAGCAATTTTCTGTTGTGTTCAAGTTTTCCTTGCAAATAATTTTCCTTACGTTTTCGTTGCTAGGCAATCTCTTACCAAATGCATGAAGGAATTGAACACATTGTGAAATAGCCAAATACCACCAACCCCTATAAGACTCACCTTCACTTGGTTTGGGGATGGAATTCAAAATACTAGCAAGAGCAACCGCATAGGACTAGTTTCTTAGAAGAGAGGTATTAAGTTTATATGGAAAATTTGTAGCCACACTATTGTCATCTCTTGAAACTGAACAAAAAATTGGGAAGTGATCTGTGAGAGTAGAAAAATAATCTAATCTCACACTATAGCAAGTAGTATCATGAACAACATGTAAATTGGAATTGTTAAATTTGTCAACTCTACTCAACTTTCTATCATCTCCAAATTTGTAATTAGACCATGTGTACCAATTATTGCCATGGCTAAAGCTTTTATTATACAGTGGATCAATCACCCCACAAAGTTGCAACAAAGCAACCATTTATCAAATTTATCCATTGCTTAACTTCATATGATCTTGCCAACTTTAATCATTATGATATTCAACCATATTAAAATCACCTCCTATAACCCAATCTACATTAGGGAGGTTTTTATGCATCCAATCCCATAACTCAATTTTGTCTTTCACTATGTTAGGTGCATAGACTCAGCATAAACCAAAAGTTTGGCCATTGATAAAAGCTAGGGACCACACACAACTAGGCGATGGGTCCTCGCCTTTATTAATGACAAACTTATAAATCCAAGAAGCTAAACCAATAATCACTCCCCCTTTCCTTATTTATGTGATGTATGAAGAAAAGACACATCTCTCCATACATTGGATAGAGAATAATCAAGGCGAAGACCAACAAAATTAACTTCTTGAAGGAAAACCATTAGGTTTCCACTTGGCAATCATATCCTAACACCATATTTATGATGAGGGAGAGAAATCCCTGTCACGTTCCAAGACATAAATTTATAAATCATGGCAAAAAGGGAGGAGAAGGATCATCCTCAAATGGCAAGGCTTCATAACGGTTAGCAATAGAGATAGATTGATCAAAGGTACCAGAATTAGAAATAGGAGATGGAGATCTTGATCTTTATCTTGCTAAATTGGTCTAATCAAAGGTGTCCAAGTCAGCACTAGAAGGAGATGGGGACCAAAACCTTTGTCTTGTAGACAGGGGAGGTGAAGTAGAAGTTCGATCCAAAGGTTTGAGGTTAAGCTGTGCAGAAAGGTGAAGAACCCCTTGATGATTGATTAAATCACCCTTCCTAATACTAGAATCTGAGGGCTCTTTTCTTTTTATTATTACTCTCCATCCATCCTCCATAGAACATCCTTGTAGGGAGAGGAAATGTAATTAGAGACATTACTAATTTGGGTTACATCAAGAGATTTAATTAGTCTTTGGGTAAGTGATAGGTCTTTAGTCATTGTAGGAACTAAAGTTTGGTTTTCAACCTACTGCTACCTGGAATATTATAGAACTTGTGGCTGGGCCATTTTTGTTGGTGTGAATAAAGTCTTGTACCTAGTTATTTCCTTACTAGGGACTTAGGGGACTTAGTTCACATGTTAAATTTACTTAGGATATAACCTGTCTTCTAGAAGTCTTAGTTCACTTATCTAGACTTTACATTATCTTAGGTAGTTATGAGTTAGTTGTCTTATGTGATAGGATTAAGACACTTGTCATGATCTTTTCTAATCCTATCTCTCATCTTTGCCTTTATAAGCAAGGCATCTCTTGCATATTTTGTATTGTATTTCATAGCATAGCATAACATCTTGTATTGCATAGTGTATCATACTGCAATTCTTGTTTGGTGGAATAACATCTTCCATTGTTGCTTCTCTCTATTTCTTGTGGAGGTTATTTGGTGTTGCAAATTAAAGATCTTGGTTGCCCACTTTTGTTGAAAATGGAGGTAATTATGTAGTTTTAAAACTTGTAAAACTATTATACTGTAGATCTAAACAAGTGTTCTTTGTTACAAATTCTTTGTAGATGATTATCTATTTAGATTCATTTTACCATTTGTAGAAGTAGACAAAATATTGTAGAAGAATAAGACTAGAAGATAGAAGTGACACAACATATACCATGAAGAAACCCTTTCAGGAAAAAACTCCACCACTAGAATCAATAGTGCTTGTATTATTTAACCTTAGAACTGTTAAATAGGCGCAAGACAATTGAGAGGGGGAATGAATCAGTTGTCACACAAATTTAAACTTATCACTTATCAAATCTTCAACCACACTATTTTGTTATTAAACATAAGCATGAATCAGATATAATAGAAAGTAAATCAACACAATGAACACCAGAGTTTTACGTGGAAAACCCAATAAGGGAAAAACCATGGCGAGGGTTAACTCACAATATAAAGATTATAAAACAAAGGCTCACTACCCAAAAGAGGACTCATTGTCCAAATACAAAGGCTCATTGTGCATAGAAATACAAAGGATCATTGCCTACAGAAAAGACTCATTATCCAACAGGGAGGCTCACTACCTACAGATACAAAAGAGAACAAAAGATCCACCACTGCAATTAAAGCACATTTGCAAGATTACAGAAACCCTTGTCTCACAACTCGCACACACACTTTTTCTCTTATGATTTGTGGCACACTTTTGTCACTTTGCATCACACTATCATACAACTCTTCACAATTCGACTTGCTTTTATACCATCCTCAACCTTAGAAACATTTACCAAGGTCGGCAATAAAACAATGTTTCATAAATTCAAATTGGGTCGGCAACTCAAAATGACCACGGTGGAAAGGAATAAGAGTGGACTAGTAAAATTAAAAATAATATTCTTGAATCTTCTACACACTTCCTCAATTAAATTTTATTCTTTGAATGAAGTGTAAACACTAGGTTTGGCCAAACCTAATGAAAACATAGATAAACATTGATGCACACACTTCCTAATAAGAAGATGACACGTGGACACTACAACACACTTCAACATACACAAGACAATATCTCAGAACCTTCTAGATACATCCACAAAAAAAACAATAGACTTCAATCACTGAATTCCTTTCACTAGTCAATCCAGACTGTGCAAACTCATACAAGAATACTGAAACATGATTTTCAGATTACAAAAATCCAAACCTCTTTGCCAAAGCATAGGAAAGACCTTCACAAGACATCTACCGGATCTGCACGATCTGAAATAAAATAGAGGAGAAATGTGGAGCAAACATATTTCTCCCAGTTCATAGAACACTTGCATTTCCAGTGGAACACACAAACCGGAGGACACAATTTTCACGTACCATCTCACTAGAGATTGAAACTCAAACTATATCATCATCAAATCACCATTAACATGCCTTCAGATCTGCACAGGAATAGGGTCAACATAGGAGAAACACAAAGCACATACCAGAGCACATTCTGAACACACTCAACACTCTAACTTCTCTTCTTTATTTAATTTTCTCAAAAGCACTTGGAAACTCACAATACTACACAATTACAACACCATAAAGATAGCTCCATGTACTCACTACATCTCAGAAGTATCTCAACTATACATATACAAACATCATCATATTGAACTGTGTTGACATCAATGACAACACCACCAAACTAGCTCATATTTGTAACAATCTCCCCCTTTGTCATGATGGCAACACACAACCTTTTATCCCCCTTTGAAATTAATGGAAAATAACAACTTCTCTAAGTAATCCCCCTTAGGAGTACACTGATACTGCAACAATGAAAATCTTTTCTTCTCCCCCTACGGAGTAGACCCATCAATCACTCCAGGTAAATGAAGAATATGCAAATTCACTAGACTGATGCACCTTCATGTGCACCTAGTTAGGAGGTCCAACGAGCCCCAACCTCTCCCTAAGATGCTTGAAAGTATCCTTCAGAAGAGCCTTAGTAAATATGTCTACAATTTTTTCCTTTGTTGTTACATACTCCAATTTGACCTCATTCTCTAGCACTTTCTCTCTCAGAAAATGGTACTTGCTAGATATGTGCTTCATTCTTGAATGCATAACCAGATTCTTTGAAATGTTTATTGCACTTGTATTGTCACAAAAGATAGAGATAGGTTCATCACATACTACACCAATATCTTTCAGAGTTTGCTTCATCCAAAAAACTTGTGTGCAGCAGGATGCTGCAATAATATACTTTGCCTCTGCAGTAGATAAAGAAACCGAGTCTTGCTTCTTACTCAGCCATGAAACCAATCTTCCACCAAGAAAGAAAGCACCACCACTGGTACTCTTCTGGTCATCTACACATCCAACCCAATCAGTATCTGTATACGCACTCAGGGTAAAGTCATTACTCTTAGGATACCATAGTCCGTAATCTGGTGTGCCCTTAAGATATCTAAATATTCTTTTTACAGCCATAAGATGTACTTCTCTAGGATCTGCTTGAAATCTAGCAACTAAACACACTGCATGCATAATATCTGGTTTGGTAGCAGTGAGATACAACAATCCGCCAATCATGGATCTGTATTTGCTCTGACCAGTCTTAGTAGATTCATCATCTTTGCTCAACTTACATCTGGTTACCATAGGAGTACAAACTAGTTTAGAATCTTCCATCCCAAACTTTTTCAATAACTCTTTTACATACTTAGACTGTGAAATGAATATCCCTTTATCAATTTGATTCACTTGTAGACCAAGGAAGAAATTCAATTCACCAATCATAGACATCTCAAATTCTTTATGCATTTCTTCAGCAAACTTTTTACACATGCCTTCATTTCCTCCAAAAATTATATCATGAACATAAACAACTAGAATCAACATCTTATTACCTTGCACTTTGAAGTAAAGATTACTGTTAGCAAAACCTTTGCTAAATCCTTGCTTTGTCAGATATCTGTCCAGTCTTGCATACCAAGCTCTAGGAGCTTGCTTCAATACATACAACACTTTCTTCAGTTTACAAACCATATCCGGTTTGTCAGATAACTAAAACCCTTCAGGTTGCTCCATGTACACTTCTTCCTCCAACTCACTATTTAGAAAAGCTGACTTAACATCCATCTGATATACCTTAAAGTCCTTGTGGGTAGAGAATGCCAAAAACATTCTGATAACTTCTATTCTGGCCATAGGGGAAAATGTCTCCTCAAAATCTATGCCTTCAACTTGTGAATATCCTTTTCATACCAATCTTTCTTTATTCCTCACTACTTCTCCATTTTCATTCAGTTTTTTTTGGAACACCCATTTTGAGCCAATCACATTCTTGTTCATAGGTCTAGGGACTAGTTACCATGTCTGATTTTTCTCTATTTGCTACAATTCCTCTTTCATATCTCTCATCCAACTTTCATCTTCACATGCTTCTTTTATTAGGTTCTATTTTGGAGAGTAAACAAAAATTTACCTCAGCTACAACTCTGCTTCTTGTCTTTACTCTTTCACTCTTGTCTCCAATTATCTGATCTTCCGGATGATTCTTCTGTACATATTTAGGAGTTCTAACAACAGGTTCTGGTTCATTCTCTTCTTCCTCTTCTTCCACTTGTTCCTCTTATTTTTTTTCTTCTTCTTCTTCCTTCTCCTTATTTTCTTTAGGTATATGTCCAAAGACAGGATCATTAGGTTCAACTTCACTTATCTCAATAGGTCTGCGTATGTCTTCATCAACTTTCACATTAGCACTTTCAATAATCTTCCTCAACCTTTTGTTAAAGCATCTATATGCCTTGCTAGTGGTAGAGTATCCAAGAAATATTCCTTCATCACATCTAGCATCAAACTTTCCAAGATTTTCATCATCTCTTTTAATATAGCATCTACTTCCAAATACCTTAAAACATTTCACAGTAGGAGTCTTACCAGTCCATAACTCAAAAGGTGTCTTTGTGTTGTTGTGTCTAATCTGAACTCTGTTAAGAACATAAACAACAATATGCATCGCTTCTCTCCAATATACATCCGATACATTAGATTCTTTCATCATAGTTCTAGCAGCTTCCTTTACTGTCCTTTTTTCCTTTCAACTACTCCATTCTGCCGAGGGGTTCTCGGAGTAGAATACTATATTTTTATGCCATGCTTCTCACAAAATGTATTAAATACACTAGAAGTGAATTCACCACCTCTATCCGATCTTAAACATTTGATTTTCAAATTTACTTCATTTTCCACTCTTGCTTTGAATACCTTAAACCTATCCAGGGCCTGATTCTTTTCTCTAAGAAACACAACCCATGTCATCTGAGTGTAATCATCAATAAGCAACATGAAATATCTATCACAATTCAAGCTTCCAGTCTTAGTCGGACCACAGAGATCAGTATGTACCAACTCCAACATATCAGTAGTAAAATATTCTTTTCCTTAAAGCTACATCTTGTCTGCTTCCCTAGTTGACAACTTCTGCAAATAGCATTAGCAGGTCTTGTGATTCTAGGTAGTCCTTGAACAATCTCCTTAGCACTGATCTTGACTAGGTTATCAAAGTTCACATGTCCCATTCTTCGGTGCCATAACCAACTTTCATTGATCTGAGATACAAGACAATGACCATCAATTCCTTTCAGTTGATAGATGTTTCCATGAGTTCTTCTTCCAACTGCAATCATGTCCCCCTTTTTGGATCCTTTTCTAATTTCACAGGTATTGTTATGAAACACAAGTTTAAAGCCATTGCTACACATCTAAACAACACTCAAAATATTGTCTCAAACCCTTCACATAATATACATCATCAATATTATGCACTCCATCAAAACTGATTGAACCTTTACCACAAATCTTAGCTCCTGAATCATCACCGAACATGACTAAACCACCATCATATTTTTCAAGTTTAGTGAACTTACTCTTGTCTCCGGTCATGCGATTTGAACATCCATTGCCAATTACCCAGTTGTCTCCATCCTGTCTTGCATGAAATGTGGTAACCAGAGTACCTTCCATCCTATTCTTCTTAACTTCCGGAGCCCTTTTGCTTACACACTTTCCAGGGTTAGTGGATACAAATTTATTTTCCAAAGCTAAGAATAAGCATTCACTATCATCAACCTCATTTTCAGATTCATCATCAAAAATACTTGCCTCTTCCTTAATATAGTACAACTTCTTATACCTTTTATTGTTCCTATCCTTATCCTTATAATCCTTGTTTTTCTTATGTGCAGCCCTATACAAACATCTTGAAGCATAATGACCAATATTACCACAACTAAAGCATTTAAAGGGCAACATACCTTTATACTTTTTGGTACCTTTCTTCAACTTCCTGGTGAAGTTGGCTTTCAACTCGTCAACATCATCGCTATCTAGTTCCTCCTCAATCTTCATTGCCTTAAATTTAGTTTCTGTCTTTTCTTCTATCTTGTCATCTTTCTGGAACTTTCTTAATTCAAATGCTTGCAGGGTGCCGAACAAGTGTTCCAAGGTGTACTTCTTAGGGTCACACATTTCTTCAATCACCGAGATCTTATCACTGTAGCAGTCCAGTAGGGTGATCAAGATCTTTCTCTATTATGTCTTCATCTGCTAGATCTCCTCCTTGATTTCTAACCTCATTTGTAGTCTGTTCAACCTTATGAAAGAAACTTGTAAATTCTTCACCATCTTCCCTTTTCAGGTTCACAAATCTACACTTTGCTGCTAGTCTCTTTGTCAATTTCACTTTTTATTCCCTTCATACATGTCTTCCAGCTTCTTCTAGACATCATATGCAGTGTCCAATGAATTAACCTTGATTCACTCATTTTTAGATAAACCTCTGCAAATCACATACTTTTCCCTCTCATTTTCTTCATAAGCAGAGATCTCATCTGCAATATTAACGCCATCAGATGGAAGTGTATACTTATTCTCAACAACCTTCTAGGTCTTGAAACTAAGAGAGATAATATATCCTCTCATATGTCCCTTCCAATCTTTGTAGTTAGCTCCATCAAACATAGGGATCGACAACTTGTGTGCCATCAGATCTTCCTTAAGCAGTTAAGTTCTACACAAGGAACCATAAGCTCTGATACCAATTGTTAAATAGGCGTAGGACAACTAAGAGGGGGGGTGAATCAGTTGTCACTCAAATTTAAACTTATCACTTATCAAATCTTCAACTACACTATTCTGTTATTAAACATAAGCATGAATCATAGATAACAGAAAGTAAATCAACACAATGAACACCAAATTTTTACGTGGAAAACCCAATAACGAAAAAACCACAGTGAGGGTTAACTCACAATATAAAGACTATAAAACAAAGGCTCACTGCCCAAAAGAGGACTCACTGTCCAAATACAAAGGCTCACTGCCTACAAAAAGGACTCACTATCCAAATACAAAGGCATACTGCCTATTAACACCATCGGATGGAAGTGTATACTTATTCTCAACAGCCTTCCAGGTCTTGAAACCAAGAGAGATAATATATTCTCTCATATGTCCCTTCCAATCTTTGTAGTTAGTTCCATCAAACATAGGGATCGATAACTTGTGCGCCATCAGATCTTCCTTAAGTAGTTAAGCTCTACACAAGGAACCACAAGCTCTGATACCAATTGTTAAACAGGCGTAGGACAACTGAGAGGGGGGGTGAATCAGTTGTCACACGAATTTAAACTTATCACTTATCAAATCTTCAACCACACTATTCTGTTATTAAACATAAGCATGAATCATAGGTAACAGAAAGTAAATCAACACAATGAACACTAGATTTTTACGTGGAAAACCCAATAAGGGAAAAACCACAGTGAGGGTTAACTCACAATATAAAGACTATAAAACAAAGGCTCATTTCCCAAAAGAGGACTCACTGTCCAAATACAAAGGCTCACTGCCTACAAAAAGGACTCACTATCCAAATACAAAGGCATATTGCCTACATAAAGGACTCACTATTCAACAAGGAGGCTCACTGCCTACAGATACAAAAGAGAACAAAAGATCCACCACTACAATTAAAGCACATTCACAGGATTACATAAACCCTTGTCTCACAACTCGAACACACACTTTTTCTTTTATGATTTGTGGCACACTTTCGTCACTTTGCATCACACTATCATACAACTCTTCACAATTTGACGTGTTTTTATACCATTCTCAACCTTAGAAACATTTACCAAGGTCGGCCACAAAACAATGTTTCATAAATTCAAATTGGGTCGGCAACTCAAAATTCCCGCGGTGGAAAGGAATAAGAGTGGACCAATAAAAAATATAAAAATAATATTCTTGAATCTTCTACACGCTTCCTCAATTAAATTTTATTCTTCAAATGAAGTGTAAACACTAGGTCAGCCAAACCTAATGAAAACATAAATAAACATTGATGCACACGCTTCCCAATAAGAAGATGACACGTGGACACCACAACACACTTCAACATACATGAGGAAATATCTCAGAACCTTCTAGATACATCCGCAGCAAAAACAATAGACTTCAATCACTAAATTCCTTTCACTAGTCAATCCAGACTGTGCAAACTCATACAGGAATACTGAAACATGATTTTCGGATTACAAAACTCCAAACCTCTTCGCCATAGCATAGGAAAGACCTTCACAAGAAATCTACCAGATTTGCATGATCTGAAACAAAATTGAGGAGAAATGCAGAGCTAACATATTTCTCCCAGTTCACAGAACACTTACACTGCCAATGGAACACACAAACTGGAGGACACAATTTTCATGTACCATCTCACCAGAGACTAAAACTCAAACTATATCATCATTAGATCACCATTAACATGCCTTCAGATCTACACAGGCATAGGGTCAACATAGGAGAAACATGAAACACATACCAGAGCACATTCTGAACACACTCAACACTCTGACTTCTCTTCTTTATTTATTTTTCTCAAAAGCACTTGGAAACTCACCAATACTACACAATTACAACACCATAAAGATAGCTCCATGTACTCTCTACATCTCAAAAGTATCTTAGCTATACATGTACAAACATCAACATACTGAACTGTATTGACATCAATGACAACATCATTGGCAACACCACCAAACTAGCTCATATTTGTAACAAGAACAAGATTACAATAATTCTTTATCAATCCTTGCTTAAGATGCTTCTTTTTCCTTCAACAATTCTTCTTCAAAATCTGCAATAAAATCTGATAGAACTCTCTTCAACTTTTTTCAATTTATAGACAATAATGAGCCTTGTAAACTCCAAAGAGTTTACAATTACAAAGCACAAAGCTTATCTCACAAAACCTGATCCTATTCTTTGCAAGTAGAGTTCTTCTGTGAAAAACAATGCCAAACTAAGTCCTTCATCAATTTGGGTGTTCCAAACTAAAGTCATAACTCAACGTTGATTCCAAAGATATCTCATAAGCTTCTCCTCAAATTTGGCACCCAAGAATAGGCCCACTTAACTCGGCCTTGTAAATATCTTCTCATGCAAAAGTGTTAACTCCAAGATGCCAACTTGGGCACCCAAGGTGGGTCCTAGTCAATCTTTGTTAATTGAAACATATCTCTCCATCAATTCATGCAAACATGATGCATGATTGATCATCCCCACTTAATTGAATGTATCGCCTATAATCTGTCATGCGACTCAAGTCATTAATCATGCATTCCAAGTCAACTGAAGTCAACTAGCATTCAATTGAAACTAACTACATGCAACTGAAGATAACTGAACCATAACTGAATTGAACTAAACTTAACTGATACTGAACTGAACTGAACTTCATGCATGTAAAAATCAATTCCTAACTTCTAGGATCTTTATATGCATTACTGAAGTGTTATCTTTCGAATTATTATTATAAATCAAGTACAAGACTCAAGGCCAATGGCCTTCCTGCACCAACTAATCAATCCATGTCATCTTCAAATGCAACTTGCATAATCATGAAGCTCCAAGCAAGTGATTAATACTCAAAACCAAGAGAACTTATCTATAGGAACTGGTTTCGTACGATAATCTGCAACATTAATCAAAGTGTCAACTTTCTCAATTAATACCTTGCCACTCTCAACCATTTCTCACACAAAGTGATACTCAACATCAACATGCTTAGTACGAGCATGATACATAGGATTTTTGGCTAAACAAATAGCACTCTGACTATCACATTCAAGTTTAACTTACTTGCAATTAAAACCAATACGTTTCCCAAGTCTTTGTAACCAAATTGCCTCTTTGGAGGCATATGAAACTGTCGAGAGTGTTGAACCCACACCCAACCAAGGTGCAGGCTTCTCGGTCTTTACTGTTGAAAAATATTTTCTTACAAGTAACCATTCCAACATATATCTCTTATCATAGGATAACTCAAGCGTCACCTATTTCTCCAAGTATCTGTGAGGACCTGCAACCAACCAATCCATGCCAAACTCTAAATGCAATATAGCACTATCATGAAGTAATCAAGCAAATTATTAATGTAACCAATACATAAGAGAACTACACAAGATCAATGTCAAAGCTCCAATCATGAATTGGGAACATAAACATAACAACATGATCTAACCATCTCCTCCAAGGAGATCACATGCATAAACATTCTAGTCTCAAGAGAACAAGTACCATGCCAAACTCTAAACATGTATCAAGAGTAAACCATGACATAATAGCAACCACTCTAAATAAAGAAAAAACATATCCCCAATCACATGAAGATAACCTTACCAATGATGCATCCACGTCACTTCCAACAACTCCCATTGAACCATGGTACGAGCTACACATGGCATCATGACTGCCATCCTCTTCATGAAGATCACTCTTTAACATCAAAAAAAGAGTCATCACTAAAAATTTTACATGAAATGATCAATGCATGATTACCATCATTCGAGGATTCCTCTGTAGAAGAATCAAAACTCTTTTTCTTGTTCTTACAATCCTTCTTCACATGTTCCACTTTCCCACAGTTCCAACACTTTAACTTACTCTGTCCTTCAGACTTACCCTTCCCTTCCTTGTCTCCCTTAGGTTCCTTTTTCTCAGGCCTACCTTTTACAAACAAGGCATCTTGGATTTCTGTTTTAGATTGCCTCCTCATCTCCTCTGATAGGAGAGTCAGAATTATATTGTCCATCTTCAAATCTACACCACTACCACTGATAGCAACAATTAGATTTTCCCAAGATTCTGGTAAAGAACAAAGTAACAAAATGCATTTATCTTCATCTTCTAGCTTTACATCTACAAATGCTAACTAACTTAGAATCAAATTAAAAGCATTCAAATTATTTGCAACAAAATCACCATCTTTTATCTTTAAATAA
Organism: Sequoia sempervirens; assembly: GCA_007258455.2. Taxonomy (NCBI): domain Eukaryota; kingdom Viridiplantae; phylum Streptophyta; class Pinopsida; order Cupressales; family Cupressaceae; genus Sequoia; species Sequoia sempervirens. Next base: position 146,994,834 of record VDFB02105785.1, read on the forward strand.
TACAACTGTCTTTTTAGATACAACTTATTAGTAAGAATTTTAGTTTGATAGATATCACCTATTCTCTTCTAGAGTTTATATGCAGTAGTTTCTTCTGAAACATTCAAGAGAACAACATCAACAAGACATAATCATATGGTCCCTCTTTCCTTCTTATCAAGCTTAGCCCAATCCTCATCTAACATTGTTGTACGTGACTTTGTCTTATTCCATTTTTAGTTTCCACATCTCATAATTAGATCCATTAAATCTTTCAATATCTAAATGAGAATTAAAACTCATTGTAACAAACTTATTTTCCAAAATCAGCAATAACACAATAGTAAAAGCTCCCACCACAGCCAAAAATCCTTCAAACTTTTAAGAGAAAGGCGTCCCAAACTCTACCCCAACTGTTAGCTCTGATACCAAATGTTGAAAATGGAGGTAATTATGTAGCTTTAAAACTTGTAAAACTATTATACTGTAGATCTAAACAAATGTTCTTTGTTAGAAATTCTTTGTAGATGATTATCTGTTTAAATTCATTTTACCATTTGTAGAAGTAGACAGAAGATTGTAGAAGAATAAGACCAGAAGATAGAAGTGACATAGCATATACCGTGGAGAAACCTTTTCGAGTAAAAACTCCACCACTAGAATCAATAGTGCTTGTATTATTTAACCTTAGAACAAGATTACTATAATTCTTTATCAATCCTTGCTTGAAATGCTTCTTTTTCCTTCAACAATTCTTCTTCACAACCTGCAATAAAATCTGATAGAACCCTCTTCAACTTGCTGCAATTTATAGACAATAATGAGCCTTGTAAAATCCAAAGAGTTTACAATTACAAAGCACAAAGCTTATCTCACAAAACCTATGCCTATTCTTTGCAAGTAGAGTTCTTCTATGAAAAATAATGCCAAACCAAGTCCTTCATTAATTTGGGCGTCTCAAACTGAAGTCATAACTCAACACTGATTCTAAAGATATCTTGTAAGATTCTCCTCAAAGTTGGCACCCAAGAATGGGCCCACTTAACTCAGCCTTGTAAATATCTGAACTCATGCAAAAATGTTAACTCCAAGATGCCAACTTGGGCATCCAAGGTGGGTCCAAGTCAATCTTTGTTAACAGAAACATATCTCTCCATCAATTCATGCAAACAAGATGCATGATTGATCATCCCCACTTAACTGAATGTATCACCTGTTATCTGTCATGCAACTCAAGTCATTAATCATGCATTCCAAGTCAACTGAATTCAATTAGCATTCAATTAAAACTAACTACATGCAACTGAAGATAACTGAACCATAACTAAACTGAACTAATACTGAACTGAACTTCATGCATGTAAACATCAATTCCTAACTTCTAGGATCTTTACATGCATTATTGAAGTGTTATCTTTCTCCAAACAATTAACGTAACTCAAGGTGAGTTCCACCTTCCATGTGGGTGCCGCATGTGCTCCTATTTTTTAGGAGCTCTTCTTGGGCATCCCCACATGTTCCTATCATTTATAATTAATTACAAATGTCAATTTACATGTTCATTTCATTTGAATCTGATCTCTTTCTAATCCTAGTGTTGGGGAACACTTTCCAAGGACTTAGGAGATACATGGAATAATGTTTAGGATTGCAATTAAATGGCATCCTATTCCCAACAACTTCAACATGGTATCAAAGATTTGAATCTTACAAGCCCCTTTTTTCATTAGAGAGTTTCTACCTTCAAATTTTCTATTGTGATTTGAGTTTCTTTTATGATCTTGCAAATTCCTTGTATGCTCTTCTCTTGTGTTTCAATACGATCTTGACAATCAGAAAGGGTTTGAAAGATTTGTTAATCCTATATTGCATGTATGATTTTTGGTGAGATCTAGTGATTGCAACACTTTTGGATATAGTGGTAGTATTTTTGGTTGTCCCATTGTGTCCAGGAGGCTCAAGAAAGTTAGATTTGTCTTTTGTTTCACTCAATTTGGTCACCATTTGCAACTTTGGCAAACAAGGGTTTGAAGCTCATATCTAGTGAACAACTTTTTACAAGAGCATTTTTGGCAAAAAATAACCTTACCATTGCATCTTAGTAGTTGATTGCATGAATTTTGATATATAATTTTCCTATATTAAGCAAAATTTGTTTTTGAGGCAAAAATAATGACTTGAAAGGTCGTACGGGCCCTCAAATTGGGTATGATTTTTTACAAAATTAAAAAATAAATATTTTTCAATAATCTGTAGTTAATATTTTTCTGTAGTCGAATATTCTTTTGCCATCAATCAAATTGGTTGTCAAAAGTCTTTTATGCGGTTTGATCGGTTTAATCGACATATTATTTTGAGAATATTCTACAGTCAAATCATCATTTTGTGTCATTGTACCTATCAAACTAGTGTTGGGGCAGAATATTCCTAACATTGTACCTCTCATACAATTTAATTCGCTATTAGTCACATTGCTAGGTACAAATTACTTTACACAAGCTATTTGACAATCAAATCTCTGTGTACCCATTTGTTCATGTACACCTGTCAAATCAGCAGTCGAACCCTATCATTTCACATAGTCACATCACTGTTGGGAAAAGACTATTAATTTTGCGGGTATCATTTGGTTTATTGACTTTTTTTATATGTGTTAAAAAACAATTATACTAAAAAATCTGTTTTAATAAGCTGACATATTTTTTAATAGCCGACTATTGTTTATAAGGCTATTGGATGGGGTGGCCCACGACAACCGCCACCGGGGCACCACCCATCGCTCTGCCCGCCCACCACCACTGGTGGCTGTGGTAAATCTTTTTTTTTTTAACTTTAAACTTGTAGCGGTCATATTAATGACTAAGAGCCACGGTTTTTAGCCCCCAAAGGCTTTATATTTTGCACCTATTTAGTCAATGCATGATCAAATAGGTCATTTTTCGTTTGTGCATAACTTTTGATCTAGTTGGAAATTTTTTGCAAACAACATATCGCCAGAAAGCTGGAAAACCCAATTTTCCAGTGGTATAGGTTATTTTCAAAAAAATTGTTGTTTGGTTGCATTTATTGCCTATTGAAGTTAGATGTCCATTTTTCACTCCCGAGCTCATAACTTTTGCTACCTTCCTCCATTTTTCATGATTCTTGTGGCATTGGAAAGGTCTTTCAAAGATCTTTAGAGTTACTCATGTAATTTTTCTAGATTTGGCCCCTAGTATAATTACTTTTTTTTTTTGTGTTTCAACACTCTAGTTAATTACTTGGATATTTTGACACCTAGAATCTTTTTGGTTGCATGGGATGGCTTCATTTGGGCTGCTTTATATGTATTTCTAGCATTTTTTCCTTTATGGGCATTTTGAGCATCATTTTGTAAGCACTTTTATTATATGTAAATACACTAAGATAAAGTGCCACACTATTGTACATGTATTTTGGGGATTTTCCACATAAGGTTGTGCCATATTTTGTACTTGCACTATATTATAAAGTGCCATGGGGGGGTTGTGTAGTGCCTTTGTTATTTTCCATTACACCTTTGTTAAGTGAGAGACCCTCCAAGACAACAATGAATCCCTGTTATTTTTTCCTCATGCATGTGTGCCTTGTTTTTTTCACACCCTTTTTTAGTTGCAAGTACTTTCTAGTGCACTTTCAGATGTTGTTTCTTCAGCTTCATGCACTACATGTTGATACACAAAGTTTCAGTGGATCTGTCACGCCTCTTCCAAGTCAGTATTATGGGGGGTATTATACTATTCATGCTAATGCTTCCTTGGTTTCACTTTGGAGTGAACTATGTATCTAGTATTTGTTCCTATGTACTAGGCAGATGCATTGGCTGGTTACCCATGCATTTTAGTGAGATGGAGCATTTACCATATAGACAATCTTGCATTCCTATTTTGTGGAGGCAACCTTTTATCCTCTATTGATCAGTATTATTCAAACTATTGGCACTTGTATTTTCAACTTACGTTGGTTGAATAGTGTCATTGGGGGACCACTCGTGCAGATTCATGTGCCATTTGTATTTTTGATTCATAGATGTTTTTACTTTGTTTTCATTTGATCATTGTTCGAGTAGTGTTGTTGGGGGCACTTATGCAAATTGTTGTCTTCTTGATCTTAATCATCCTATTTTTCAGAGGAGGTTCTTCAATTTCAGCACTATAGCAACATCTTTCGACAGTTGTTTGCAACATCTTCATGCTTCATTGATGTTCTTCATGTTCCTATTCTTTTGGGACATTATTTTGGAGGCTTCTTAGTCCTTCATTTTGTTTTCTCTCTTTTGGAGAGGAGTTTTCTCCCATAGGGTTTTTCTCCTTTTCTTCATTTGTGAGAGGTTTTCCATTTTGTACATGGGTACCTCATCAATCCTTGTTGTCAGGACCCACCTTTTTCATTTGTTTTCTCCTCCCTAAGTTGCACTTAAGGGGGGGTGTTGGTGTGAATAAAGTCTTGTACCTAGTTATTTCTTTACTAGGGGCTTAGGGGAATTAGTTTACATGTTAAGTTTACTTAGGATATAAGCTTTCTTCTAGAAGTCTTAGTTGCCTTATCTAGACTTTACATTATCCTAGGTAGTTATGAGTTAGTTATCTCACGTGATAGGATTAAGACACTTGTCATGATATTGTCTAATACTATCTCTCATCCTTTCCTTTATAAGTAAGGCATCTCTTGCATATTTTGTATTGTATTGCATAACATAACATAACATCTTGTATTGCATATTGTATCATAGTGAAATTCTTGTTTGGTGGAATAACATTTTCCATTGTTGCTTCTCTCTATTTCTTGTGGAGGTTATTCAATGTTGCAGATTGAAGATCTTGGTTGCTCACTTCAACAATTTTGTTCTTCTAGTTGGGAAATATCTTATCAAGTTGCCTTCTTATCAACAATAAAAACAAGCATTAGGCTTGTTTAGGTAGACCAATGGCTGGTAAAACTCAAAACCTAGATCAATAAGCTTAACATTTTCAAGTAACTAATTGTTTAAGTCCATCTCCACACAAACCCTGGGATGTACCTTTAAATTGTAAAATTTATCATAGTTATTTTTGCACCAAATAACCCTTCCCAACTGGGCAACTATTTCCCACATGAATGGTTTGAAAACAAGATTAAAAAATGGTAGCTCCACCCACATTGGCTATCATGATCTAGAAGGACCCTCAAGATGGAAATCTAATGTCCATGATTGTAAATAAAATACGACCACAAATAACCCAAGTTCCATATTGTAACACAACCTGAGCATGTTCAACATTTTTAAATTTACAAGAAACATGACTTTTCCCTAAATCCCTCAAAGCTTCAATGTTCCATCCCCTATTTTCCCAATTTAGTTTTTCCCATTTACAGAAATCTACTTCAAATGGAACTCTTCTTTAAAAAACAAAATGATTGATCTATGTTAACATTCAACAATGCAATCCATAACATCATTAGGGACGATAAATCTTAAAGTTTTATTTGAATCTATGTCTCTTTGCTCTTCCATTTCCAAAAAATATCTCCCCCCATTTTTTCCTTCTTGGTTAAATGTCACATCTAAAGTCAAATATCCATTTACAATATTATTACCCTCACCATTTTTAACTTCATCAGCAAAAGATTCTCCTTCCTTTGGATGACTTCCTCTGATCAATCTGGCTTCATTTTTTAGCCTCATATCTCGCTACTCAACAATAGTAGGACAAAAAAACTAAGGTTTTGTTGCAAAATCATCGCTCATATGAACCGTCACTCCTAGGAACGATCGCTCGTACAAACCATCACTCCTAGGAACCATCACTCGTAATCTATTTAATTGAATTTAACACCTAAAACTTAATTTATGTTTGTTATTGTTACCTATTTTTCACTACTAGCTCAAACAGGTAGAGCTGAATTGTAAATTCAAGCCAAGGTACACAAGTTGTTCAAAAATTTCTGCCAAAGTACTCATATTGTGCATTGTTTCATTATAGTGTAAATTTCAGTGATAGTATGCAAAAAAAAAAAAAAAACATTCCAAAATGATATCATAGGTTTGCATAATGTTTATTGTTTTATTCATAATGTATAAACCAAAATCCCACACAAGCCGTGGGAGTAACTTAATTTGATTTTTACAATCAAATAAAGGGTGCATGAGGAAAAGCAAAATATACAACTGAAAATAGAGAAAGCATAGGGTAGAAAGTGATTCGTCATTGCCTGAAATGACGAATCGTTGACAAGTTGAGGAATGTTGTGACGCCAGTTTCAGCTCCAGCTCCAGCTCCAGCTCCATTTCCAATTTCAGCTCCAGCTCTAGCATACCTGCAAGTTGAGGGAAATGTTGTTAGAGCAATGTGAATCAAATCCTATCATATACCTACGCTGCCAACATAAATATAGAATACAATCGATCAGGCATCCATCAGATGATTACAAAAATTCAAAGGCATAAATCTCAAGAGGGAGCTTTCAGCTTCTTTTATTTTGCTAACATGTTTGTTCACTATGCAGGAACAGGTTCATTACGTTCGTGATAATTTCATTAGATATGTGGAGTAAAATGGGCTCCCACAAGGGTTGAGCTCAGCATATCAAGGAAGACACACTCTCAGGTTACATATGAGAGTTCATTAATGTCAAAATAGTCATCAAAAGAGCTGCTAAAACAAAGAAATAATCAAATGAGCAGCTTTATTTCAAAGAGATTCAAGAAAAAATAGTTTGAGCATACATCATAACTTTGCTCTTCATGTCAAGAAAGGATCAAACAGTGTGAGAGCTCATCATAGTTTTCATTGATACCCCTGTTTTCAGCTCTACTTTACATTTTCATATTACATTCAAATGAAGTATCGAGCCTCTTTACATTGAAGAGAAACTGAAATAGAATATCGAACACTCACCTATTTCATGGAGTTTTGAAATTTATTTCACAAGATACAATGAGGATTAACTGTGCTTGCACACATATGTTACAACCAGTTGTTATTTCTCTTTTGAAACTTAATAGAGCAAGAGCATGTACAACACAACATTAAATATCATACAATTACCAGTATTGAATAAGCTTTTCACACTGAAAACACTTCCCAGGTCAGAGGATGTATTATGGTCTTTAAAATGCAGTAAAAGAGCTCATCAATTTTAGATTTAAAACATCCAAGTGCCATTACCATGATACCTACAATAGCAATCATTAAGAGCAGTAGAAAAGAGGAACAACATTCAGTGACAACATGATATACAGGAATTATATATAACAATCTATATGATATATAGTCATTGAAGTCAATAAATACCCTTCGTGAAGGAGGACTGAGTTTTCATAAAGTCAATATTCATAACTGGGATAATGAAGCAACCTGTTTGTTTTGTTATGCAACTTCAATGGGTTATATGCAAAGTAAAAGATCTATGAGCTAAATGGAGGAAGAAGCCAGAAAATTACAAGAGAAACCCCCCAACATTTACAGGCAGTCATAACTTTCCACAAGATCAAAGTGATGCACATTTTTTTATTATGGCTACAACAGGAGACATGAGTGTATTAATTCAAAATCTTGGGAGCCTCCTTACATAATCCTTTTTGTACACATTTTTACAGCCATATCATTATGAGAAATGACATCTCTTCGTGGTAGTAGAAAGGAAAAGTAATGGGTTAAATATAGAGAAATGATATCTCACGGCCTACATGGTGGTAGGGTCAGCCGGCCAAAATGACTCACAGGCTCGTGATGGAATGTCAGCTACAGGTAAAGCCGCAGCCTATACATGGTCAGTTGTGATAAGAAAAAGCACAGATGCCGCAAAGAATGATCCATATGTGATGTGAGCCTGAACATAGAAAGATCACCCAAAAGCACAAATATGAAGAGATCATGGCCACACAAAAGAAATGTTGTTTTAAAAAAAAATGAGAAGCCACGGCCTGTAATCTATTTCATGAATTCCAAGCACCAATAGTAGAATGAAGACAGAGGAAGTAATTACAGTTGTTTTTCTTGCTTTTATTAAACCTGTTTGAAGCTCTACCAACAGAAAGAGGGAGAAACAAATACCCAGATTCCTTACTAAGCAAGCTTGTGATGGGACGACCTATATTTGAGATTATACACAAAAAAATGGAAGCAAGTCCAAGCTTATTCGTACAGATCTAGATAGATAAAGTTCTTACCCATTGTCAACCATAGAGAATGTCTATCTTGAATACTGGAATGAATCTTCAGATAACCCTCAAAGCCAAGTCGAGCTATCTCATGGCAGCCAACAGAAGACATCACTACATGAAAATTATGAGAAGAAAGGAAAGATCATGAGAAGGGCCGCAACATTGAAGAGAGTTTCAGCCTCAGTGGAGACGAAATATACAGAGAAAGAAACATTACATAAACCCAGGAAAAGAGTGTGAAGACGTAGCTAGAGATAAAGAAAGTCTCTTTGTTCTTTTCTATTCAAAAATACCTCAAAAGATGCTACAACCACAACTTAAAACCCATAAATGCTCTAAATCTGAAGATTACGACTTACCAGGTATCAATTTTTTTTAGTTGCAGTCTTCAGGAAAATCCAAGCCTTTTCTCATAAAGAGTCCATAGAGAAGATCAACTAGAAAACCTTGTGAAACCTAGCTCATGGCGACGCTTCCTCTCCAAGCAAGAAGTCAAATGCGAGAATGGAAATGATTAGGGTTCACTTGTTTTTAGGTTTCTTTTATTTCCCTTCATCATTTCTTTTGAACCATGAATATTGACTTCTAAGTCAATTAAAAAGTCATGCAAATTTTGAAGGGGCCGAATTTAGTATTTGAGGAAACATATGTATTCATCATATGATATATGATATGAATAACATAAGAAGTGTGCAACCATATGAAAACACTGGAGTCTTCTTTACCTATAACTGGCGGTAATTATATACCTTGAGATATTGATATATGCTAAGAGTAGTGGCGGATTTTAGAATATGCATGGGCTCATGTTTATAAAGTCAAAATTCCATTTTAGATAAATTAAAATATTTTATGCCTTGCATTACATTTTGTAAAGTTGATAAATTAAATGATAAAATATAAATCATTTAATTTATTTAACTATCTTGAATGCAAGCATAAAATATTAGGCAAAGTGGAGTTCTTGTTCGCATGGGCGGATTGATACAAACGAGGTGGTTTTCGCATGCTTGGGCCCACCTTTTCAGGGATTTCCAATTCAGTTCGAGTTTTCCATGTTTCAGTTATGACCTGACAGCGAGTTTGAACCTGAGTGCACTCATTTTTGCATGGTTTTGACCCATTTTTTAAGAGATATTTGCTTTTGCTCGTAATTTACCTTGGAGTTATCATCTTCTCTTTGAGTTTGACTTTCAGTTCTTTTCCATGCCTTTTGAAGGCTTTTGTATATATTGAAAAAAACTTAACTATTTTTTCGTTGGTTCTTATTTTTCTCCTTTGCACTCTGCAAAAGCGAATTATTTTGTAACTCAACATTATTTTCAGATTAATACAGTAGCAGGTTTACAGGTCAATTAGTGTGTTTTTGTAGAAAGACTCCTTTCATTACCATCTTTTTTAGAATTTTCCTTCAAGTTTTCAAGCATCATTGTCATGTAGGATTGATCGAAGTGATTATTGTGTTTGCAGTTTATGAAACCTTTAAATATTTCTGTCTCCTTAATGAATTTTTGTATACATCCAAGTTTAAATCCACCAGTTAAACATTGTGCTAATCAATAATCGAATAGTCTAGTTGTGGGAATCATATTTTCCTTCTATGATTGTTTCTTTAAAAGCCTCTGTTTAAACATTCAAGTGTTTAAGCTTTTAGATCTAGTTGTGCAAATGAAAATAGTGAGTAATCATTCTGTGAGTTAAGTCTGCATATTGAATTCTTCGGTGCATCACCATAGTTAAGTTTCATAGTTCAGAATTTAGATTTAATCTTTCTCCCTTTTCTAGCAAATCACTCAGTTATTAACCAGAAAATTAAATAGGAACCAACCTAGAATCTGGAGGTCTAATTCCTTATAGGATACCCACAACCTGAAATTAGTTCTAATGTTTCAACAGATTGTTGAATTTCAATATTCAAGCGTTCAGGTGTAATCTGTTTGACAACAGGTATATAAGTGAAAATAAGTTGTGAATGAAATGATAGTTTTTAATGACGTCCACAAGATTAGGTAGGCTATGGGAAATTGACAAAAGTTCCAAAAAAAGATCTACAATCCCTATTTTTGAGTGTCCCTTATTTCTTTGTTGATCATGATTTTTTTGCTAGGGATTTTGATCAAGTAATTTGTTGTTTTAGCTATTTGTTCCTCCTTGAACAAAGTTGTTAAAGATTCTACATTTAGAATATTAGCATAATTGATTTGTAAGTGATGTTTGAGATTTCAATGTATATTTTAAAGTAGTATTTTGGCTACAATTTATACATGTCACACTCTACTTAAACAACATTTGGATCAATGATGAAACAATCAATATAAATTTTACGCCTCATTCACATAAAAAAATGGTAAATATTTGTCATATTTTTACTAGCCAAAATTAACCTTTAACTACTGAATTGGATGATGTTTAAGAGTAGTCCACATGTCATATAATATTTGCTATGTTTTATAGGGATTATTCTTGATTTTAAGAGATTCGTTTCTATAAAAGAATGTCTTGTTCTTGTATTCAATTTACAAACTTTTTTTCTTAATATTTTTCTCTTTTCCTTAATATTTTGATGGTTTCTTACATCTTAATTAGAATCAATTAGAAAAAGGTTTTAGATTATTAAGATTAGATTTTATTTTTTGTTTTCTTATCGTGCAAATATTGATAAGCAAAAAAATTATTAAAATTCTTTTTATTTGTACAATTAATTTACTATAATGTTTAGGTATGCCCACACTTGTAGGACAATCATATTATCTTTGAATAAAAAATAAGTATAGCAAATCAAAGAATTAAAGTACTAAAAAATATGAATCTCTTTTAGTAAAACATTTACTTCACCTAAATTGATGCTTGTCAACAATATAAATAGAAGTAATACTTTATGAAAGGTGGAGAAAGGAGATTTCAAAATATTTTATAAGTTCATAATGAAATGAACTAAGGCACCACAAAAGACGATATTCAAGTGTAATGTAGAAAATTTGACTCTGAAAAAAGGAAAACTAGGTTCCTTTGAGAGAAAGCTTCACTACATACATTCAAATAAGGTTAACTAGTTAAAATGCTTAAAGGGAAATAAACTAGTGAACATATATGAAAATAGAAATATAAATAAAACGTGATAGCTACAAAAAAGAAAAATATAGATGATGAAGAATCTATGGTTGAAATTTGAGAGTCTTGGCCAAGGATGATAGTGTGTAGCACAAACGTCCTTATGTCACATAGTTGTCCAAACAAACATGAGCAACAAGTCCCATAATGTGCGGTTTGAGTTCGAGAATCTACCTAACCTACAAACACAACAAAATGGGAAAAATGTTTGGAGTTGTTTGGGGGCTTGCCTCAGTCAAAGCTTTACTTTGGTGTTTCCACCACAACAACCAAGATAGGTAAATAAAAAAAGTGTACTATCAAAAATTGTCACTCTTAACAATTTCACACTATGTTTTGGCCCCCCTAAATTATTGAGCCTAATTGACCCCCTAATTTTCTAAAATTATGTATTTTGAAGCCCATTTGTGCCACTTTTCAATAAATTGCAAGCATTGAATAAATGTACCTAGTTCATGTGTTGCTCCTAACACTTAATGTCCTAGAAGTTTGGGCCAAGACCCATACACCCTTGGGCGTATGGGTCCCCCTTCTTATCCAGGACCCAATTTTGGGCATATTGTTAGTGACATTTTAACATTCAAATTTCAAATTTCAAGTGTCAGCTTTCAAGATCTAATTTTTGAGAAATTAGATAAATGCCTATAAATACCTAGTCTTTTCACCATTTGAAACTAGAAGGAAAATTAGAAGGGGAACTTATGAGCAAGCATTATTATCAAGAGCAACATGTTCAGAGCTTTATTACAGAAATTCAAGATCCAAGCATCATGTCATCAAGTTATCATTATTTTGTGAAGGCTAACCTTTGTTGTAGGTCTCCAAAGCATTCAAGAAATTCAAGCAAGAAAGATTCAAATCCTGAAGGTGATGTGCATGACTTCAATCCTTCAAGGAAGCCATTGAAGGGTGGTGAGTTGCAACACTTTGTGATTTCATCATTCCTTCCTTTCAATTATCCATTTATAATTGAAATTGTCATTGTGGAAGTGGAAACACTCACATGAGGTTTGACTGAGGCAAACCCCTAAATGGCCCAACATTTTCTCTCTCTTTGAATGTGCAGGTTTTAGGTTTGAAGAGGATTAAAGGAAGATTGAAGAAAAATTATCCATTGTTTCCATTAAATCCCTACATCTTATCAAATCACAAAACTCACTTATAGAATTATCCAACAACATTTTGACAACTTTGCAAGCGGAAATAGGAGTCTCATATCTACCACTAGAGGACCCCAAAAGTTGATCAAGACCCTCTATCAAATACTTATACGCTCCTTGGTGACTATGTCCTCCTAAAATGGCTGACACAATCTTTTCTGGGTCGGTACATATCACTCTGCAATCCCTAGATCTACCGCAAACTATTGTTCTCATCTATCAGTTGTCAGGATCTTGCAATTTACACATTAGTGAACATAGTCTATTTAGGTTAGTCATTCCAAATCATTTCCAATCCATTCCCATCCTCAATTAGGTGTAGATCCAATTTTTATTGGGTCACCTTCACGGTTGTAAGTCAATATAATCACCTTTTTGATCTACATCTTAATGTAACTTGGAAAAAGGCCCCTTGCATCCTAGGTTCTTTGCATTTAGGACCTAGGATACCCTTTTTTCTATGTTTTGAAAAGTAGATCAATAAAATGATAAATGATTTGATAAGGGATGTGATAAATCTCGAAGATGCTTAGAGATACAAGATAAAAAGAATGATATTACCATCAAGACTTGAGGAAGCCAAAGAGAGAACAAGATAGATATAAAATAAAGTTGTGAGATTTTTTTAGCAAGCTATGAAAAATTATAGAGCTGTGTGATATTGAGAGTGCAAGAGAGTTGAGAGAGATAGAGAACCCACAGATTTTCCAAATAAAAGATTAGATTCAAAAATGAGAAGAGGGAAAAGGAAGAGGTCGTCAAGCTATTATGAATCATTTTGAGTTGTTCGTTAACCTAAGAGGATGAAAAGTGGAAAAACACTTAGAAATGACCTTTGAATGAAAAATTGTCATGGGATGCTAGCACTACACGTGGATGTTCATGATAGGCACTAGTGTACAAAAAAATTATGTTAAAAATGGCAAGAGACAAGAAGAACATAAGAGAAGCACAAAAGTGACACAAAAAAGTGATTGTTGAAAAGAAAGCTTGAGCATCCTGAGTGGGAAAAAAGTTGATGCAAGAGTCAAGATGAGCCTACACAAGCACTAGGGGAATGGATACCAAAGTGAGCATAAAATATAGTGTGAAATTTTGCAAGGGCATGTAATTTACGACACTACACCAAGTGACTAATGTTTCCATTTAAGATTGCACCATTAATGCAATTAGTTGTGAAAACCTTTGATAAAGAGAAAGGCTAATGTTTCAGTAGAGAAGGCTAATTCTAGAGTCATCATTAAAATCAAATACAAATACCTTCAAATTGCTAATGCATTTGAGTTAACATTTAAAGCAAAAATTATCCATCAACTATTAGAGTTGGGTTTATTATATAGGTAAATTGAAACAAGAAGTATTTGTTAGACAAATGTCTCTACATAAGGAGAATAAATCACCTCTAAACACGTGATATATTTGGTTGTTGGTAGTGGGAGTCATTCTCACTGACTTAGCAGATACTTTACCGGGAATTTAGATGAAGAATCTGAGGTTGAGATCTCAACTAAACATTGTTGCCTTCTAGTTAGAGGATCATGAATCTTTTACTCTTAGATTGTTTTTTATTCTTAGGTCAATATAAATATTCATTTCATAAATTTAGGATAGATTGGATGATGATTAATGAGGGCATTAACAAAGGCATTAAAAGTCTAATCTAAAACATGTGTAAAATACACATTTCGCCACATTCTATCATGACCTTCCTATACTCATATATGATGTTTTTAGAGGAAAATTTTAAAGTTCTTCAAAATAGGCGTACATCTAAATATGTTTCTATCAAAACTTGCTTATTGACCAAAGTTTATGTGGGTAATATGATAATATATTGCAATACAAGAAAATAAACAAATTACTATATACATAATTTCAAATATGTATAGTTTATGGAATTTATTGCATGTGTCTTGTTGAAATTATTAACTAAATCAATGTTTTTATTAGAATTTATGAAGCATGTGCAATATGTAAACAATGTGTTTGTCAATTTTGGTATGGTAGTCATTTTTTTACCAAGAGGAATTGGGAGTTTAGTTCTTTATAGGGGATTCCTATAACCTTTTGGGTGATATGAAACAAACCCTCATCTAGACTATGGGGAAATCAAAACTTGAACCCACGACTTGGGCTATCTAAAGCTACAATTTAGATGGAGTGAGCTAACCTTAGGTGTCTCAATATGGTAGTCATTATTAAATATATTTTTAGTTAGAGAAATTCCAATTATGCCATATGAATAATTTGGTATGTGTAAAGGAAATGAGTAAGAATCACATCTAGATTTGGGTTGGATCAAATATTATAATCACAATATCTTTTTGAGAGTGGATGTAGTTGTTCATTTCTTTTATACATGTGATGTAGGGAAAATTGCAATCTTTCTTTGAGTCTTAATGTCTTTGATTTGTTGGAAAGTAACGAGCATTAAGGTATTCATTCAATACATCATTCAATAATAATGTGTTTTAGGAGAGATAATATATAGTCGTTATTATGAAAATTAAGTGGCCCAACTACTTCACCAAACCTCACAAATGAGGTAGGGGGATTATCATTTTCTTTGTTCATATTAATTTTTCTTTGGAATGATTTCCTAGTGTTTATGTATTTATGTGATTTAAAAAATCATTGTTTTTCATATTTTGGCTGGTTCATTTGAAATTTCCTAGTTGAAATTGTCAATTTACATTTATAAAAATAGAAGGAAAAGGATCCTCTAATAAAAAGTCTGGACTAGTAAAATATTGGTAGTGTTTTCTAATATTTGGAGTTTACCGTGCTTTGTAAAATTCAAACAAAATATCTAGTAAACCATGGGAAGGAAAAAATTAAAATATTTTGTAATATTCTTTTATTAATTTTATTTGTTTGATTAGGAAAATATATAAGAACTAAAAAATAAAAATTTCTTAATGAAGCTCAAATTTTGGGATGTGCAAAGTGCATATATATTTTATGGATATGTGGCATTAAGTGTCCAAGGGTGGATGTTGTGTATGCTCCAAACTCTTCAAGAATTGCTCCTCCTGAATGTGTCTTGGCCACCTCTTATACCCACCTTTGCTTCAACAAACCTATTCAAGAATCTTATATCAAATTGATGCAAATTGGAAAAATAATTTTAAAGTAAATTAATCAAGCTAAATCCCATTCTCTTGCATTTCAAAAAAATATTGCCAAGGTTCCCCATCATTGGAATGCTTTGAATAAAGCTTGAATAATGGTGTCCAAGTAGCCAAATTTTTCATTTGTATTTAGGCTATGTAAGTATGGATTCTTTTGCTTCTAGTTATTATTTAGGCGCTATTATAGAAGAGATGCATAGGTGTAGGTACTTAGCTTGGTATGTTTATGGTCATTAAGTTGGAGAATATTTGTTGCTTCTAATGTTTGAAAATCATCATTAAAAAATATACCAATTTCCTAATGTTCTTATGGTTGCTACTAGAGCAAAAATATATGTATCTAGATATGCCACAATTTGCTTAAAAATATAAATTGTTTAGTTTAGTAATAAATTAAAAAAAATATATGTATCTAGATATGCCACAATTTGCTTAAAGATATAAATTGTTTAGTTTAGTAATAAATTAAATATAATTATAATTGCTACCATTTGCTCTTCTTTTTACTTTGAAAGAAATATTTAAAATCTTTGTTTTTTAGTTAGAAGTATTATATTGTTATTTTTGTGGAATGCTCTACATATGCATTAAGAGAATAAATTTTGTCAATGTTGTTATGCTCTCATCACATATTTACATGTATAGCTCTTTAATTTTCTATTTTTTAATTTAAATATTTAATCTGTTAAGTTGTCAATATAAGAAGTCTTTTAAAAATGATGATGTTTGTATGTTTAATGTTGTTGCATTTATTCAATAAACATCAACCAATATCACAAGTATATGGTGATCAATATTGTATTTATTTTACCACTAAAGTAATATAGATTTTGGGTTGGAAAAATTGGCCTCTAGAGAAGTTAGTGGACACATCTCAACATCTCAACAAGAGTCATGAGAATATTTGGGTATGTAATGTTGTAAATTAGATCCATGCTATTTCATGAGTTCACCTACCTAAGGTGAGGTAAAATTCAATGTTGTTTCTTTACCATAAGTGGATGATAATGTTTTTCCTTGCTTGCTATATAGTTGTAGTTTATAGGGTTTTTTACATTGTCTCCTAAAGGGAAATATTTCTCTTTTGTAATTAGCGTATTTTGTTTATACTATACATGTAGTTAATTTTTTTATTTTTCATAGTCTACTTCAATATTTTTGAGTCATCAACATGTATTTCACTTTTTTTATGTGTTTTTCCCATGTTCTATGCTACTGACTTCCTATGTTAAATGGAACAATGACAAGTTAGATAAATTCAAAGGATTTTCTAATCTAATCTATTATTTGAAATATACATACAACCTTGTTATTTTTTAGCTTCCTTTTTGTTGGTGTAGGTTTTTATTTCCTTAGTGGGTTAATTTATTTTTCCTTAGTCCTAGGTTTTTCGTACACTTTTATTAAGCTTGCTTAGGATAATAAAGTAATTTAATTATTTAATAACTAGCAAATAAGTGATGTGGAGTCTCCTTCCTTAAAGGGTGGAACACTTTCCACTTTTGGTGGCATTCTCCACTTTTGGTGGTTAATTTCCATTGGATGGATTTTCCACCTCCATCATCTCCTTAGTTTTATATAAACTCACTACTTAGCTTGTACTTGCATACTTTTGCATATTCTTACATACTCTTCCATACTTTGGCATACATGTACACTGATGCATACAATCATTATTCTACAAATTTTATTTGAGCTCCTAATGCAATCTTTGTTGAATATATCGAATACTGAGGGGGGGTGAGTCGGTATTCTGTTGGCCATATTAATTATTAACCATACTATTATCAATCCACATCTAATAGCAATAGTGAAGCAAAACACAAAAGAGATCATAACACATTAACACTAGAATTTTTACATGGAAAACCCAAAATGGGAAAAACCATGATGAGGATTAGCTCACAATATATTATAACCGATTATAAGATATTATAGGGCTCACTACCAAGACTCATTGTCCTTAAAAAGGCTCACAACCGAAATAAAAAATGTGGCTTATTTCCAAGATACAAAAGATGTGGCTCACTGCCAAAAATGAACTGAAGAAGTGCACCTACAAAGTGCTGAAAGCAGTTCTAGTTATGCTCTGGTAATATCAAAATTCTACTCTGGTTGTCGGTATACAAACACTATCAATAACTTCACACTATTACACTTGTTGCATTACTTGCATATCATCTCTTCTCTTTTTTTATCGCTTTGACCATCATAAATATATACACAGGCATAACTTCCTTTATCAATTAGGTCAGCCTAAATGAGGGTGTAGACACATAAAAATGACCTAGGTCTGCAAACTTTATTTTTCACCTTTTTCTTCCTAGCATAATTAAGACATTTTAATTGTCCTTGGTCCACCTTCATCTATTAATTAAATAATTCATAATTATTTAATTAATTCATGTCCCTTGATTCTTCATGATTATTAAATAAATAAATTTTATTTATTTATTCAATACGTCACTAATTGTCTAATATCTTCTCATAATTAAATAAATTTCTTAATTTATTTAATTATCTTTATTCATTATGTCTTCTTGATTATTACATAAATAAATTTTGTTTATTTATTTAATACGTCGCTAATTCTTAAGTCTTCTTATAATTAAATAGATTCTTTAATTTATTTAATTATTGGTCACCTTCTCTAATTAAATAATTATCTTTAATTATTTAATTTGACATTGCCCTCTTTTTAGTAAATAATTTGAAATAATTATTTATTGTCATGTGGTCCCACCTTTTGAATTAAATTAATTAAAAATATTCTTTTTCCTCAAAAATCAAATAAATTCCATTTATTATTTGATTTTCCAACCACCTCTTTTTCTGTGCCAATCTTATCTCTTGTCACATGCATTGTCAACCCTTGATTTGATTTTCTAAAAATTAATCTTGTCCAGTCATTTCAAATTTGACCTAATGTTGCCCTAACCCTAATTGTGGGTTGTAAAATTGAATCTTGTCCATTGAATCTAGGCATTTGTCAACTTTTGATCTTAACCATTCATTCAAAATTGCATTTTCTATAAAATTGCAATTTTGGTCTCATTTTGTCATCTCATGCAATCTTGTTTTGTCATCTCATGTCATCTTGCAACCTCATGCACTCTTGTTTTAGACACTCTTGTTATTTTCTTGCAATCTTGTCATCTTAGTTCTTGTCATAGGCATATTTACATTTCATTTGACATAATTTAGACATAGTTTAGATGCTTACTAGTTGCATTATAGCTTAGTATTGCATGTAATCACTCAAATCCTTCAACATTTGCTTAGGGCTTGTCATTGTCATTAGATTTCTCATCATAAATCTGAGGGCAATATCATATTTGCAGCAAGTTGAGAAGGTATAATGGAGGTCAGCCATGGAGAATGAAGACATTTTGGTGAGATCTTTTCATTTTTTTTAATGTTTTTCCTTTGCACTTCTTTATCACTTTGGGTTTTTATGTTAATGCTTTAATCTACTAACCCTAGGAAAATTCCCTTAGTTACATTGGTGAACCCGACGCCAAAATCATGCATATTTTGTTTTTTTGTACAACATTTTTCTATTTGTAGGTACAAGTACGGCTGCGATGCATTTGATTTGTGGAACGACACATCTAAAATTTTGCAACGCATTCGCTGCCCGTAACGACACATTCGCTCTGCTGCGATGCATACGCTTTGCATAGTGACACATTTGCTTAGCCGCGATGCATTCAAATTGTAGGTCACCACATTTGTATGTCAACTTCCAAAACGCAGAACCGAACCGCATTTGTCTGTCAAATTCCAAAATGCAGAACTGAGCCGCATTTACTATACGGGATGACGTAATCGCTCTGCTGTGACGCATTCGTCTGGTAAAATTTTGCTCTCAAATTTTTTCCAGATTTGGCTTAATTTCCTTTTACATTCTACTTTTCCTTTCTACAATCTGTAGTTTAGAAATTTTTTGGTTGCTAATGAGTTGTTGCAGCATGTGGCTTTGAGTCTTTCGTGGGTCCAAGACATCTTCTTTGAAACTACTAACTTGTAGTTTTGTAGGTTCGATTGTCCAAGGCTATTACTTTGAAACATTGTGTTTGTTTATTTCTAGATTAGAAAATACTTCAATTGGTGCACTAAAAAGAACATTGCTTTCCCTTTGCTTGATTGTGCTTGAAGGTGGTAGGTGATTATGTTCTCACCTTGTGCAAACTAGGTGATCAGAAAACCAGACCCACCTTATATTTGTGTAACCCTTACGATTCAATAATCGAAGTATCCTCTCCCCTTGCGCACTTGTGCAATCTTGGGTGTAAGAGAAACGGTTATTGACTCTAGAATTTGGGCCTTCCTTGGTGGGAAAAAGCACTCGCCCCAAGGTGACTTAGACTGGAAACAAAGCTCTTTGGCCGAGCTACCCCCGACCAATATATAAATGTGAATCATAATGGAAAGCTTAGGATTATAGTGCGGATGTGTCATACAGACAAAGTAGCACTCTCCCAAACCTTGTTGAGTGTAACCTCTTTAGGCTGGAGTGCATCCTAAATAGAGCTTAATCTTTGCCCCATGTATGGCCACTTGAACGGGGGTCCCGAACTAAACACCTTTGTGTAGTAGCCAAAATCCTTCTATTTGCTAGCACAACGGTTGTTGTGAAGGCATCCAGATTCTCGTAATTCTTAGTAGAAGTGATCAAATTTCCATGGGAGTTTCATGGGGGTTGGAAGCTTGGTTGGCCTGAGAAGTGAGTGCAATGTAAGGGGGAGGCTGTGCGGCCAAGCTTCTGGATTCACACGCTAAGAATAAGTGCAGTCGGGGAAACCCACGTGGAATCTAGCGAATATTGTCCTGGCCTAACCTAGGATTGTGCTTGTCTTTATTGTGTTTGATCAAAGACAAAATATTGTATTTGTCAAGTGTTTTTAGACATTTAGACAAAAAAAAACCTCACTTTCAGATTTGGAAATAAACAGTCAACCTCAAACAACTCAGAATTTTGACCAAAATTGTAAACAAATCAGACTTTTTGCTTTCTGCACCACATTTTCTACAATGCATTCGCTCTGTTGTACTGCATTCACTTTGTATAACACTGCATTCACTCTGTTGTACCACATTCACCTTGCAGAACACTGCATTTTCTTGTTTTTCATTGCATTTGCTTGTCAGAAAGCCACATTCGTAATACCGAGCCGCATTCACTTTCTGTAACACCACATTTGCTAAAATCAAGCTGCATCTGCTATACTGAGACGCATCTGTGACCTGAAACAACGCATTCACCTAACAAAAACAAGACTCTGTCACAAACTAGAAACTGAAGTCAAACTTGTCCAAACTATCCATAAACATCTTTTTCTAGAAGCATTCTCTCAAAACCAAATAAAAAAATTGCCCAAATTTCTCATTTCTTGCACACTTTAGCTTGCATCTTACCATAGGGTCATCTTTGCAAATTTTAGTCTCCTCATTAGGCCTCACCATTTTCATTTTTAGTCATAAACCAACACCTAGGTCCTCATTTCACTTGCATATTTTGGATTAGGACAACCTTACCATACTTTGCAAAATCTTGACTTTCAAAAGTAGGTTATCATTGGACTTAGTCATCATCATCTTCTTTAGTCATTGTCTTTTTGTGAGACCTTTCCAACTCAAAAGTCTAGTTAAGAAACCTCACTTGTCATTTTGTCCTTGTCATTTAGTCCTTAAAACAAGTCCTTTGATATTCCAAAATTGAGACATAGATCAAGCATAATGTGGTTAAGCAACCTTCTTCCAAATCATTTAAACCTTTGCATTTGCATACTTTAGACATTCAAATCATTCTAGTCCTCACCTTTCATAGCTTATCCTTAAAGATCCAAAAACATTGTCATAACTTTCATCATAGTCCTCATTTGGCATCTAGACCTGGCATTGGTCATTTCCTTAGTCAACATTTTCATATTAGTCCTCATTGTCACCTTGGAATTTGTCATCCTTTCTTGACAATTTTATCACCTTGCATTAGTCATTTCTCTTAGGAAAATGTCATTATCACGTTGCATTCACATGTTCCAAAAATACAAAAAAATTAGTGTCATAACTTGTCATAATAGTCTTCATTGTCCTATTGGCATTAGTCATTTCCTTTAGACAACATTGTCATATTGCATCCCTTATTATCAAAAATCCAAAAAACATAGTCTTGCATTATCATCCCTTATCAAAAAAATCCAAAAACATAGTCTTGCATTGTCATCCTTTATCAAAAATACAAAAACATAGGCTAGCATCATCCTTGCATTTAGTTGTCATTCTCATCATACTCACTTGAGAAATTCCCTTTTATGATGGAAACTAGGCTTCAAAGAAAGAGAAGACAAATAAAAAACTTTGGACAAGATTCCAATCCCAACATCAACAATAACACTTATGACACGAACCAAAACTGGACTTTTTTTCGACCCATTTAGCAACATGAACATACAATATTCCATGAACATGCCATCTTCGTCACATAATCCCTTTGAACCATTCATACGCAGGGATGAACATGGAAAAATATTTGAGGAAGACCTAGAAGTTGCAGCCCAAAATCCAGAAGCAGCCTCCTTTGTAGAAGAAATGGTTTTACACGATAAAGACAGATATTTGGCCATACTTCTAAGTCAAGGAGCTAAATTTCCATGTGGCTTTGATGTTAACACTTTGAGACCAACATCACCTGACCATAATGTCAACAATACAAACAAAATTCCCAACACTAGTCAACCTCAAAAGAATACAAGCAATGCTTTTGTTGGTGCTACCTCACAAACTGCCACAAGTACCATTAATGCTACCTCCAATGACACAACCAATCAAAACAATTCCAATTCAATCAATGCAACATCCGTTGGAGGGACACCAATTATGTCACAAGCCATGACACAATCAATGCCAACAATGTCGACAATATTGTCGCATTCAGTTGCTACCACCTTTGGATCCTCATCAATGGGGGCAAGCTCTTCAAATCCTCTATTTGGAGCTTCATCTAGTGCCGTGGGTGCCTCATCATCAAATCATTTCATTGGTACCTCATTCAATCCATTTGGAGGAAGTAAACGATGTGTTTTTATTCGAGGACCACAACCAAATGTTAACACATCATCACAATTTAATACCAATACTTCCCAAGGGAAAAACATGAACATTCCCCATGGACAATTCCAACAATTTGGACAAGGCAATCCGAATACGCAGCACATGGCATCATTTGGACACCAAAATATTCATGGTCAACATATTCCCCAAATTTTGACTCAAATGGCTAGAGGGCACATTCCGACATATTCATCAAATATTCACACTCATCAACAAGTCCCTAATCCAAACTTTCAATACCAACAACATGCAAACCAAAACACATCATAGATTTCACAACACATCCCTCAACAAAACACCATCTTTTCACAACAAATGGGGACCCATGGGATACCTATCACTCCCATGTGTGATGCAACAAATTATCCCATAATCAATGCCTTGACAACTCAAGTGGCTCACTTACAAAAGACCTTAGAAAACATGCAAACGTCTGACAAGAAGTCATACATGTCATATGACCTATGCTTATACCCTTTTGACATAAATTTGTACATGCCACCTTTCCCTCCTAGATATGTGGCACCACATTTTACCAAATACAAGGGCAAGACAAATCCTGTTGAACACATTCAAGAATTCAAGACCAATTGTATGGACAGTGCCTATGAACAAACTTACTTGATGAGGCTTTTCTCTATGAGTCTTATAGGACCTGCACTTGAATGGTTCTCCACTTTAAAAGGGATAAAAACATGGGATGAACTTAAAGACAAATTTGTGAAAAATTACGCGTATAACATTGGCATGGACACCTCCATCACTATCTTATGCAATCTTACACAAGAAGATGCTAGTGAAACATTTATCCCATTCTTCCAAAGATGGAGAAGTCTAGCAAGTCATTGTCACATTGACATACTTGAGAAAGAAAAGGTTGACATGTTTGTCCAAACACTCCTAGGCCCATTGAAATATGGATTGCAAGTTCATTGCTGCACAAGCTTCACAGACCTAGTCGAAAAAGGTGTCCACATTGAGAAAGCCCTCATTGCTAAAGGGGAATTAAAATATGGTCCTAAAAACAAAAACACAAATCCGCCCACAGACAAAAATAAGTATTGGGTAAAAAATAAACATGTTACCAATGATGATGTTATTGATGCCAAGGTCGTGAACATGATGGGACCTGTGATTGCTCTTAAAGGAGCTCAACCACAAAACAAACCAACAACAATACTGACACCCCTCGCCAATGCCATTCAAAATAACCAAAATGGTCAAAATAGTCAAAGTCAAGGACAACCCCGCCAGACAAGACAATTTCTGAAAATATGAACATACACTGCTTTGGGAGAGCCAATTGAGGATTTCCAAAAGAATCTCCTTCAAAATGTTCTCATCACACTTGAGGACCCTATACCATATGACCTAGGGTAGTTTAAACCATCATAGTGGGACAATAACGCTTTCTGTGATTACCATCAGACTAAAGGGCATAAAACATCTTCTTGTCAACAACTAAGAAACATTGTACAAGACCTCATTGAAAATTGAATAATTGAAGTGGGTGGGCCACAATTTGCATCCAATGCAGAGCATGCCATTCATAAGAACCCACTGCAAGACCACGGTTCTAATAAAACCTCCTCATCAGGTCCCAAGACTAATAACAATCAAGCCAACCACGCTCGCATTGCATTCGATTATTCAGGAGGAACCATCATTAATAATTTCCAAACTGATGATGAATATGTCAATACCATCACTGTCAAGAGAGCACCTGAATGCAATGCTACTAATCGAAACAGAAAAATCACCATAGCTGGTCCACCTCCTCGGCAACCAAAAATTACAATACCAGGTCCATCCACAAAACAACCACAATCAGGCCCATTTGCAAAGCAATCCCAACCTAAGAATCAGTTTAACTTCATTGACCAACTGGGCAAAACCCCTGCGCAAATATCCATACTTGAACTGCTTCGCATTTCTCCTATGCATAAGGCAATACTTGACAAAACCTTGCAAGATTATGCTATCCCTCAAGACATTGATGTCAGCCAATTTGAGGCCATGGTGGGTTATCTCACTACACCCCATCATGTAACATTTTTAGACCAAGATTATTCATCCCCACTGTCCAACCATAACGATGTATTACACATTGAGGTTTTCGTCCATAAGCATAAGGCTAGACAAGTTTTAGTGGATGGCAGAGCATGATTGAATATATGCTCCTTAAAACTGGTTAAGGCTCTAGGTTTTTCTGATGCTTGTGTGGATGCAAGAAAGAGCATAGTCATAAAAGCGTATGATGACGAGGAATGTTCCTCTAGTGGTGTGATCACTCTTCCCATAAGAGTTGGACCAATCATTGTGGACACAACTTGCTAAGTCCTGGATCTTGAATTACCTTATAACATTTTGCTTGGTCAACCTTGGATTCATGCCCTCAAAGTTGTTCTATCCACCTACCACCAATGCCTAAAGTTTCCCTTTGATGACACATAAATCACCATAAATGGAGATCTTGACCCTTTTCAATATTGTACCAACCTAAGGGGTATTTCTGAACATCAAGTTCCCATCAACTAAGAAGCTCCTAGCTCTTCTTCTTCTTCCAAATTCATTGACCTGTCCACACTCGCATCATCATCCACGTCCACTCCATCCACATCTTCTGCCACACCATCATCTTTCTCACTTCCTAAGGTTGAGTCCACTATCAAGATCCAAGACCTAGGTTGTGGAGAATTCAAATTGAATATGACATATAGCATCACAACAATACCCAAGTCTCTGAAGGTCTATGGTTGACCATGTTGCAAAATGGAACCTAAAGAAATCTTCAAAGTTCCACCAAAGACAGTTTTCATA
Organism: Sequoia sempervirens; assembly: GCA_007258455.2. NCBI lineage: Eukaryota > Viridiplantae > Streptophyta > Pinopsida > Cupressales > Cupressaceae > Sequoia > Sequoia sempervirens. The sequence goes on from VDFB02105785.1 coordinate 147,020,312, forward strand.
AAATGGGTAGACATGAACAACAAAGACATTGTCGACATAACATGATGGATTTATAAAGAAATGGAATACTTACCCCCATTACCAGTTAAGATATATGGAAAAGGATATGAAATGATGAAGGCTAAAGGCTACGATGGAACTAGTGGCCTTTGTAGAAATAAAACTCGGCAAAGAGAGCCCATAGAACCTTCTGAATTACCAAAATATCTTGGGTTAGGGTATGGTCTACTCGAAAATGACGATTGACGTACCAATGGACTTTCGAGTGACAGCGTGAATGCTTGGGAAAGTGTCGAGACTATTGAGGAATCCCCTATCGAAATTGACTCCCATGAGTGGGAAGATGGCTCCCAATGATCCCTATGTGACTGTTGCCTTGATGACTTGTTCCTTGAACCTGGAGAACTTACCTCTAAACAAAAATTTTGGCAAACATTTAAAATTGACATAGCTAACAATTTGCAGATCCCAAGGAAACAAGAAAGTTGGGATAGACCCTTTGAGCCAAGGAACAATGACAAACCTGAGTCATCTTCTAGTCCTATTAGCCATACACCCGACCTATCTGCCCAACCACCGGAACTTAATGACCATCATCAGGACTCATTTGAGTTGTCACATGACACTACCAACCATAATGATCATCCTTTTGTCCCTTATTTTGATAATGAGTATGAGTCAAGCGAAGGAGAATATTGGATAGAATCTGATTGGGAATTGGACGATGACAACTTCATTTTCAATGTCTCTGAATCCATTTGCGTGCTTTCCGTGTCCTCCCCACAATTCACCAATACTGATGATGGTATCTCCTTAGTCTACCCACAACTAATCGATTGGGACCCACTAGTCTTGGACATGTTTCAGAATGATGAGGCCATTGCAAAATTTATGAGATTAGGTGAGGGAATACCCAGTGGTGATCAGAAGGCTGGATTTTCCATTGACCTAGATTGTGTAGCCTACTTCGGGGAGACTACTTTGTCCTCTAGTCACAAAATGAAAAATAAAAATAAAACAAAAAATGAAATGTCTTTAAGTGAAAACCGAAAGGCACCTTTTGACGACAAAAAAATAAAAATAAAGGATGTATCTATGGGTGAAAACCTCTTCGAGGTGACCAAAGATGGAGGATTGGACTTTCTTCCTGTGACCCAAGAGAAATCAACAATGCTCATAGAGGACACCATAGAAGTCAACATATCAACAGCAAAAGAGCCCAAAATGGTCCTCTTTGTGGCATCCCTGATGGAAGAAGAGAAACCTGAGTTCCACAAGTTCTTTGCAAAGCGAAAGATTAATTTTGCATGGTCATATGCCGATATGCCTGGGTTGGATCTAGAACTAGTTTTGCATGATTTTCCACCACTTCCAGACACTAAACAAGTAAAACAAAAGCTACGCAAAATGCATCCTCAAATCACCCTGTTAGTCAAGGTTGAACTCAAGAAACTTCTAGACGCAGGATTCATACGGTCTATCGACTATGCTGAATGGATATCCAATCTTGTACCAGTAACAAATCCAAATGGTCAGATCCATGTCTACACAGATTTTAGAGACTTAAACAAAGCATGTCCAAAAGATGACTTTCCATTGCCAAACATAGATATCATAGTCGACCTCACAGTAGGATACGAGATGTTGTCCCTCATGGACGGTTTCTCAGGTTATAATTAGATTCGTATTGCCCCCCAAGATAAACATAAAAAAATTTCACTTGTCCATGGGGTACATACTGTTGGAATGTCATGCCTTTTGGTCTTAAAAATGCAAGTGCCACGTATCAGAGAGCTATGACAACGATATTTCATGACATGATGCACAAGATAATGGAAGATTACGTGGATGACCTTTTGGCTAAATCTTTGACAAGAAAAGATCATTTGAATGTGTTAGACAAAATCTTCAAGAGACTGGAAGAATATAAGGTCCGCTTGAATCCGAAGAAATGTGTGTTTGGCATTACGTCAGACAAGCTTTTGGGATACATAGTTTCTCATAGAGGCATTGAGGTAGATCCAGCTAAAGTGAAAGAAATATTAGACATGCCTCCTCCAATAGGGACAAGCGAACTCAAGACATTACAAGGTAGGTTGCAATCTATCCGACACTTTATAGCACAATTGGCTGACAAGTGTTAACCATTTCAGTATCTTCTATGCAAGGGTATCCCCTTTGTGTGGATAGATAAATGTCAAAAATCCTTTCAACCAATCAAAGATTATCTCTTGTCACCACCTATTTTAATGCCACCTATCGAAGGGAAACCTTTGATCTTATACGCTTCTACAACAACTTTAGCATGGGGGGCATTACTGGCACATAACGACCACGAAGAAAAAGAATGGGCCATATACTACATTAGTCAGACACTGGTTGGATATGAGTTAAACTATACATCCATTGAACGTGCATTTCTAGCAGTTGTCTTTGATGCTCAAAAGCTAAGGCACTATATGTTGAATCACGGGACACAGTTGGTAGCAAAGATTGACCCCTGAAATATTTTGAGTCGCGCAGCATTGACAGGATGTCTAGAAAAATGGGTCATGATCTTGAGAGAGTATGACATTCAATATGTGGAATGAAAGGCCATAAAAGGACAAGTGATAGCAGACCAACTGGCAGATGCACCTGTACAAAGTGATCATCCATTAGAGGCAGACTTTCCAAATGAGTCCATATTCCATACAAAACCTAAGTCACCTGGGAGGCTATACTTTGATGGGTCTCATACTAGTCATGGCTCGGGGGCAAGAATATTGTTTATCACACCATAGGGAGACTCCATCCCTAAGTCATTCTGCATAGCTTTCCCATGTACAAATAATGTGGCAGAATACGAGGCACTTGTGATAGGGCTTAGAATGGCCGTAAAATGGAAAATTAGAACACTTCATGTTTATGGAGATTCCTAGTTGGTCATCAACCAAGTTAATGATGAATATGACACCAAGGACAAGAAATTAATGCCTTACAAATGGATGGTCGACAACTTCCAAAAATATTTTCACATGTTGACTTTTGAACAAGTTCTGAGAGCACATAACAAGGCAGTAGACACAACGGCTACAATTGGCTCTCTCCTAGACATCCCAAGTAATGTGCCACAATTTGAGTTTTTGGTAGAACAAATGTTGGTCCCTGCATATGATATCCCAGAATCAGAGATGGTCTGCGAGCTTGTTGGTCCTGATTCTCCCTGGTATCAAGACATTTATGACTATCTCAAGTCCCAAGTCCTTCTGCCAACCTATCCAACAACCAACGAAAGTCCTTTATCCGAAAATTTGATCGATACACCATCGTCAATAACACCTCTACTGTCGTAGCTTTGACAACACCCTCCTCCGATGTCTCGACACCAATGAAGCGCGTACAACCTTATGCAAAGTACATGAGGGTATATGTAGGTCTCATTCAAGTGGTCCTACTCTAGTCAAAAAGATAACGAGACGGGTATTATTGGCCGACCATTGAAAAATATGCATTCGAGTTTGTGAGGACTTGTTGCCAATGTCAAATACATAGTGATTTAATTCATGCTCTGGCACAAGAACTTCGGTCGGTTACATCTCCTTGGACCTTCGCACAGTGGGGACTCGACCTTGTGGGAAAAATTCACCCTACCTCCTCCAATGGCCACAAATTCATTATCACCGCCACTAAGTACTTTACTAAGTGGATTGAAGCCATCCCCCTCACATACATAATCGACAAACAAATTTCCAAATTCATTCTTAACTACATTGTTTCAGTATGGTATTTTGCAGTCCATTATCACAGACAATGGACGTTCGTTCAAAAACCAAGACATTTGTGAGTTATGTGAGAAATTCCATATTCAACATCATTTCTCAACGCCATATTATTCATAAGGAAATGGTCAAGCTGAGGCATCAAATAAAACCATCCTTAAAATTCTCAAAAAGATTGTCAATGACGCTGGCTGTGACTGGCACATCCAACTTAACCCCGCTCTGTGGGCTTACTGCACTAGCATCCGCATGCCTACAAGAGCCACTCCATTTGCCCTAGTCTTTGGAGCTAAAGCCATATTGCCAATTGAGGTTGAAATTCCATCCTTATGAGTCTCCTTGAAGGGTCTGGTAGATGATGAAGAATACAGACAGTCACGACTACACAAATTGGAGATGCTAGAGGAAAGAAGACATAATTCCCTGAACCATCTGCAGGCATATCAAAACCGTCTCTGTCAGAGTTACAACAAGAAAGTCATGGTCAAAAAGTTTGACATTGGTGATCTAGTTCTCATGCAGAATCCTAAAAATCAGGTTGACAGAAAAACTTGGCAAGTTCGAACCAAATTGGCTAGTTCCTTATGTCATCATATCCTCTTTCGGTTCTGGAGCATATAAATTGGCTACTCTAGATGGTGAACAACTGACAGAGCCTATCAATAGTCTACATCTTCGCAAGTTTTATGCATAGCAGCAGAAAGTCTGACTGAAAGCCTTAAAAATACAAAAAAAATGAAAAACATAGAAAAAATCATCACCTTGATGAAAACCTGGAAAACAGGCATCTTGGTGACACCAAAAAAACAAAAAATGACAAAAATAGTAAAGAGAAATAATTCATCCAAAAAGTGAAAACTTGGTAAATAGGCATTTTGGATAAGTACCATGGTGAAAACATGGAAAACAGGTGCCATGTGTAGTCGGTCATTGCTTTGCCATCTACTCTCACTTTATCTGCCTTAGTCCATAATAAACAATCACCTTTCCAACACCACCTTGGCACCCATCACAAAAATGCCATCATTTTCTCCCATGGTTGATAATGATTGAAGTCCTGCATATCACTCATTCGTCACCCCACACATGTCCTTTCTGCATTTGCCTAGTTGGCTAGTCTTGGACCTGCCTAGAGGCAAAATTTCATCAGGTGACTGCAGTGGGTATCGCACATGGTCTCGACAATCGAAAAAGTCCTGAAAAAGTATTGAAAAAATCCTAAAAATTGTAAAATATCATGAAAAAAGACCTAAAAAATAAAAAATATCCTAAAAAATTCCAAAAACACAAAACAGAGTCAATGTCAATTAAACTAGTCAAGTCAGTCGAGTCGGTCATGTCAGTTAGTCTTGGTCATTCATCTGAACTACGTTGTCTCTGCGCATTTGCTACATAGGCAAGGCTCATCTTGGAGCCCCAGAGACATTAGGTCAGTCCTTTTAAGTTGTCAAAATAAAAATCATGGCTCAATCTTTGGTCATCAAGACAAAGTCATTGGTCATGTCGAACTACGAGGTCTTTGAGTGTATGATGTAGGCAAGGCCATCAATCGATGAGCCCCCGAGGCCGCACTAGGTCAGTCCATTAGGGTTCATAACACTACACTGGTACACACGTCAAAATGTATTCAAGTCAAACAAATCATCTCCAAACAAGAAAACTACTGCAACCAAACTTTGGCAATTCTTCGATAAACATGTCAACCACATCAGCATGTCAAAATTGACATGTAGTCAATAACAGTTAAACTTTAGTCAACAAATAGTCAAACTTCAGTCAAACTTTAGACAATTTTTGTCAAAATAAATTGAACTCAGTCAAAATAAGTTAAACAATCAACTCTTGGTTATTCTTCAGATGTGTCCTTTTGAAGCGTGGCCTTTGTCATTTATACCTCAGGATGTGTCCTTCCTAGGTATTGTCATTGTCACTTGGCAGTTCAAGGGATCCTCTGGACATTTGAGTATTGATTCTCTTAAAATTGACATTATTCAAGATGTGTCCTTCCTGAATTTGGAAACCTTTGACATTCAAAACTTTGACATTGTCAAACATGACATCCTTGACATTCGACTTGACATCTCAACATAGCAGCGTATCATGATGATTGTCTTGTCTTGACTTTTTGGTGGTCATATTGCTAGTTCCTCAAGGATGTCCTGACAACAAGATTTAGAGGAGCAACGACATTTCATGACTTGTCTTTCTTGTCTTTTTTATGCTTATGGTTGGTTATGACGAAAAGACTAGGAAACTTGCGCCCTTAGTATGAGTCATGATCATCCTTGTCTGTGACTGCTTGTCTTATTGGATGGTACGACCTTGCACACCTTGATCTATGGCATATCATGGTGTTTGTTGGCCATTACAATAATCCACCCAATGATGATTAAGAACAATAATTATTAAAAGCCCCATAGTAATATGTTGAAGGATTTGGTCTCCGCACTAACATTCATCTCCTTCTGTCTTGTCATCCCATCTCGTCCATCTCATGATGCTATCCTATGACATGAAAAAACATAAGTGCATACATGATCATATAGGCTTTGCATTAGGTCCATACATATGTCATCTATATCATCAAAAACCATATACATTGCATCACATATTGCATCATACATAGTCATGCATTAACATAATCATAAACATGTCATCCATTTAAATAAATACATTATGCATATCATCATCATCCATGTCATAACATCATCATGGTATATAAATAAATATCACATCATCATGGCATCACATCATAAATAATCATCATAAATGCATACACGACATGGCATATAAATAACAACATCATCTCATAGGAATCATACATGCATAATTCACATAGGCATCACAAGATCATCATAACTACATCATCATAATAATCATCACATAAATATAAATCATAATGCATAAATCACATCACATCACATAACACATATAGGCCGCATCAAAATTGCATCATATATATATCACCTCAAAAATAATGTCACAGGATAGAGTCACGAGATATCCCAAAAGTAAGAGCTCGTAGGCTCGATGGTCAAATATAAATGTCATAACATAAGTGTCAGAAATGTACTAATGCAAGATAATAATAAACATGGCTATGCTGAGCTCTCCTCATCCGCTCGAGGAGAAGATCTAGGGGACTGATGCTTTGCCAAGGGAACAGATGCCACCATGGGTATTGTAACATGTGCTTGGGAAGAAAAAGGATCTATCATTGTGACCTGTACTGATGACATCATCTCTATGGTAACATGAGGTTGCGAAGACACTGCGACTGATGGATCTATCACTGGAGGCTGGTTGTGCATTGACCTATGCGCTAACCCATTGGAACCATGACTCTGACCTGATCTATGACTCGAGGCATGCATGTGGGAGTGGCTAGACCTGTGCCCTGATGAATGCCCTGAGGAAGTGGATCCCCCTGCACTACTTTGGCTCTTGCTGCTACTGCCACTCCTTGACTTGCTACCGCTGCCCATCCTTGTCTGAGATCGTGTCAAGGTGGGATCTCACCTCTTAGGGGACACTGCCTGCTCATATAACAACCTGTATCATCCCAGATGAGTGCTAAGCCTAGAAAACTCTCCCGCCATCTCCCCTGATGGTCTTGTGCATAACCATGCAAACTCCATGCACCACTAAGCTGACTCCTACTGGCGAATCACTGCCTGACCCCGCTCTATTCTAACCACCTCTAGCTCTGGCTGCAAGACCTTGACTTGTGTTGTGCTCTCGTCCAACTCCTCTACAGGTCTGCCACTCGCTGATCTGTAGTCGCATCATGTGGCAGTGGTGATACTGAAGGTGCATCTTCCTCCCCCTCTACCATCCTCCACCTTAATAGTCACTTTGCCTCATCTATGGCATCGTCATCATCTCCGACATCCTCCTCCTCCCCCACATCCTCCTCTCCTCCAACTCCCTTATTCCTTGGCATCTCAACTTCCATCTCCATCTCCTTTCTGACCTCCTCCTCGGCCACATGCACCTCCTGTATGGCCTCCTCCTCTGCCACATGCTCCTCCTCTCTCTCCTCCTCCTTAGCTACCTCGGGGATATCATCCAGTGCCACTCTAACCACACGTTGTCTCACCCTCCTATTCCTCCCACCGTCTCCTCCTCTCCTCCTCCTGCCATCTCCCCCATCATCTCTATCATCTCCATCTCTCCCTCCACCCCTGCCTCCATCTCTCCCTCAGCCTCAGCCTCTTCCCTGTCTCCAGCTCTACCTCCCTGAACACCTCGCGGCACACATGGTATAACTGATCTCCTATCAATCATGTTGGTCCATTCGGATTTGTCATAGGCACTAGGCAATGAGTCTGCCACCATAAATCATAATATGTTGTGGTCCCTAAATCTGCATTCCCTTAGCTCCACCCCCATGACTGTGCTACCAGCCCATCAATCTACTGCTCGACAAATGGCATAGATATTGGTGGACCCCAGGCTGACTCTTTGGACGACCTGGCATACTCAGCTATACCCATCGGAACACCCTGCTACTCGCCAAACTATCGTAGTACCCTCTAAGGCAGGTACATCTCGATAATCAGCTGGCTCTGCACAATCCGACCAATCAAATATCTGAATTTCCTGCAAAAACTAAGATGATCAACTTCATCCTCCCACTACCCGCAGTCCCTGTATGGCCTCCAAATGAAAGAAATCATGTTGTCAATCAGGTGTCTCTAATAGCCTGTCTCACAAACTTGGATCTGTTGCAAAGCGCTCGCATAATAATAAACGTATGGCATGCCATCTGCCAGTTGTGGTCTTTGGATAGGTGGACGAAATATAGCAATGTGCTCCCATGCCCAGATCATTAGGAGTGTCGCCCCATAGCCAATGCTCTACGCTCTCCCATAGGCCACCTCATGTAACTGATGATATAACATCCCCAATAGGTAGGGACCCCAGGCATACATAGTCTTGTCCCATCTCATCCCAACGAGCACATCACCCCAACCAATGGGAAATCCGTGTCCTCGATGGTAAGGAATTAGTACACCTCTGATCAATGTCGCCAATAGGGCATTGAACTGCCCATAATGCTCTGCCATGAACTCCCAGTGGATCTCATAACCCTTAATCCCCAACCCTGCGCCATGATCATGATAATAAGCTATGAACGTCTGGTACCCATGTTGTGGGTCGTATACTATCTGCTCTCCTCAGATCAGTAGGTGAAGGATTCAATACACGTCCTCAAGAGTCACAATAGCCTCCTCCATCGGCAAATGGAAAGAGTGGGTCTCTGAATGCCATCTCTCACAAAGTGCAATCAGAAACCCTCTATTTGCCCGGATAATGGGCATATAGGCAACATAGTACAATACCAGTTGCATCAATTGTCATTGCTCTCTCTCCTGCAGCTGGTCCCAAAATTTGTATGTGGATGGCCTGCTCTCTCGAGTATAAATCGATGCTAACTGTCTCTACACATGTCAAAGCATGCATCAACACCTTATTGAAAAACATCATTATCATTTATCTAACTTAAAAGCATTTAAAATTTGAAACTAAAGTCAAAGTCAAATGTGTCATGTTGACTTCATTTGCGTCACAATAAGGCATTTGCGTCACTTCGTACATCGATTGTGTCTTGATTTGGAAATTGTGTCGTTCCCGCTCGTGTTTGCGTCACAACATAACACTTGCATCACAAATTTTGTCACATGCGTCACTTAGTTCAATTGTGTCGGTTGAGTCCATGAATACGTTGCAATATTTCGAATGCGGCATTACATCCTTCGATTGCGGCATGACTTGGCAAATACGTGACAGTTTTTAGCAAATGTGTCACACCTTTTTTCCCTAACCTAATGACCTTTCACGTTTGCATCGCGATGCATCAAATGCCTTGAATGTGTGTACAAATGCAGCTTAGGCGCACACATATGCTTCACAACACATTTGTTATTTGACCTAAAACCTTAAAAGTGACACAAAAAATGATGAAATGATAAAGCAAGTTAGGGGTACATATCATTGGCTCTGAGCCCTTTGGTCGCCTGTAGGTCCGCACGATCTCCCCATAGTGCTCGGTCACTGGAATCACCATCTTCGCCAAAGTCCTCCTCGCTCTGAGCTCTCAAATTTACTAAGGTGAAAAGTGAAAATGAATTGACTTTTACCCCATTTTCAACCTATTTATAAGGACATGGCATTTGTCAAACCTTTTATTAATGTAGGCTCTTTTGACCAACTTTGACCTCCCTTTTTGGCTGCCTTAAACTCCTTGAAATCCTAAATCGTCTGCGCCATTCTCTTTCTGGTCATCAAATTGACTTATCGGGACAATTTCCAAATTGTTTTTTGTTCCTGGGCCAAAATTTGAAAATTTTCTTGAGGGGGCATAGATACTTCCTACCTTCGCTGGGGCATGATTGTGATTTATTTTCTTTGTCACAATGTGACAGGCTACATTATGACAAAGAGGGGCAAAATGTAGACACATAAAAATAACCCAGGCCTGCAAACTTTATTTTTCACATTTTTCTTCCTAGCATAATTAAGACATTTTAATTATGTCCTTGGTCCACCTTCGTCTATTAATTAAATAATTCATAATTATTTAATTAATTCATGTCCCTTGATTCTTCATGATTATTAAATAAATAAATTTTATTTATTTATTCAATACGTCACTAATTGTCTAATATCTTCTCATAATTAAATAAATTCCTTAATTTATTTAATTATCTTTATTCATTATGTCTTCTTGATTATTAAATAAATAAATTTTGTTTATTTATTTAATACGTCGCTAATTCTTAAGTCTTCTTATAATTAAATAGATTCTTTAATTTATTTAATTATTGGTCACCTTCTCTAATTAAATAATTATCTTTAATTATTTAATTTGACATTTCCCTCTTTTTAGTAAATAATTTGAAATAATTATTTACTGTCATGTGGTCCCACCTTTTAAATTAAACTGATTTTTAATTCAAAATAGTCTTTTTCCTCAAAAATCAAATAAATTCCATTTATTATTTGATTTTCCAACCACCTCTTTTTCTGTGCCAATCTTATCTCTTGTCACATGCATTGTCAACCCTTGATTTGATTTTCTAAAAATTAATCTTGTCCAGTCATTTCAAATTTGACCTAATGTTGCCCTAACCCTAATTGTGGGTTGTAAAATTGAATCTTGTCCATTGAATCTAGGCATTTGTCAACTTTTGATCTTAACCATTCATTCAAAATTGCATTTTCTATAAAATTGCAATTTTGGTCTCATTTTGTCATCTCATGCAATCTTGTTTTGTCATCTCATGTCATCTTGCAACCTCATGCACTCTTGTTTTAGGAACTCTTGTCATTTTCTTGCAATCTTGTCATCTTAGTTATTGTCATAAGCATATTTACATTTCATTTGACATAATTTAGACATAGTTTGGATGCTTACTAGTTGCATTATAGCTTAGTATTGCATGTAATCACTAAAATCCTTCAACATTTGCTTAGGGCTTATCATTGTCATTAGATTGCTCATCATAAATCTGAGGGAAATATCATATTTGCAGCAAGTTGAGAAGGTATAATGGAGGTCAGCCATGGAGAATGAAGACATTTTGGTGATATCTTTTCATTTGTTTTCATATTTTTCCTTTGCACTTCATTATCACTTTAGGTTTTTATGTTAATGCTTTAATCTGCTAACCCTAGGAAAATTCCCTTAGTTACAGAGGGAACACTCAAAATACAAAAGGTCTTGTTGGCTTAATACAAAATTCCTTTTGAAACATAGAACAAGACGTGTTATCCAAGCGTTAGGTCATCCCAGACCTAAAGAGGAACACACAAAAGATAAAACTTGTCGGCCAAAGGAACATCGAAGTTTTGTCATTAGGATAGTTCAACCGGATCACAAAAACATGCTAAAAACTCATTTATACATGTAACTGACATTCTTGATCAACATATCAAGATTCATTGAATTCCCTTTTACTGCGAAGATTTTCAGATCAAGATACCAAATCAGTATGGATGCACTGATTACATAGTCAGTTACCAACAAATGTTGGCATCAATGACAACAAATCTAGAGGGCACCTTCTTCATTCTTCCAACAATATGCCCCTTTGTTATTCATGGCAACATGTGCCAAAAATGAGACTTGCTCCAAAATAGAAAATATGCTCAACTCCCCCTAACATATGTACAAAAACAAACATTACATATTTTATCTCCTCTTGTCTTCTCTTTTCTCTTCTCCTGTCCCCCTTTGAAAACAAGGACAAAGGACGAGAAAACATTTCAAATTCAAGAACTGGGGGAACCTTGTAGTTCTTTGAGAATCACTTCCCAAGCAGGCTTTCCATCATCCTAGACACCTTTTTCCTTGGAAAGTGTTTTATGTAGAGACTCTATTTCTGCCAGGCATTCTTCTCTGTCTTCCAAAGTGGATGGGGCAATGTTTATTTTCTCAAGTTTTTTTGCCTCCATTAGTGCTTTTGATATAGTAACATGTCTAGACATGACCAGATTTCCAAGCTGGGCATACTGCCTCATAGCCTCTTCCTTCTGCCTTTGTAGGATGAAAAACTTATTTTGAATATCTTCAATAGAAACCAACCTAACATAGTTTCTATCACTGACAATCTTACAATCTCTGGAGGCATCAACAAGTTGAGACTCAATTGAGTCCATTGGATCCTTGATACTTCGAGTGGATTCTGGCCATTTCATGTAGTAAACAAATAGTAGTTGGGCTTCATCAGATTCTCTTACCTCTTTCAAAGTTTCCAAATCTTTTTCACGTGCAATAGTACACTTACCTTGCAGAAACAACAACCTTTTTCTCTAGAAAATTCAAATCTACTTCTCTTGTGGTCTGCATCTTAAGATTGGATGTGTACTCTTTAACATAATCAACAATAAGCCTTAAATTTTCAATCAGAGCTCAAGAGTTATCTGGAGTAACACCAACAGTTGTCTCTTATAGAGCTTTGATGGCTTCATTTATCAAATAATTGCTTCTTTGATATGACTCTGAAGCCTCCTGTGTGACAAAGCTGATGAAAGTGTTACTTAGCTTCATTCTATCACTCAGTGTAATCTTTGTCAAATCCATATAACCTAGGTGAGATGGCAGCTTGACTAGTTGAGGTGGAAGCACAGGTTGGATTATAGCTTGTCTTGAAAGAAGACCTTTAAGAGTACTTCCAGATGACTCTCCAGATTGCTTTTATAGTTTAGGGCCTTTGGGAATTTCACCTTAAGTTGGGATGACTTCCTTATCTTCCTCTTTCTTCTTTTCTTCTTCCTCTTTTTTTCCTTCTTCTTTTTCATCACCGGATGGCTTTCTGTTTGCTTCCTTCCTTCTATCCTCATCATCCTTGTCTTTATCATTTTCTTTGTCTTTACTTCATTTTCATCTTTGTTTTCCTCTTCTCTGTTCTCGGTGGATTCTTGATGTTCTTCTCTCTTTTCACCAGATTGATCCTTATGATGATCATCAGACCTCTTACTAGTACTTTCTTTTGTGTCCATCTAAGGGACAGGGGTCTCTCAAGGTCCAAGTGTCTCATCAATAGTCTCCAAGATTGGGTTATCCATAACTTTTGCAATAGTAGCATGTTCCTGAGTCTGAGCAGTATGAGACAAAGAATTGGTTCTTGTACCAAGGTCCCTTGCTAATTTCCTAATCACATCATGAGTTTCTTTCCTTACTCTTTCAACATAGTCTTCTTCCTTATTCATTAACATGTTGACACTCTACTTGACTCTGAACAATGTAGAACATTCTTTCAACAAATTTGTAGCTTCTATTTTTGACTGAGTTGAACTAAAATTTTTTATGGCTTCTCTTCTTATTTTGTTTTCAACACTTAATGCTTCCTTCCTTCTAAGCACTAACTCTTTCCACACATTTTCAGTAACTTTTGACTGTATGGTATCCATGTTTATGTTACAGATAACTATGTATTGAGCAAAAGTATTTATGATAGTTTCTTTTCCTTCATCATCAACTTCATCATATAACTCAACAATTGACATAAGATCATTATCAATCATATTGTTCACTAATGTTCCTAGAACCAAGGGTGGATGATTTCTTACCGGACGAGAACCGGGCATGTTCTCCACAAGGTCAGATGAGCCTTCTTCATTCTTCTTTGCATGTACATGAATTTGGTAAGTATCCTTTTCTTCCTCTGACTCTTCATCTGAAGAGACAACAATACTGGTTTTGGCTTCTTCACTGGAGGTAATACCTCTTCTGTTTCTTTTTAACTGATGCTCCTCTTCTAGACCAAGCTCGATTTCTTCTTCAACATCACTCAAATTCCTTTTCCTGTGAGCTTTTTCTTTCACTCTTCTTCTTCCTCCTGATGTAGTAGATGGTGCAACAACAGGTGTGTCCTTCTTAGATGCCTTGGTACTGGGACCAGTAGGGGTAGCAACATCAACAAATGTAGGGATACTTTGTTCTCTTCTTTTCCCTTTCACAACATTAGCAGCACTAGGTGCAACAAAGCTGGAAATAGGTGCTGGTGTAGCACTAGAAGATAGCCTTCTTGATTTTCTGGGTCCAAAGAATTGTTTAGCATTTTTGGCTTTCCTTTCATCAACGACCTCCTTCAATTGTACAATTTCTTCCTTATTGTATGCTACGCCTTGGAAGAAACCTTCAATTTTCTTTGTTTGTTTAGGTGTTGTAGCTTTCAAGTGAATTTCAATGGATTTCTCCTCATATGTACCTAATCTAGGTAGAGAGGGGTGCCTAGGACTTGCCAACATAATCTCAATGTACCTTTCTACCATTTTCTCTTCAATCTCATATCCCAGAGGTTCAATCCAATGAATTATGGGTTCTACGGCCTCAATGATGCATTCATCGGTAGATACAAGAAATGTTATCTCCTTTTCATACTATTTCACCAAACTTCTTGGAATCCTTTCTCTTTCATGCATTTTGTTTTGAAAGACTGCAAAGAATGCAATTAGGGCATTATTTTGTGCCCTAAAATCTCCTAGTCTATGTAGATAATCACTAATCTGATGAGCAACCAACCTAGTGTTATCCCATATTATGTTCTTTCTCCCTAGTAACTCCCTTAGAAAATAAAATAACAAACAAAAAACAAGAGTTCCAAATTTAAAAACATGTCTCTTTGCCTTTTTCATACTCATATTTTCCATAAGCTGCAACCTAAGCAGTTCAAAAAGATTAAAATCCTTTCTATTCACCACCATTTCATAATCTAAGTGAATTGTCATGGCCGATACTGAATTTGCTCTATTTGTGAAGTAGACTTTTTGCCCAATCATAATGGCAACATACTTAACAGTAGGGTTTGTGATAAACTTCATGGTTAGGGCTCTTTCGTCAAACTTGGCACTATTCAACCTTGTGACCTCATCATTTTTCACTACTTTTAGAACTGGAATGGCACCAGTGTCACAAAGACCAGTAACTACACGAATTACCTCCTTAATAATCCCTAGTTCATTTACCCACACAAGATTGTTGTGAACCCTACTAAGGGACATTCTAACAAATTTTTCCTCATTCTCGTTGGAAAAGTTTAGAAACTAGTTCCAAACATTTAGCTTCATTTGAACTAGGTTTTCCTATTCCGCCTTGAGTGGTAGGTCATTAGTTAACTCATTGTCCCACAAATCCTTCATCTCTTGATGATCAAATTCTTTGAGCTTCCCACGAATGTATATTCTTGGATCTTCAATGGGTAGCACATGACTCGAAATGTGCGAGAATGCACCCATTGGATCATTTTCATATACTTTCCATGAACATCTTCTGAACTTTGGTTGGGGTCTCTCAAAAATTTCCACAATAGTAGGAGTGGCCATATTTCCCAAACAAACTTGAATGAGCTTAACAAAGGGTTCCTTCAATTTTGAAAAACACAGAATTCAGATAACAAAGAATATCGTTGAGAACTAGGGTTTCGATGTACAATACTCTGACTCACTTTCTTTCTTGCTTCAACTTGCACTAATTCTCCCAATTTGTGCAAATGTGTTTTTCTTCAACTTAGTCACTTGCTTTATTATTTACCATTTTTCCCTAATTTTGCATTTATTACTTTTCCACTTTAAATTTGTCAACCACTTTGTAAAATACACTACAAACCAATAAGAGCTCCACAATTCTTCTGATTTGCTTGATTTCTACCAGAATTTCCTTCAAAGCCATCAAAATAGAAATTCATATTACTTGTCCTTGTGTCATCGCATGACACCTCATATATCGGGGGCTTGTTAGATTTTTCTTTGGCTGCTCCCCCTGAAACCATTAGTGGGTTGAATTCCTAGAAGAGGTAGTGCTGGATGCAGATACATGATCATTTGATTTATCCTTATTCTCAGGTTCTTCCTTCTTTCTCCAAATTTTTGTCATTTATTTCCTTACTTCTTCAGGATCTACCTTGTTCACTGGCATGTTCTTCTGTTTCGGATTCAATTTCTTCCCAACTTTGCTCATACAAAATTTTGAGATATGTCCTAGTTTGTTGCAAGAGTGGCACACAACATATCCTTGATCAAGAGAGTTTGTATTCATTCTTGACCTGCACTGATTAGCCTTGTGTCCAAAGATATTTCATGTGTAATAATAACCTTGAAAAAACTAAATTCTTTTATCGGTATTAAACTTGTTCATCATCATCTGACTTCTACATTCAGTAGCTCGATGTCCAAACTTGTTGCAAACATAGCATTTTCTAGCAAAGAATCCAACATTCTAACTTATTCTATTCTGGTTCATCCTACTTCTACATTTTGTTGCTCTATGACCGAATTTATTGCATGAGAAACAAAACCATTAAAAGATGGGTACCTTTGCGCATTAGGTTGTCAGATGGGAATCCTTTCGGTATTGATTTGGTCCTTGCTTTGATAAGCATTCCTTTGAGGTTTCCTTTGATTGTCCACTTTGTTGAGAATGGTTTAGTCTTTGATATTTTTGCTTCTTCAAGTCCTAGACCACTTTTGTCTTTAGCAGGTTTCTGAGATGTAATCAACTCATCAAGAATTGTAGAACTTGTCTTGAACCTTTCTTCATGTGCTTTTGCTTTTTTCCAAATCAGCTCTTAAGGTTACCACTTCTTGTTCAAGCTTTGTACAATCATTAATTTTATTCTAGATTTCAGCTTTCTGACATTCCTTAATTCACTTATTTTCTTCTATTTCCACTTTCAGTCCAGTAATAACCTCATTATCCTTCTTCAACTGATCACTGACTTCTTTATGTCTATCCTTGAATTTTTTAATCTGCTCTCTCAGCTTCCTAATGCAATCATTTGCTTCCTTCAAATCTCCTTTCAGAGTTTCCTTCTCATCCTCGTTTTTGTTCAATTGCTCAAGGGTAGCATTGATCTCTTCAAATACAAATTCTTCTTCCAGAGGAATAGAATGGTATTTTCCATCCATGTATTTAATTTTTGAGACCTTCCTCAAGCTGTAAGACTTTTTTCGATGAACCAGGCTTTGATAAAATTGTTGGATATACTGAATATTGAGAGGGGGAGGTGAATTAGTATTCCGCTAGCCAAATTAATTATCAACCATCCTATTATCAATCCACATCTAATAGCAACAATGAACCAAAACATAAAAGAGATCATAACACATTGACTCCATGATTTTTACGTGGAAAACCCAAAATGGGAAAAACCACAGTGAGGATCAACTCACAATATATTATAACCAGTTATAAAATATTACAAGGCTCACTGCCAGGACTCACTGTCCTTAAGAAGGCTCACAACTTGAATACAAAATGTGGCTTATTGCCAAGATATAAAAGATGTGGCTCACTGCCAAAAATTAACTAAAGAAGTGCACCTACAAAGTGTTGAAAGCAATTTCGGTTATGCTCTAGTAATATCAAAAAATTTCTCCAGTTGTCGGTATACAAACACTATCAGTAACTTCACACTATTACACTTGTCACATTACTTGCATATCATCTCTTCTCTTTTTTTATCACTTTGACCATCATAAATATATACAAAGGCATAACTTCCTTTATCAATTAGGCCGACCTAAATGAGGGAACACTCAAAATACAAAAGGTCTTGTCGACTTAATACAAAATTCCTTTTGACACACAAAACAAGACATGTTATCCAAGCGCTAGGTCATCCCAGACCTAAAGAGGAACACACAAAAGATAAACCTTCTCGGCCAAAGGAACAACAAAGTTATGTCATCAGGCTAGTTCAACCGGATCACAAAAACATGTTGAAAGCTCATTTATACCTATAACTGACATTCTTGATCAACATATCAAAGATTCATTGAATTCCTTTTTACTACAAAGATTTCCAGATCAAGATACTGGATCGGTATGGACACACTGATTACATAGTTAGTTACCAAACAGTGTTGGCATCAATGACAACAAATTTAGAGGGCACCTTCTTCATTCTTCCAACAATCTTTTCATCTTGACATTTGCACATCTCTTAGAATATTCAATCTGTAATTGCCTTATTTCATTTACAGTTTTATTGCTTATAAATCTCTTATAGAAAGACCTTGGTTATTCATCTATTTCAAAATTTTACCATGGTATCCGAGCTTAGATTTTGAGAGTTTTGAGTACTTGGATTCTTGATTAAGATATTGGAATTTTTTTATATGATCTTATAAATTCTCTCAATCAATCTGGTGGATCTCAGTTATATCTTCTCAATCATGTTGGTCAGCCTGAAAATATCAGTCTGATATTTAATGGAGCATTTTTGGCCCAAATGGACCTTCTCATTGTGTCCAGATTGCCCAAAAACCCCTATTTCATATAAAATTTGTTCATTTTAGATGAATTTGATTTTTGAAAAAAATTTCTTTGTTAGGAGGGTCGTCACTACAAGCAAACTTCAACCATTTAAAAGAAAAATCATAACTTTTCGCCACAGTGTCTATTTTTGGAAAACAAGATATTGTTTTGATTAATGGGAAAAATGGATTTTGGGGAGACCTGAAACCCCTTATGACCAGGTTTTGAAGGGACCTGAAACTCTGTCTAAAAGAAGCTGCAAACAGATAAAACCATAGATAATTAGCAACTCGTCAATAGTAGCCATCCAAAAGATACATAAGACTAACCTAGCTGCAAAGATCAGGTTTTGAAGGGATCTTAAAACTCTTTACAACTAAGTTTTAACAAGGACCTAGAACCCAACAACAAAACGAACCCACCCGAATCAGTCAGGGAACAACACAACTTGCAACAACCAGGCTGCAACATACCATCCACTTAGTAAAGAGTCTCAAAAAAAAGGGCGGCAAAAGGTCCCATACATAACAATCAATCCCACCAATCTCCCTATCTCAATAAGAGAGATACAAGGAAAGATTGAACATAGATAAGCACTGTTTTCAACCACTACCATAGCATCCAAACTCCCCACCTCAATAGGGGAATTAGAGAGAATCACTAAGCACTGAGAAGCATCATACTTCATCCCACACCAACCAACTTGAAACACCAACCCAAACTCCAACTCTATAGGAGTGAGCTCCCCTCTATAGGAGAGAATGAAGTGAAGGCCATTACTACCAGAGCCACCAATCTTCTATACACACAAGCTCCACCTCAATAGGAACCAACAAAAGAGAGGAGAACTTCCCAATGCAACTACAACACCCAACACCACCCCAAAAGGATAGGTATTTGTCTTGATAGGAGAAATTTTCCCCTCAATAGAAGATAGCAGTTGTGGATATCAGAAGAAAGAAGCCACTCTAATAAAAAGAGAAAAAATGACATCCTTTTAAGACAAGAGGGCTAGGTACAAGAAAAAACACATAGACAATACCCTAGTCAATAGCAGGAAACACCAACACCTTTGAGAAAATAGGATATACTTTAACAACTCAACCCATAAGGAGAGAAAACCCCTTTAAAATATAACCACATCTTATTTTGAGAGGAGAATAAGCTAGCTTGTAGACAAAAAATCAAGACATCCCCCAAAAAAATCTTCAAGGGAGTAGAGCAAAAAATCCACTAGAAAGCTATCGTCAACAACACAAAGAGGGTTGCCACAAAACCGACACACCAATAGAGATGAGCACCAAAAGAAACGGGAAAGGAAACACCTCTAAAGGCACAAAAAAGTAAGAAACCACAAATAGAGGCCAGAAACACAAAAACTTCGCAAACCCAAAGGAGATCTCCTGCCACCATGACTCACCAATCCTAATTGCCATCAACACCCAGACTACCCCACACTAGGGGAGTTGCACCCATGAAGGATAAGAAGCATTAAATCACAAAGAAGATGGAGGGGAAAATAATAAGTCACTGAAAAATAGAAAACCACCTTCAGATAGGAATAAAAAACCCCCAACAGAAGAAATACAACGAAGGCCAAGGGAAGAACACCCAAAACAAGAGAGAAACACATGCCAACAACCCCCAGCTCCAAAACAACAAATAGAAGGGCATAAAAGCAGCAACTCGACCACAACCAAAAATCAATCCATGAAATAGGAAGGCATAGAAGCTTGCCATTCTCCCTAAGAGTACCAAAAGAGGGCCAACAACTAACAAGGACACCACAATGCAGGCCCAAGGAAACACCACCATGAAGCACCCGAACAAACTGTAGCTCCTCTGTAGGAGAAGAGAGGAGGCAAGAGAGACGTCACTTGCTAAAACCGCGACCATAGCTCCCTCCAAAGACACCCACACAATAACAAACTTACCCAAATCAAATGAAAAAAAAGCAGAAGGGGGCATCTCTGAAACAACCACTTGAAAATAGTGCCAGAAGACAACAGGAACACCATAGCTTCCTAGTAGGATGAAAGTAGCAAGCAACCCTACAACAACATTTCCAAACAAGCCAATGACAATAGCCAACACCACCCCACTGCATCCCAACAGGACAACAACAACCAACCCTGCAAAAAAAACCCATCCATCTCTTCTGAATCTTCTCCTTCCTCTCCACCATCAACCCTTTATTTCAAATTTCTCCCCCTGCTCCTCTTCCCGCTCCCTCTCCACTCCATTTTTTTCTTAATAGTATTGTTCCAACAATATTAAATTATATGATGGGTTTGACCCCGCAGTGCAATGGTTAAGTTGCAAGGGCAACAGTTGGGTTGTCTAAGGTTCGAATCCCACGACTTGCTCCAGTGGAGCGAAAGCTTAAAGTCAGTTTTGACACCATCAAGTCGCAAGGTTGTGGTTGATTTTAGGGTGCTACCCCTTAGCAACAATTTACCAAACAAAAAAAAATATTAAATTATATGATATTAAGGGTAGGATCCTTTGGTTGTTGGATCTATAGGCAAGAATCCCCACCATTTCACCAAAGGGTCTCCCCTTAACACCAAGGTCAAACAGTCTCAATTGTTAATGCAGTAGGGAAAGACCCCACGAGGTTTGAACCTTGGTTGTTGTCCCTACAGGTAAAAATCCTGCAAACAAGATATTTTTGGAAAGATGGAGATGAGTAATTTCTATCCATTGAGGTATTGAAAAAAAATTCTATTTTCTACCAGATATTATAGGTTGAAGGTGTTTGTTACAGATTTCTTAAAAAAATCATCTTTTGCCTAGGAGCTTCACTTTTTGGAAATGGATAGGTGTTGGAAAGGTATTGAAAAACACTATACAACTACAGGGATAATTTCTCCATATTTTGTATTAAGTTCATTTTATATCAAAATTTGTAATTTTGGCTATTGTGAGCCTATTGAGCATTGTATCTTGGAAAAAACTTTATAAACACACTAAATCATAAAGTGTCAGCATTGTAATATCTTGGGGGCTAATTTATGAGACTAGTGGAAAGGGGGTGTCTCTTGGTGTCTCTTTTGCACTTTGTATTCTCTTTTTGTGCACTCACAATCTTCTTTTCTGCTTAAAATTGATCAAGTAACAATTCCTATGTTAATACCCTACAACTATTTTGATTGTAAATGTAAAATGACACTCTAGTTGAAAAAGTATGGATTACATATTGTAAAAATGGGACTAGAAATTTAACCAACTATTGATGCAAAAAAGATAAAATGGTTTAATAAGTGTGATGAAGCATTTGGAACCTTGTGTATGTCTATATCTCTAGATTTCCTCTTTCATGTTGAATCTTTTTCTTCAACAAATGAAGTTTGGACAACATTGGAAAAATTATTTAGTACACAAGATGAATTAAGAGGTCATCAATTGGAGAATGAGTTGAAAGGGTTAAGTCCTTTAGGTTTTAATACAATACAAGACTTCTTCACCAAACTAAAGGCCATAATATTGTAATTGAAACAATGTGGAATTGAGAAAGCTGATAAACAATTGATCTTAAGTATTATCTCTAAAATTGGTCCAGACTATCCAGTCTTTATTTCTACATTCTATGCCACTAAAAGTGCCTTAGGAGCTTCCTACACAATGCCTTCTCTTGATGTGTTTGCTAATGAAGTCACAAAAGAATAGGACAAGTTGGTTCAAATAGGAACTATCAAATCTTCTAAGTCTCATGCCTTGGTTGCAAATCAATGCACTAAAGATCATAAAGATAATGAAAAACAAAATAAGAAATAAAAAATCAAGGATAGAATGCTTTAAATACATCTTCTAATATTGACACTAAACCTTCTTCAAATCAAGGCAAAACTAAGAAGGAGAAGATTAAATGTTCTTATTGTAATAAAATTGGTCATGATGAACACAAATGTATGAAGAAACAAATTGATCACCTCACACATATTCTTAAGAAGAGTAATAAAGGGTTCATTGAATCTCCTTCTATATCAAACCAAGAATCTACTAAGAAAAATGAAAAAGTTTATATGCTAGTTATGCTTCTACATTAGAAAAAACATAAATTAAAAGCTCTTTGTGCTTCTACAAGTATTAGATCAGGAAGATGACTTCTAGATTCTGGAGCTTCTCATCATATGGCTTCTTTTGAGCCTTGTGTTATGCCACTTATTTTGATGGGTAAAAATACATATATGAATGTAATTAGGAAGGGATTTGTTGATATAGGGGATTTCAATTTCAATGTTGTATTGTGCATACCTCATTTGTCCAAAAATCTTCTTTCCATATATCAAGTTACTCATAGTGCAGTAGGGGAGACTATGAAATTTACTCCTGATTTAGTTCTTATTAGAGATTTGGAGAGCAGAGAGATTAATTCCACTGGGGTGGTTGATCATGCATCTTGGTTGTACTCTTTTTTAAATTGTGTTCCTAATGATGGCTTTGATCCCATGGATGATGATCACACTTCTAGTGTGGACTTTGATTTTGAGGAGAATTTTGGTTACTTGAACTGGGTATTCTCACAAGTGATCTAGTTCTTGAACCTTGCATTCCATATCCTCCATCTATTGTTGCTACTTTAGATTCTAGTGTTGCTTCTTCAAAAAAATTCAATGATTCTTTGTAGCAAGATGTACATTTTCTTTTAGATTCAACTTTATTGGATGATCTCTTGACAAGTAGTTTAGAATTGTTTGTGGAGATGCATATTGCAAATTTGGGAGATACTATTGATTGTATTCATCTTCTCTTTCATGTAGTTGATTCTTCTTCATTTGTTGTGAGGGACCACTTCGACCCTCTTGTTCATTCTCTACATGATCATTCATCATAGTTTGACATGAGTGTGGATACTTTGGATCAACATTTGGAGGAGACACCTTCAAAGGAGATAATTGAGTCTTTGGATAATGTTCTACATTAGTCTCTAGGATATTTTGAGCTTTCATTTTCAGTAATGTGGCCTAGAATTCATGGTTTGATTGTGAGAGCCTCTAGCATTGACATGGGGACATGATGTAGGGGCATCGTTACAATTTTGGTTTTATTTGTAAGTTTTGTTTGATTTTTTGATAATTTGAGTTTGGATGTGGAGTTTTGGTTTAGTTCTGTGATAGGTGGCTTGTTTGGAGTGGCACATTTTGGGTGTATTCTCATTGCCAAGGAAGTTATTGGCCTGAAGAAAGAAGGTTTATTATTCAAAGAAGAGACCGGTTTCAAGAGAAGCGATGGGGGTAGTTAGAAAAGAACTAATCCAGTAAAGGCAACCAAGAAACAGTGGTTAAGAAAAGAGAAGGAATCGATTGAAGAAGAAATGAGGTTATTCTACCTTGGCCGAGACTGAAGTGCACCGAAGAGGAGAATGAGAATTGAATCGAGATATGAATTTGAAAGCATAGAGAAGGCACGTTGGATATGAGGGATATGTGCCAGTGATGGATTTTCTAGAATGGTCGATGCCAGAAGAGGTGGGGCGAAGCACTTAGCCTATGAGGAATTGAAAGAGGCATATATAAAGTATAAAAAGAGAGATCGACACCTAGATGAGGAAGATCAATGGAAATGAGGGGCGGTTTAAAAATGTCTTGCTTTTGTAAAAATGTAGATTTGGCAAGTACCTAGAAATGCCAATGAGAGAGAATAAGGCATGGAGGGAAGTGAAAAGAAATTTAGTTTGCAAGAAAAAGAAACATATATGTTGTTGCATCCCACACCAATAGAGAGGAGATCATTTTTTTTGTGAAAGGAAAAACACTATTGCAACCCGCGTGAGTTAGAGGAGAGGCGTGTTGGAAGAAGTGATTTGAAGAAGGGATATAACTTGGAAAGAGATGGAACATCGTTCCTCATCGAGTAACTTAGTTGATTGAAGCAAATGTATTGCTATTCTTCATGGTATAACTTGTTTATTGGTGTTGTTTATCGTTGGAATAGTTAATTGTTTGTAACTTGTGCAATGAGAACTAGTGAGGAAAGCACATCCTTGTGCAAGAGTGAAGAATCAATTTTTTGGTTGGGTTACTTGTGATCTCTGTTAGGAAACAAAATCAAATTTTGTAGCTTGAAATTGATTGAAATCCATAATAGTGTTTTGGTTGTGTTGCTCTATTTTATAGACTGTTGTTGTGGTTTCTCGTTTAATGAAGAGTTTCTTGTTTGTAGTATATTGTTAAATTTGCTCTCCATCCCTGATTGGTTCATCATTTGGTATCAGAGTTGAGTTCAAAGACTTCATACATCTTGATTTTTCTTCCTACATATTCCTTTGAGGAGTAGGGAGATAGCTTGCATACACCTTTGGTTTTGTTTCTTCCTAAGGGGAGCAACGTTGTTCAATGATCTTGGACCATCTTCTACATCTAGTTTTAGGAATCTACCATTGGATCTCTTTGGGGGGCTTCTTTTTCCTTCCACTTCATTTCTCACTCTATTATGGGAGGTGTACTTCCTTTTTGTGGGAAGGGGATTCTTATTTTTGGGGGGATTTTTATATGTATATGGGTACCTAACATGGCTTCATTTGTTGGGATCCATCATTTTTCACATCCTCCTAGGCTATGCTTAAGTGGGGGTGTTGTTGTAGGTTTTTATTTTCCTAGTGGGTTAAGTTATTTTCCCTTAGTCCTAGATTTTTCCTACATTTTTATTAAGCTTGCTTGGGATAATAAAGTGAGTTTATTATTTAATAATTAGGAGATAAGTGGTGTGGTGTATCCTTCCTTAAAGGGTGGAACACTTTCCATTTTGGCGGCATTCTCTACTTTTGGTGGTTAATTTCTATTGCATGGATTTTTTGCCTCCATCATCTCTTTAGTTCTATATAAACTAACTACATAGCTTGTACTTTCATACTTTTGCATACTCTTGCATACTTTGGAATACATGTACATTGATGCATAGAGTCATTATTCTGCAGATTTGCCTCAAGATCCTAATGCAACCTTGTCATCTTGACATTTGCACATATCTTGGAATATTTGGTTTGTAATTGTCTTATTTCATTTACATTTTTATAGCTTATCTTTGTCATAGAAAGATCTTGGTTATTCATCTATTTCAGATTTCTAATAGTTTTTAGTATATTTACTCATTTCATAGAGAAGGAATAACTATAATCAAGTTAGAAGGTGAATACGCTCTAGAATATTTTTTAGATATTGTGAAACTAAATTTGAATATCAATGTGCATAACTAAAAATAGAATTGAACTCTTTTATTTTATCTTACTAACTAAAACAAGGTTACATGCTTAAATGTTGAAAATAGAGTAGTAGATTCCTTCTAAAGGACTCAACCATTTTCCTTTGATTTACTTACAACACTATAGATAATCTATTCCTAACAACACTTACACAATTATTTTAATTTGTTATTCTTTATTAGATATAAATCTCTAAATATAACACTAATCCCTTAATATATGGCTATCACTTATGCACAAGTTCCCAATTAGCCAAATATTTCTCAATTAGGTTATAGCTTATTTAGGCCTTTACAAAAATAAAACTTGTTTCTTGGTAGTGCCTTTTTCAATGCATATAGCACCATTATTTTATTTTCACATTATTCCATTTGTGTTATATTCTTCTGAATTTGTTCATGAATGAAATGATATTGTATTCCTATATGTTCTTAACTTTCCCATGGTACTTTGAATAATTTTTCATAGAAACACAACTTTGGTTGTCACACTTCAACACTATTGGTTTTGAGAAATCCCCACATCCTAAAATAATATTCTCAACCATATTAAATCTTTTGATGCTTGACATGTTTTTATGCACTTTTCTTCTGCACTTGAAAGAGAAACTACAAGTTGTTTCTTACTTTCCCATGACACTACACCTCCACCAAGGAGAAAATAATATCCTGAAGTTGATCTAATACTATCAATATCTCTGGCCAATCTACATCACAATAAATTATAAGATTCAATATTATTCTAAAATCCCACTAAATGTAATTTTGTGCTTGGTTGTTGCTTGAATATATCTGAAATTTTTTTAGACTATTGCCTTGTGGTCTAGGATTATTGGAAAATTGGCTTATAATTCTTACACAATGTACAATATCAGCCATTGAATTTATTAAACTCCCAACAACATTTTTATTTGGACTTGTACTCATATAACCTTCTTCTTATTGTTTTTTGGGACATATTTCTAATGAAAGTTCTTAGCTATTTCCATCATAGTCTTATTGTCTTGCAATTTTCCATTCCAAATTTATTTAGAATATTTTCAGTGTACCTCTCTTGATTAAGATGGATTTTTATCTTCTCCTCATCCCTTAAAATTCAATACCCAAGCAATAATAAATCTCACCATGATTGGTCATCTAAAATTTTGTAACTAATTGAGACTTAAACAAATCCAACATGTTTAGATTGAATTTCTCAAAATCATAGTGCCATCAATAAATAGAGCTAAAAATATCATTTAGTCACCAAAATTCTCTATGTATATATCCAAATAAACATTGAAAATAATATATCCTTCATTTGGAAAAACCCATCAAAACACTCATACCATGCTCTTGAGGACTATTTCAATCCATACAAATTCTTATGAAGCTTGCTTACCAACTAATTCTTGTATGTGGCCTTTTGATCTTGTTCTATATAATATCTTCCTCTAAGAACCTATTTAAAAATGTTGTTTCTATATCTAGCCACTTACATAAAGATCTAGAAATGTTGAAATTGCTAACAAAATTATGAAGGATGTTATCTTGACTATGGGTGAGAGGTTATCATGATAATTCTAATATGCAATTTGGGTGTATTATTTTGTAACCATTTGAGCCTTATAGTGGTCAACCGATCTATAATTTTCCTCATAATTTTGTTTGAACAAAGACATACACCCAATTGCTCTCCTTCTAGTTGGAAGAATTGTGAGTTCCCAAGTCTAATTTTTATGAGTGATTCATATTCAACATCCATTGCATGCCTCCAGTTTACAACATGATTGTTCCTTCAATTCCTTCTTGAACACTAAGTGGCTCATCAAATTCTACATAAAGTACATATAATTCTTATGCCTTTTTTGTGTGGGTTTTCTTACTCTTGCTAATCTTCAAAGTTCTTGATGTTGAATGTGGTCTAATTTTTAAATAGTTATAGGTTGAAGTTATTTTAATAGTCCAACTAGAGTAGAATCCTCATGCCCACTTTAGATGTGCAATAAAAAAATTCCATTTTTTACCCTTCACATTCTCCACTACTACATTTTTGTAATTAAATCTTCATAAAAATGATATCTCTCCTTACTAGAATCTCATGAGATTTGGGATCATAAATTATATATCCTTTTGAATCTAAGATGTAACCAATAATTATGCATTTATTGCTCTTTTCATCTAGTTTCTTTTGCTCTTCATTTTTTATGTGTGCTTGTTCCAAAAAACCACAAATTCTCAAACCCTTGACATTTGGCTTGCTTCCCTATCATGATTCCTAAGGCATCTTCTTATACAATATAGCAGTTGGTAGCCTATTTTGTACACATGCAATTGTAGAAATTACTTCAACCCAGAATAGATTAGAAAAATCACAACTCTTATGTATGCATATAGCATTTTCAACCAAAGTTTTGGGTGAGTCTAGAGCTATGTCACACTTTGGGCCAAAGTTGATTTCAAGTGAAATAGTTTCACTTGAAACTACTAGGTACCTATGTGGCATAACGAGATTCAGTTGAAATTATTTTTCTCAAAACCATTAGATTCATATAATTTTATATAAGAATAGATTTAATTTGTATGGGAAGGTTTCAACCAAAACTATCTATGTGGTATCCTAACCCCTCTTTTGGAGAAAATTGAACAAAAAAAAAAAACTTCGTTTATGCTATTTCTCCAACCAAGGGTATCTTCATGAAAATATGAAAAATATCCTTTTGTAGTATAGAATATGTTGGGTACCAAAACCACATCTCCACTTCCTAGAATTTTTTCACTCTCTAGGCTAGCATTGTCATCATGAAAATAAAACCTACTCATCCACCGACCATGGAGGGTGGAAGTCAACTCTATGAGATTTCATTTTTTCTCCCACTATTTGAGCTTATCTTAGAATTGTGAGGGTGTTCCTAAAGGTATACCTTAACAAGTATTTGCATTAAATATCTTGCATTCCAAATCAACTTATTAGGCCAATCTTTGCCAATTGTGAATACACTAATGCTCTTTACCACATACGTTGATCTTATGTAATACCTTTTTTATCTATTCCTTCTCCAACATAATTCATCCTCCCTTTCTAAACTTGGATGTATAATGGAAGACAAACTCCTCCATTTTCTTATTCTCCTCCTCTGAGTTGTCTACCACAAAAACTACTAGTTGGGGGTTCTCAACCAACTACAAAGATGTTGGCTAACCAAGCACATAATTATCCATATCAAGTTTGAGACAAGATTCAACCATATAGACCATGCATAATCATAAATCAATAATATAAGATCCACCAATTCGACCTCTGTGTAGCACAAAGGAAATCTACAATGTCCATATATATTCCTTTTCATTAAATGATCAAAAGTTAAAATCCTATTTCTAGCAACTACCCCTCTTCTTCCTTGGAAGGATTTTAATGAGGGAGGTTGGTACTAAAGTGAAGGACTAATGATTTAAGACCTATGTGAATGGGGATTTTCAATGTTCTTGGAAGGATTTTGATAGTTTTCATCTCTTTGGAGGAGAATAAGTAGTTGGAGGAGATTGTCTTCTCTTAGACATCCATGTTTAGAAAGGGGGGATGAATTATGTGGGAGACATAATAGAGAAAGAAGGTATTATGTAATATCAAGGTATGTGGCAAAGAGCATCAACGTATCCAAAATTAGAAAATATTGGCCTACTAAGTTGATTTGGAATGCAACAACTTCTCATAGATGTTGGTAATTTTGTATGGGGTAGTTACTAGGAATTGGATTTTAACTTTTGATAATTTAATGAAAAGGAATATATATGGGCATTGTAGATGTCCTTTGTGCTACAAAGAGGTGGTATCAGTGGATTGTATCTTGCTCCTTTGTGATTATGCATGGTCTATATGGTTGAAGCTTGTCTCAAACTATCGTATGTTGTTCCTTTGTGATTAAGCATGGTCTATATGGTTGAAGCTCATATCAAACTTGAATATGCTATGGATAATCATTTGCTTAGTTAGCTAACATCTTTGTAGTTGGTTGAGAGAGCCCCCACCCCAATTAGTAGTTTTTGTGGTAGACAACATGTGTTTGTGTGCTATAGGGATTATGGTTAGAAAAGAATAGGTGTATATTTAGTGAAGTGCAACTTCAATTGATCGGTGTTAGAGCCTTATTCAAACCTTTATAAAAGAGTATGTAGTACCTTGAATGCTTCTGAAACAAGGGAGGTTAATCTATGGTCTATCAACTTTCACATTCAAGGGTGATTAAAAAAAGTAAGTGTAAGGATGAGTTGGGATGGAAAATACCAAGAGGGGAGGTAAAAATAAACTTTAATAGGGTTTTTAAAGGTAACCCTAGTTAGGTAGGAGCTAGTTGTGTGTTACACAATAATAAAGGTAATTTAGAGCATGGAGGTTCTATCTTCCTCAACGAGCAAATCAATGAATGTGCAAAATGGGAAGCATTGCTTGCTAGTCTAAAAGCAACCTATGGGGAAAGTTATAGAGAGATGAAAGTTGAAGGGGACTCTCACCTTGTGGTTATAGTGGTAAAGAAAGGTCAATTGCCAATTTGGAAATTGAGAGAAATTTTAGAAGAAATATTATTGTGGCAATTGAAATTACTCTCTTTTCAAATTTCTCATTTCTATATATTGCAAAACAGGGTTGTAGATTTTATGACCAATCAAGGGATAATGCTAAAGGATTTTACCTTGTTAGAAAGTAAGGAGCTTAATGACTTCACTAATTTAGCTTCTATCTAAGAATCAGATTATACACTTAGGTAGCTATTAAATGTGTTTTAATGTCATTATGATAAGGAGGGCTTGCTTTGCGAGCTAATGAATAATTATAAGGCATTTAGCAACTTGCACACTACATTATGTGTTTGGAGATTTAAGAGGTGTTGGGATATAATATTTTGTGGTGTCATGTTAGGTATTAGTGTTTGTTGAAGTGTTATTCTAGAATTTTTGGCTAGCTATTTTGGATTGCCTGGGGTTGTTGGCATTAGGCTATTGTTGTTATTTTTTGTGGGTTATACTCTTAACATGACAAAGGATGAATCATCAAAGCATCCATTAAGGAAAAACCATGTCTCAGACTGCCATCTAAAGAAAATTTTTAATTGTGATGAGAATGTCAATTTGCTACTAGTGACTACTATTTTAGGCAGGGAGGGTTTGGCTAAAATGGCCATTTTTTATCACATGTTATAATTCTAGTAGATTTAAATCATTGATTGAAATAGGGAACATGGAATGTAAAAATAAGGGATAGTAAAATGGATTTGTTGGTCCAAGTTGATGAGAATGAGGAAGTAAAGGAAGGTGAGATTTTTTTTTGTGAGTGTAGGTATGTGATAGGTTGTCGTTAGGTCCTAACACTTTAGTGAATAAACACATCAATATATCGACTGGGCAGTGTCCAATGACTGTATGCAATAGAGGACATCTCAACTTCTCTCTTAAGCACTAATCAACTAAATAAAAGTTCCAAGCTAAGGGACCTCTAATCTTGAAAGCAATAAATCATCTATCTAGAAAGCGAGAAAATAACACAAATCATAAAAAAAGAAAACTAAGAATCTAAAAAGCATCACCATTAAACTAGAAAGCATGGAAACGATTAATCTAAAGAATGCATAAATTGCTGAAGAAGTAAAGCATGTAAAGAAATTAGGAAACATCTATCTAATGCAAAAGATAACAATCCAACTGCTAATCATAAAACCATTAATCAGAATCAACTGAAGAAAATTGCTTTGGACATTCAAATGTTAAGCTTAGAAACTACGGACTCAGTTATAACCTGCAGGCTTGACACTAACAGTATAACATATACTCATGAAAATGAAATGCAAAATAAACTATTATCAACTAAAAGAAAATACAGAATAGGAAAAAAAATACCTATCTATCTATAACCCTCGAGTGGCCAGCTCCCGGGTGTGACTATAGCTACTTCAGATCACATGCACTGGAAAAATCTCTCTGTTACTTCATTCCACAGATGCATCCATATTACACAGTAATTCAAAGAGTGGTGGGAAAACTTATATTCATATGGTAGTTTTTACTCAAAGACAAATTGGCAACATAACGTTCTTCTCTCTTTATTGTTTATAACAGTTACATATTTATATGAAAAATGACTAACAAAAATCCTATTTTTCAGTCGATCAATTCTTTCAACAAATTTACCATAGTAAAAGGGAATTTAAAGCCCATGATATACAATATTAAAGAGGCTTTGCATGAGCCATAAATTTTTTGAAACTAAAAAATAACAGAATTATAAAGACTTGACCAAAACGTGTGCTCTTGGAATTCCAACACCCGCTCACTAGTTTTCAAAAGTGTCAAGATCCGCATTCATTTCCCTTCTGACTGGAATGTGATTGGGAGTGGATTTGACTTGTGAAATGCTTGAAGACTAGACCATTAAATTAGAATAAGTTAGTTAAATTCGATCAACTCTAAGAAATAAAGTTTGAACACTTATTCATAGAAAGAGAGCACTTATTTTTCCTAAAGGTAATCAATTGGCAAGGTTATTAAGGCTAAAGGGTTTAGATTTACATATTGAGCCCATTATACTGATGAGGTTATTTTTACCTCATCATTTCCTCCGCTTCCTAAGTCTGACTAGGTCCTCCTACTCTTTGGTGTGTCCCCTGCCCATCATTCCTTCTATTCATTTCCTTATACTTAACACTAAGATCATACACATCATCTACCTCTATGTCTAATATATCTAGATTCCTCAAGAATCCTTGATGAAAAGTGACCCTTTGTCTCCACTTGGAAAAACTATCCTCACTTTGGTCCAAGTTGGTGTGTACTAAAGGTGGCGATGAAAGAAGCAAGGGAGGTCTGTACCTCATACCAATCTAGTTGATCTTTAATTCCTCCAGAATTTTGGCCAAAACTATTTATCTTTCGTAGGACCATCTAATATTAAGAGGTGAAATTATTTCCCTCTTTTTGAGATGCATGGGAAGAGGAGTATACCTTTCTTCATATGAATTCCATGTTGGTCCTAGTAAATGTGGCCCTTGTTCTTTAAATTAATCATGACACAACCTGAGATTGTTATTGTATTTGACCTGTACTTTTTGTTTACTTTTGACACCCAAAAAGTGTTTCTTGAAAGAGAGAGGCTTCCTATGAGGGTATCTCATCTGTAACCCTACAGTCTTTTCTACCTAAGCATACTCTTTGGATCTGTCTTGCTAGTGAAGTTGATTTTTTATAGTGGACATGAATGATCTTAATTCTACTTCCTCCACAAAGAAATTAATAAAGAAATCTGTATACTTTTCTAAGAGAAAATTGTGAGAAAAGAACTCACATAACAAATTTTGTTGTTTAGGGAGTGACTCAATAAATATTTTTACAAATTCCTTGTCATTAGGGTCATGAGGTTGGTTTTGGAAAATTCTTTTCAACTTCCATCTTAAAAGCTACTCATTAAGAAACATGGAGTACAACCTAGATGGTCTTCTACAAGCTAATAACAATTCACCAATTTCACAGGCATCCTGCTTACTCCTATATGCTTGATGGAAAGATTCTTTTAACATGACTAACTCCCTCTTTAACCTATTATTTTCAAATTCCACATCCTTCAAGAGGTAACAATGCTCTATCCATTTCATTTGCATTGGGGGAATATGTACCTGGAACCAGTCTATAACAATAGGTTCAGTTTGTGTACCCTTTGATTCCATGATTGGTTGAATGTCACTCTCCTGCAAAATTTGTTCTAGCTGCACAATTTTACTCATAGAGGCATTTAAATCAATTTCCTATCGATTCTTTTCTTCTTCAAAAGCACTAAATAATTGCATAAATTATTTTTCAAATCTTGAATACATTTTTCTTTTTCACATAAAGCATCATGATTCTGCTTACCATGCTTATTCCATTGTTGGATCTTGAATTATAGCTGCTCAATAAGCTTGTCTTTGTCCTCCATTTGCGCAGTCAACTTGGCAACTTCTTGATTTATTTTATGGAAAATAGCAATTTGCACCTCAATTTCTTCTTTCTGTTGATTAATTTGTGCCTCGTCATCTTGCAACCTGGCTCTTAACCCTTCAATTTTTATCTTTAGCTTTTCTAATTCCTCATTTCTCTGACTGTATTCTTCATCCCCTGTGTCCACAGAAAATAATGCATGAGGAATTTCTTCATCAGGATGAGGCACATTTTCTTCTTTGTTGTCCTCAGGAAGGGATGAGTGAGGCACTCCTTCCACTTTTTCATCAATATGGGGTGCATTTTCTGTTTCAGTGCTCTTAGGAAGCACTTCTTTTATCTCTTATGTATTCTCGATATGGGGCATACTTCCTTCTTCAGTTTCTTCAAGCAAGGAGGAGTAAGGAATTTCTCCATCAGTATGAGGTTTGTCTTCTTCTTCATCTGTATCCATAGAGAAAGATGCACGAGGAGTTTCATGAGGCACTCTTTCCACAAATTCAGGTATACTATACCCTTCTTCATTCTACTCTAATTGTGGCAATTGTGTTCTTTCCCTTTTCTATTCTTCAGGTGATAGGGTTTCTTTGTTCTTTTCGTTGGTAAGTTCATCCCCTTGCTCTTCTATTCCATATATTGCCTCATTATTAGGTGGACTATCAATTTCTACCACCTTTATTGGAGTCTTGGCCTTTCTCCTTTTTGAACTATTGCCTATATCTTGGGGTTTAATTTCACTGGACCTTGAAGACAATCGTTTACTCCTCCATAGAGGAGGGGTTATTTGAAAAACAATTTTACTTCATTTCTTCTTCTTCTGAGGGGGTTCCTCTTCTTCTCTGGAATGTACAATTCCCACCTCCCCTTCCTATCTTGGGGTTTGTAATTCATCTGGTAAGGTTTCCAGCGCATCACCACTGGGAGCCATGGAGGTACATTGGGATTCAGGGGCACCTAATGCCTCTGAGGAGGGTTCCTCTACAAACTGTTCCTTTTGTTTAGAGGATTCTCCTTCCTCAAGTGGCCTCCCTGACTCTTATTCTCAAATTTTTGTAGAAACCTTTGCCACTTTTTCTCTGGCCTATGGCGGAAATGGTATTTACATATTAATTGTATTAGACCATGATGCTTAAGGGGCCCTGTCCCAATTTTATACTTTTCTATCATAGAGGTGACTGAATGGCAGAGAAAATTTGGTAAATTTACCCTAGGAGTAGGGTCCTCAATGTCATGGCGTAAATGAGTCAGCAGGAGGAAAGGGGGTCCCACTACTGTAGTCATTTTTCTGTCACAAGTGAAATATTTAATAATCTAGGCTGCAACAAACCTCCAGGGTTCTAGAATAGACATTCTATGAATTTCCTTATTTTGCCCCCTCGTGTTTATGGTCATTACAAGTTGGGGTTCCCCTTCCCTATGGAACAAATCTATTAATTTTTTATAAGGGACGTGGGTATTTTCATCCAAATGAATTCCTTTATTCTCATGACCGGAAAGACAATCAAGGACTTTCATACTTACCCGGAATGGTTTTCCGCGCACCACAGTCTTCCCATCTACAAAAGTCTCAATGAATTCCTTCACCAGCTGCTCTGTGTGCCCTTCAAATTATTTCATGAAGTCGAGCCACCCAACCCTTTGAAATAGAGCTGCTATATTGCTTAATTTCATCAATGGCACTGCATAAGTTGGCTCAAACTTTTTCTTAGCGCCTCCCATTTCCTTTGTTCCCCGGTGAAATTTTACAGAACTCTAGAATGCTTGATTCTTTGAATTACAGACATAAAAAGAGTTCTATGTTGATATACTCAATGAGGAAAGAATTAATTACCAGCTTTCTTATCACCTTACTGGATAATGATGACGACCTTTCATGGGGAATTACAACTATTGTTGTACTCTTACCAATCATGTAAGGGGCACAAGTTTCAAAATTACAAGGGGAACAAATCATGCCAGTTAATTAACCTTTATTCAAAATAAATACTAACCCTTTTAACAAATAAATTCACACGTACCTTAGGTTTTGTTGTTAAATCAAACGTTAGTTACCTGTGCTGACGTAATTGGATAGTCACATGGTTGGTGAGGGTGGCGGCGAATAATAATGGCATGGATGGGATGGTTGAAGTAATGATGGAAATTATTATGACAAAAAGATGTCATAATAATCTTATTTATTATGGAAATATTTGATGTGATGCGGTGGAGTAATCATAAGGGGGTGGATCTTAAAGCGGCATTAAAGGATGGGCATGCACAGAACTCAGGAAAAATTAAAAAAACTGGAAAGACAAAATTTATACAACAATCCAGAGCATTATCAAGTAATGCACCCAAAGTAGAGAAGAAAAGAGTTCCAGAATTATTATAGAAAGATGTCATCGGAATAGAGTAACCAGATTGAGGATTTCAAACATCACTGACAGATGCAGCCGAAGCAGCAACCAAGATTTCCAGAGCATCCTCAAAAGATGCAGCTAGAGCAACAACCAAAATTTTTGGAGCATCGTCAAAAGATGCAGCTAGAGCAACAACCAAAATTTTTGGAGCATTGTCGAAAGATGTAACCGGACCAACAACCAAAATTTTTGGAGCATTCGAACAATATTCCAGAGCGTCCGAGCAGAATTCTAGAGCATCGCTGAAAAGATGCGGCCAGAAGAGAAACAATAGAATTCTGAAGCATTGATGAAAAGATGAAACTGAAAGAGAAATGATAGAATTCCGGAGCATCACTGAAAAGATGCAACCGAAAGGAAGAAATTGTGATACCTTGGCCTTGAATTTCTAAAGCACCATTGAGTGATGCGTCAGAATGTAGAATTAGGACGAGACGTGGAACCAATATGTTGTGTAGATTTTGGAGCATTGCAGGAATAATTTCAGAGCATCGCAACCACAACACCAGAGCATCACAATAGCTGTACTAGAAAATTCCAGAGCATCACGACAGGGTGCATCGGAATTGGGTTCGCCAAAAGATGAAGTCCTACAAAATATAAAAAAAACTTTAGCCAAGTCCAAATGGTAGAATTGGTGAAGAAATTGAAGATATTTTTTCAGAAATGAATGCTATATTTTTTATTTTTTTTTAGGTTTATTTGTTTAACAACTATATTGACCCTGCCACTTCAGCATCAATGCAATGTATTTTTCCCTGTGTTTCTACCATTTTTGTAAAATCCTCTTTGTTAACGGGTTTATGGTAGATGCGTAACCGATGCCCATTAACCATAAGAGTTTAGATGTCACCATCAATTGGTTTTAACTGGACCAAACCATTAGCAAACACTCCAAAAATATCGTATGGTCCAAGCCAGTGTGTCCTAAGTTTCCCTTGGTGATCCTTGTATTTGGAATCGAACAATAATGCCCAATCCTCAGTATGAAATTATTTTTCTTTGATATGTTTTTCATGCCTAACGTTACGTTGTTGTTGGACCAGTTCAGTTTGATGGACTACGTCCAGACAAAGTTCATCGAGTTCACTAAGCTGTAAGACTCTCAATTTGAGCTTGTTTAAGATCCATTCCCAATTCCATGGCCGTCTTAAGGGTTTGGAGCTTGAATTCAATGGGAAAGAGGGGCTTCTTCCCAAAGACTAACTAATAGAGGCTATAGCCAGTGGTTGACTTCCAAGTCGTGTTGTAGGCCCAAATAGCTTCCGATAGTTTCCTAGCTAAATCTTTCCTTCCCGAAGACACCATTTTTGTCAAAATATTCTCCAGTTCCCTATTAGTGAACTCAACTTGTCCATTTACCTGTGGGTGGTAGGGTGAGGAATTCTTGTGACTTACTTGGAAGTGATCTATGAATGCCAATAGGACTTTAGACATAAACTGGGGGTCTTGGTCTATAACAATTGTTCTTAGAGCCCCAAATCTTAGAAAGATTTTGTTATAAAGAAAGTCAGCTACATGCTCTTCCCTAGCAATGTGTAGTGCTTGCAATTTCGCCCACTTAGTCATATAGTCGGTACAAACTAGAATATACTCTTTTCCTTATGAAGGAGGGTCTATGGGGCCGATGAAATCCAATCCCCATTTTTCAAATGGTTCAAGGACTACCTGAGGTTGCAAGGGAATTTCATTAGATGCGGTTGGTCTTCCTACCCTTTGGAATTCATCACACCTACGAACGTACTTCTTGATGTCCTTATGTATTGAAGGCCAATAGTATCCTGCTCCCAGAATCTTGTGAGTTTTCCTTTTAGCAGAATAATGCCCTCCAGAAGGGTCATCATGACAGGCCCTAAGGATACTGTAGGTCTCATCTGCCCTAACACACCATCACAAAACCATTTCGAGTTTGCATCGAAACAAGATTCCATTAATCCATTTAAAGGGGGCACTCTCTCTTCCAAGGAATTTCTTTTGTTTTGAAAACAAATGAGGTGGTACTTCTGTGGTGGCTAAGTAATTCGCAATATCGGAAAACCAAGGAGTTTTAGTGGAGATGGCAAACAAATTTTCATATGGGAATTCATCCTGTAACGGATCACAATAGCCATCATGTTTTATCTGGGATAAGAAGTCTGCGACTACGTTGGACTTCCCTGGTTTGTCAACAATTGTCACATTGAACTCTTGGAGAAGGAGTAACCACCTAATTATCCTTGAATTTACCACCGATTTATTCATGAGATACTTGATGGTTGCATGGTCTGTGTGCACTGTTAATTTGTATCATGTGACATAATGTCTAAATTTCTTGATGGCGTGTGCTACAACCAAGAATTATTTCTTTGTTGCGGTGTAATTATTCTCTGTTGGTGTCAAATTTTTGTTGATAAAATATATAGCATATTTCCCTCCGTTCTCATCTTCTTACCCTAGAACTGCTCCAATGGCATCATCAGACACATCGGCATAAATATGAAATGGTAGGTTCCAGTTAGGTCCTTCTAGGATAGGGGAAAAGTTGAGTTTCTCTTTGATAATTTCAAATGAGGATTGACACTCGGGTGTCAAAATGAAATTAGCATTTTTCTGAACGAGAGAAAACATCGGGGCTGCAATTTTGCTAAAGTTTTCTATGAACCTTCGGTAGTATCCAACATGCCCTAAGAAACTCTTGACATCAGTTTGAGTTTTTGGAATCTCAAGTTGTTGTATGACTTCAATTTTCTTGGAATCCACCTTAATCCCTTCGTCTGAAATATGATGTCCTAGTACTATTCCTTGTTCCACCATGATTAAGCATTTCTCGTGACTAAGGGACAACCGATGATCCTCACACTATTTTAACACTTTGTCTAGATTTGTGAGGGCTTCATTGAAGGTTGAACAATATACAGTGAAGTCATCCATATAGACTTCCACGCACTCATTTACCAACTCAACAAATATAGCCAGGATGGCCCTCTAAAACGCAGCAGGAGCATTACATAGCCCAAAGGGAAGAACCCTATATGCAAATGTCCCCCAAGGGCAGGTAAAGGTCGTCTTATCTTGGTCTTTCATTGCTACCTGTATCTAGTTGTATCCACTAAATCCTTCTAGAAATGAAAAATATTTGCTGCCAACCAAGTTGTCCAGCACTTGGTCCATGAATGGCAAGGGAAAATAATCTCTGTGTGTCGCTTTGTTGAGTTCCCTATAATCTACACAAACTCTCCACTTCCCATTCTTCTTTGGGACTACAACCAAGGGTGAAACCCACTTGCTGTCAGTTTTAACAATGTCTTTGAAGGCCGGATTGAGTCTCTGTTGTGGTTGGCGAATAGGTCGAATGTTATGAAATAACTTGCACAATAGAAGAATATGATATGAAATATGCTACAAATACTTGATAATAACTGAGAATAACAAGCCACTTCAAGGGGGCAAACCTCCAAATATCTTTAATGAGAACACACTTCACACTTGATGATGAAATAAGATTCACAACCTCCTATATATACCTATTTATGCCAAGGATATCACCTAGGCCGACTTAGACACACCTATATAAGACTTAGGCCGACCTAAACAACTAAATAACAATATACTAATGATAATATGACTTAATAGAGAGTTAAGATAGCCAAGCCGACTATTCATAACAGATGTACAATAATATTAAGGGCGTAGCATGCCCCCTTCTTCAAAGAAGCATTGTCCTCAATGCTAATCAAGTTTGGAAACTTTTGAATGAACTCCTCATCTTCCCATGTGGCATCTTCAACTGGTAACTTCTTCCATTGGATGAGATAATCAGTGATAGTTCTATTCCTCAGCTTCTTTATGTGTGTTTGACGAATGCACTCTGGTTCCAAAATGATTCTTCCTTCTTCATCCAACTAGGGAAGTGTTGTTTGAGTGGGAATATTATGCCCAATTACCTTCTTCAAATAGGAAACATGAAAAACTAGATGTATCTTTATTGTTGGTGGCAACTCAAGCTTGTAGGCAACACTAACGATCTTCTGCATGATTTGGTATGGACCGTAATACTTTGGAGACAACTTATTATTCTTTCTTTGTTGCTTTAGTGAGATTTTCTTATAAGGCTGCAATCGCAAGAAGACCCAATCCCCAACTTCAAAACTTCTTTCACTACGATGTTAGTCTGCCTGTTGTTTCATTCGATTTTGTGCCATGGCTAAATTCTCCTTTGTTGTGCAGTTTTGCACGCATGCCCCACTTGGAGTAGGGACCCTCTTTGATGATGTCTTTCAACCTTTGGTTTCATTGGTTTTGTCTCTTTAAGGTCTTGAGATATTGTTCTTACTAGATTTTGTCTTGCCTTGAGGTTTGAATTAGTTAAACTTGGCTTTTGGTGAAAATTCGGGTTTTGACCTGAATCCGGGATTTTCCAGCTCCGACGGATTTTCCCGGGCTCTGGTTCTTTGTCTGTTTACTACGGAACTTTCCGAATCTGGGTTTCTGCTTGACTCTAGGATTTTCCGTTTCTGGCGGATTTTCCCGGACTGCGCTAAAATCCTGAACTTCGTTAAATCCCGGTTTCTGCTATATCCGCGAAATTCGTGTTCATCCAGATTTTCCACGTATCTTGGGATTTTCTGAAATTTCATCCTGGGCTCGGGTTTCTAGATTTTTTCAGACACGTCCTGTCGCTCATTAATGCTCGAGGTACCTTTGCTCAGACGCGTATATGGGTGGATTTAAAGTCTTTTGGGCATCATTTTGATTTCATTATTCATTTGCTTGCTGCTCTGGTGATTGAGGGTTTTCATTCGAGCTTTGAGGATTGATCTTGAACCACTTGCGTGTGGATTGTTTGGGCGCTGGTGTCAGAGTTTTCGTTGCTAGGGTGCGTTTGGTTTGTGGTCGATTCTCAAGCTCAAGTTTCGTCTAGGTTAATCCATGGTAAGTTTTTGATGGCCCTTCCATTTGTTTACGCAATGATTGAGTTTTCTCAGTTGATTGATGGTCATTTCGGGTCGGCCCATGTTTAGTCATGATTTTCTTCTTATCAAATTAGGGTTGGACCCATTTCTTCATGAAAACCTCATCACCTGTGCCGTGTGTGCTTGTATTTATTCATTAGATGATGGGTGCATTCATTCGAATGGTGTTATGGGTCAAATTTTTGTCCTAAGTGCGTAATTTGTTGTATCCTGTGAGGTTAGGGTTTTCGATACTTTGCCCAAATCTTGTTGGGGTTGATGAAATTGTGGTGATTTACATATCCTCCATCAAATTTAAAATAGCCCCTCCCTTGGGAAGCCTCAGAGTGCTTTAGATTGATTTTCGTGGATGGTATTTCAAACCCCGAGCTTAACCCTGGTTTTCATGGTGGGGGGTTTATTAGTCAAAATTAGGGCATCGTTGTTTTGCCGTGAGGACTCGTCATTTGAAAGCTCTGGAAACTTAAATTCATTTACATTTTGAATCTTGATTGGTTGGCATCAATTTTAAAATTATTCGAATTCCAATTAGCAAGGTTTTGCATGAACATTCAGTCACTGGTTCGCCTGTTGTCTTTCGTCGGGTTCCCGTGGTGTCCGCGGAATTTCTGCGCACTCGGATTTTCTCAGTTTCGGCCAATTCCGCGGGGTATAGCGAATTCTGAAATATTTGAACTATCCGCAGAAATTCTTCCTGTCCGGACTTTTTCCAGTTTTCCTGTCTAGTTTTATTTCTTTCGATTTTTCAAAGATAGGATTCATGGAGTAAAGGTTAGATGCTAATTTTTGGTTGCCAATGAATGAATTTCATGATTATCTTATGATATTTTGTCCGTACTAGCGATTTATTTGACTAATGATGTTTTGGCAACAGGAATCCGTCTAGGTCGGATTTCTCCGAAATTCTGCCCTGACTGGATTTTCCCGGTGTACCTTGTTTTCCCGGATTGCTTTATTTTTTCTGGATTTTCGAGGATTAGTGATTTGTGATAGTCCTTAACTGATTTATATAATTTTATGCTAACCTTTGGTTGGAATATGTATGATAATGGGATACTTATGACGAGCTTTTGTGAGTGCAGGTTGAGTCAGGCAAGGCCGCTGCAGGAAAATCCAAGGGTGACACGGAGGGGTCCTCCATTTCAGAGGCCGAAAGATTAAGATTGGACACTAAGGGTCAACTTCCTGAAAGCAAGATATCTTATGTGTGGTCCGAAGTGTCTGACACCAATGTTGGGGCTGGAGATATGAAGAGTTTAAACAGAGGATAGCTCAGAAGGATCTGTCAGTCCTGAGACAGGGAATGATGAAGTCTGGACTTGTTCATGTGGCAGGGTTTCCTCCGGCGATCCAATGCTATGAGTTGATACTTGAGTGTGCCCGACAGTATGACTTTGATACATAAAGGGTTATCAGCACTGAAGGAAGAGTCTTGGCCAATTTTAGCCCTATTTCTATTGCCTAGGCCTTTGACATGCCAAATTTGCCTTCTGTGTGTGCTTTGAACATGGACATGGCCAGGACATATTATGAGAATGAGCCAACCAAAGCTCAATAGATGATCAATTCTTGGTTGGAAAATCCAAAATCACATTACTCTAAACTGCCCAAGTAGTTGCACAGGGTTAAGTTCAGATCGGATATTTATGATGCAATTACATTTCTGAGCAGGGTGGCAGGATTGAAGAGTGCTAGAGTCCTGGAGAGTTGGATGGTCCATGTGATCACCAAAATTGAACAAGGAACCAACTATCACTGGGCAGGTCTTATTAGCACCATAATTGATAAACAGCCGAGGGACGTCCTGGAAACCAAGAGGTTCACCATGTCCTATGTCATGTATGTGTTGGCAAGATTCTACCCATACAGGGGTTTGAATCCATGAGGGACATTTGGACAGGACAGTCTATGAGATTTATCCGGAATTGCACCTAGGACACTAGGATTATAGAATGGCTAATGATGCATTCACTATGCATATCACTCGGATGCTTCAAAATGTCGAACATGTCAGGTTTTCAAATGGAGTGAAGGAACTGATTAAGAGATACAGGGCCTGGTTCATTCAGTTTCCCACGTTCTCTTACATCAGAATTGATGGATGCCTGGCTGCTCCATACAGGTTACCTTGGTATCCTACTGATCATATTGTGTTATTGGAAATTGTTAGACAGATATGTGAGTTCGATGCCATTGTCAAGAAAGAGAAGCATAAAACAGGTTTTGGTGGGGATTTCCCTCTTGGAATTGGTGTAGCAGAGGTGTGCCCTTCTATCCACTCAGCACACGCAGCAGGGGATGAATTGGCAACTCATGGTTTTTCCTTCCACTCCAAAAGAACAAACTTTGATATCACCGGGGAAGCACAGAAGAAGGCCACCAAAGAGTACCGTCATAAGGATGACCTAGAAGACTATTGGGCCAATATCAAAGATGATTTTGAGGCAAGAAAAAAAAGGTACTCTAGGCTTCCCGTTGGTGTGATCAGGCAATTTAATGTTAAGTTAATCCCTGACCAGCTAGAAGATGATGGAAATCTGGTGCAAGATCATGCCTATGAGTCTGTTAAGGATAGGTCAATCGGGGAAATAAACTGGAATGAGGATGAGGTCACAAAGTTGGAAGACCTAATGGCCCCTATTATGAAATTTACTACTTCATGGCTGAAACATAAGGTTTGGGAGCTAGAGAGTGAGAAGGTACCCTGTACCTTTAATTTGATGGGAAACCTCAATCCTATGTCTACTTCAGAGGAATCCGGGGAAGATGACCCCAAAGGGAAGGCTAAGAAGAGCTCACCTTTCAAAATAAAAATCAGAGGCCCTAAAGAAAGTGAGCC
This sequence comes from Sequoia sempervirens, assembly GCA_007258455.2. Taxonomy (NCBI): domain Eukaryota; kingdom Viridiplantae; phylum Streptophyta; class Pinopsida; order Cupressales; family Cupressaceae; genus Sequoia; species Sequoia sempervirens. The sequence goes on from VDFB02105785.1 coordinate 147,064,174, forward strand.
GGAACCGAAAAGAAAGCCAAAAGGAAAGAAAAGAAGTCAGGCTTTGAAGATAGGCAGGTCCTCTGATGAGGAAGAGTTGGGAAAAGCAGAAGAAGAGGATGTTCCTCCACCACCAAAGAAGACAAGAACAACCAGGGTCTCAAAGAAGAAGGGTCAGGATACCTCAAAAGATGAGCCTCCGATTGTTGATGTGAAGAGTTCAGGAGAGAGGACCAAAGTTTATATGAGGAGATCCAGGACTCCCTCTCCAAAGGAGGTTTTGCAAAAGATGGACTCTTCCCCAAAGTTACCGGCTGTGGAGCCATCTAAGGTTGCTTTTCCTCCACCAAGTGTACCTGAGCAAGAGACCCTTGAGGAACATGAGACTAGCAGAGAGGCAAAACCTTTCAAAGAGGGAGAGCTCTTTGGTGAGGCGGTTGAGCTCGAAGTTGAAGATAAAGAAAAGCATCCTTCTCCTCTAGTAATGTATGAGGATTCTCTGGAGAATAGCAAAGGCCATGAATCCCCTGAGAAGGAGAATATCCTGGTTAGTACCCCATCGCCTGTGCAAGAGGATGAACCTGAGTTAGGTGACCAAGGTGGGCAGTCTCCTGAGAAAGGAAAGGATGAAACGTCGGAAAAACAATAGGAAGAGGAAAAAATAGAGGAAATCCGGGTAGAACCTGCTGTCCCGGATTGGCTTGAAAAGGAGATCACAATGAAGAAACAAGTAGTTGTTGAGGACACTCCTTTGGATTGGGATGAGATGTTGTCTAAGATTGGCAAAGGGAAGAAGAAGAAGGCTGCTAAAGTGGTTTCAAGAATAGAAAGGGATGAGGTAAACAACAGAGTGATCCACATTGCCACCCCTGCTGCAGACAAGACTAGAGAAGAAGTCACTGGTACAGATTACAATGTACAAACTTTCAACCTTGGACCAGCATCTGTGGAACAAGATATAGAGGAGTATGAAGGGTCCAGTGCTGTGATAATTGGCAGGTTAAGGAAAGAGACTCAGACCAAGCATGAGCTAAGAAAGGAAAATGAGAGACTTAGGAAATCCTTGGAAGATGTGATGAAACCCCTGCAATCCCTTCACCCATCTTCTTCTGCCACTCCTGGTTTCTTGCCTAAAGAAACCATTTCTGAAATTGAAAAGATGAAGGCCTTTGCTCAAACTACAATAGATTGGTTGAAGGATGTACAAGAAAAAGGAGACGATGCCATCAAGGAGGTCCTTTCAGTTGGAAAGGATGCAGTCAGAGCCAAGGAATTGCTGGAATATGTGCTATCTCAAGATAAGGAGGACATTGACCTTCTACTGCAAAAATCCAAAGTCATCATGGAATATGGTAGAGATCAATTGGCTGCGGATGGGATCCTTCCTTCCTCTAGACTTAGTGAACCATGGGAATGGTTTGAGGCTCTGCAGATTCGGCAGAAGGCCATGAGGAAGATTCAGAAACGAAAGAAACAAATAGATGGCGACCTGACCGGAGTATATGAGGGATGCATTGCATTTTTTGAGGTCATGACTGGCAGGAGAAAGATTGCTCCTAAGTACCTAAGTCTGGAACAACTAAATGAATGGTGGCATGATGTTTATGCTCCAGATTCTGAGAATGTTATAACAAGACACCAGTTGGATGATGCAGCAACTTATCTGGCGGTAATGGATAAGTATCAAGCCCACAAAGACGATTGGAATAAAACTGTCAAACAATCAAAGGAGGAGATTGGCTCCATAGAATGTCAGCTTAGAATCTTGCCTTTGCCACCTGTCGCCGAGCTGGATAAGGTATTTTTGAGGGTTCGAGGATCGTTGGACCAGGACAAGGATAAGGGAGGCGTTAGTTAATGCCATTTTGAGATTTGTGCTTCCCTATTATTATAGGGCATGTATTGAACCGGGCTACATTGGGGAATGTGTCTAGGCTGACCTTGATGGTGTATCAGCATTTAATGTGTGCCTCATTTTGAAATTCCTAGGGCTGGCTTTTTTTGGTTACTTTTATTTTGTAAATGTTTGGCTGGGCCGACATGTCTTGAGAATTTGCTATAAAGGGAATTCTTGCCTCATTGTAAGGGTTAGCTAGAAAATAACAGAGACAAGTTAGACCAAAGAGCTAGAGCATTTTGTAGTAGAAGTAGTAGTCAATTTCTTGAAGCAAGTATTGTAAACAGAACAATGGAATTGTTGCAGCATTTTGATGATCTAATACAATTGAAGACATTGTGGTTTTCCTGGTGATATCTCTTGTGTTAGTTTATCTTGCATGGTTCCTGTTGTTTCATCTTTCAAATTGCTTAAGGACTTAGAATTTAGTGTCTTGGAATTAGATTAGTTGGTGAATGATTTTCATGATTTCATATTTGGAATGTTTGTAGCAATCTCTGGTCTATACTCCCAGTAACTATCTGATTGTAGTAGGCTGGTGAAGTCAACCTGGACCATATATTTATATGTGCTTAGTTCGATTGTGGATGAATATTTATGATTTGAAAATCTATATACCTTAGAATATTGCACCGTTCTTGTGATATTGCATTGTGGGTTGATCAAGAATTGGTTACTTGAGATTGGTCCATTCCAGATATCTGTCATTTGCATTGTTCATTCTAGGAATAGTTTAGATCTTATCATATCTTCATACCATTATCTTTTGCTATTTCTTTATTATCTGGTTAGATTTAGGGTTTAAGATCATTGTATTGCAAAAATCTGATAAATTGGAAAGATACAGTTTGCTTGTAGTAAGGTCCGATTGTGATTACCAGCATTTTCACATATTATCTGAGTTGTTTATGCATTGTCATGACCTGACACCCAAGAGACCTTGGGGTGATTTTCAGTAATTTATTGTTGAAGATTACATTTCAAGAGAGATAGGATATTGTATTCTGTCTGAGTTGTTGCCATGCAGAAAACACCATCAACATCCTTGAGTCTTGAAAGTACTTGTTGTTGATGAAGCAAGTGGTCTTCTACTACCTGAACTCTTGGGGACACCTTAATTGATGATGTGATGGAAGGAGGATGATATCCATAAAGTGCCAAAAATGGAGACATTTTTTATGAGCTATGAAAAGAAGTGTTATACCACCATTCCGCAAGTGGTAGCCAATCTACCCACTGAGACTGTTTCTTTGAAGTGAAACAACGTAGATATCCTTCCAAACACTTATTAACAACCTCTTTTTCCCATCTGATTGAGGGTGGTATGAAGAGCTAAGAGCCAATTGAGTACCCAAACATGAGAATAAATCTTTCCAAAAGTGACTAGTGAAGATAGCATCACAATCACTAACAATAACTTTAGGTGTACCATGTAGCTTTTGGATATTCTCCAAAAAAGCTTTAGCCACTGCACTTGCTATAAAAGGATGTGCTAATGCAATGAAATGTGCATATTTAGTGAGCCGATCAACTACCACCATGATGACATTATGACCTTTAGATTTGGGAAGCCCTGTGATGAAGTCCATGGATACCTCTTCCCAACGCTGGCTAGGAATAGATAAGGGTTGCAAGAGACCTGGTGTCTTAATTGTCTCCCCTTTATGCCTTTGACACACCAAACATTCAGCCACAAATTTTTGAACATCACCCTTAAGCCCCTCCCAAAAGAAATCTTGCTTGACTCGATGATATGTCTTCAAAAATCCTGAATGACCACCCACTGGAGACTCATGCAACTCTGTGAGAATCTTGATTTTAAGGTTGGAATTCTTGCAGAGATACAAATGCTCTTTATACCAAAGAGTATCTCCCTTCCAACAAAACTTATCTGAACTACTAGGATCACTTTTTAATTGCTCAATGAGATTACTTGTCGCAACATCATTTTTCCCTCTGCTTTGGCTTCCTCCACCCAATTTGCTTGTAATATTGAAAGGGCACACAATAAGGCTTCATCTTTCTCATCCTTCCTTGACAGTGCATCTGGACAATATTTTCTTTCCCTTTCTTATATACAATCTCAAAGTCATATCCTAACATCTTAGTGACCCATTTTTGTTGCTCTTCAGAAGATAGTCGTTGTTCCAAAAAATATTTTAGGCTATCATGATTCTGTCTTAACCTTGAAATGTCTACCCAATAGATAAGGCCGCCATTGTTTCACTGCATGGAGTATTGCTAGCATTTCCTTCTCATAAATAGGTTTTAGTTGATTCTTACCTTTTAATTGACGACTCTCAAAAGCAATTGGTCGACCTTCTTGCATGAGCATTGCTCCTATCCCATTTCCAGAAGCATCACATTCCACAATGAATTCCTTGGTGAAGTCAGGAGTGGCAAGTATTGGAGTTGTACACATAGCCTCCTTCAATCTCTCAAATGTTGTATTGGCAGACTCGTTCCAATGAAAAGAATCCTTCTTCAATAGAGTGGTGAGAGGTGTTGCTATACTACCATAATTCTTCACAAATCTTCTATAGTACCCTGTCAATCCCAAGAATCCTCTCAGTTTCTTAATGGTTTTTGGAATAGGCCATTCCATGATAGCCTTAATTTTGTTAGGGTCCACCTTTACTCCTTCATGTGAAACTATGTGTCCCAAATACTCCACCTCTGTAAGACCAAAAGCACACTTGGATGGCTTAGCATAGAGTTTATGATCTTCAAGTATTTGTAATGCTTGGTCCACATGTTGCAAATGTTCTTCCCAAGTCTTGCTATAAATCAATATATCATCAAAGAATACTAACACAAACTTTCTCAAGAACTTCTTAAAAATGGAATTCATCAAACTTTGGAATGTAGATGGTGCATTGGTAAGACCAAATGGCATCACCAAAAATTCATAATGACCCTCATGAGTCCGAAATGTTGTCTTACAAATATCTTCCTCCTTAATCCGAATTTGGTGATAACCAGATCTAAGATCTAACTTGGTAAAAAACATAGCTCCATTTAATTCATCTAGCAAATCATCAATGACTAGAATTGGAAACTTATCTTTAATGGTGTACATGTTGAGCACTCTATAATCTGGACACATGCGCCAAGTATCATCCTTCTTACATACCATCACCACGGTGAGGAGTAAGCACTTTGGCTATGCCTAATGATTCCTGCCTCTAGCATCTCTTCAACAATCTTTTCTATCTCACTCTTTTGTATGTGTGGATACCTGTAAGGCCTGATGTTCGGTGGTTGGCTCCCTGGGACTAACTGTATGGCATGATCATGATCCCTCTTAGGAGGAAGTCCTTTAGGCATATCTCCAAGAACAACGAGTGACGATCAATTATAGCTTGCAAATGGATGAGGAGTATTAGATTGAGAGACTTCTAATGAACATAGTTGGGCCACAAATCCATCCACTCCTTTCTTAAGCAACTTTTGCATTTGATGAGAGCTTACCATTTGTGGAGATTTTTCCTTCAACCCCCTTAGCTCTACTAGCCTTCCTTGTGATTGAAATCTCATGAATAGTTCTTGGAAGTTCATCTCAATTGTTCCTAATGTAGTAAGCCATTGTACTCCCAAAACAATATCTATTGCACCCATGGATATTGCATACATTGGGGTATCAAGTTGATAATCTCCCATGGATAATTTAATGCTATGATACTTCCCTAAACAACTAATTGTACCACCATCTACAATCAAAACTTGAAACTCTGGAGCTGGATATATGAAACAATTTAGATGAGTAGCTAACTTTTTGTTGATGAAATTATGCGTACTACTTGAGTCAATCAATACTGTTACCTTTTGCTTCTTTAGGAACCCCACCACCTTGAGAGTTTGTGGAGCGCTAAAACCTGAGATTGCATGACAAGAAATGATTGGTTGAGAATCATGTGATTCCTCATTTGACTCCCTTTCATCTTCTAGCATGGATTCCTCCTCTTCTTCCTCATTGGGACCTTCAATGTAAAACAATTTATTTTCACTACATTTATGTCCTCGACTGTATTTGCTATCACAATTGAAACACAAGCCTTTTGCTCTTTTCTCCTCAATTTGTTGTGGAGTCAACTTAGTAGGTTGTGTTGAATATCCTTTCTCTCTTGTCACATTAGCCCCTTGCTTCTTAGGAATCAAATGCTTTTCCTCTACCCTGTGTGCTAAGATAAAAGACTCATTTATGGAACTAGGGCTAAACATGCGTACCTCATGTTGAATGTGATCCTTGAGACCACCCAAGAATAAGTCATTCAAGTTTTCCTCCATAATTGTATCCACCCTTAAGGATAGATTTTGGAATTGCTGAATATAATCCTTAACTGATCCTATTTGTTGAAGTTTAGCTAGCTAGCTAAAGAAGTTGTCTGTGATGCTATTGCTATATTGTGCTTGGAGTTCCTCTGTAAAAATTGACCATGAGATGGTGAGCCCCTTTTTACTTCGATGAGTGCAAAGCCAACGATACCAAATGAATTGATCTGGTTCTAGATATAAGGAAGCCATCATGACCTTTTGTCCATTTGGGATTTGGTGTACTTCAAAAAAATTCTCCATTTGGTTTATCCATGTTAGAGGATCCTTACCATCGAACTTGCGCATATCCACCTTTGGAAATAAATTTATAGATCCCATAGGAGTACTAAAGCTTGTGTCAATAGTAGCTGACCTAGAATTTTCACCTTGGCTGCTTGAGAACTCCTTTCTTGATTTAGCCCTGTAGGTGCTTAACATGTTTTGTATGCCCAATATATCTCCTCTTAGGTCACACATATCCATATTAATTGAGGAAATTTCTTCCTTGACCTTATTTATTTCCTCATTATGAGTAATATTCTCAATTGTTTCACCATCCTTATCAGGAGACTTCACCGGAGTGACATTCTTCTTACCCCTTGTTCCAGGCCCCGGCATGATGGAAACCACTAATGTTGAAGTAAATCACACAAATGAAACTTAAATTCTCTCAAATTTTTATTGTAATCTCCTTTATTATGTCTTCAAAAACCCAATAAAAATTAGACTCCAATTCAACAATATGTGCAAGATATGTAGATTCCAAAAAAATAGTGTAGAAACCCTAATTCTGCAATAATTTGCTTAATTCTACTCCAATTCTTCTGAAATCTGGACTGTAACTTCTTTAATATGTTCTTCAAAAACCCTTTAAAAATAAGAAAAAAATTCACTAAAATCTGAAAGATATGCTCTTCCAAAAATCGCCTCTAAAATTGAGAAAAACCTTGCCTCTATGGTGCCAAGATCATGCTCTGATACCACTTGTTATGAAATAACTTGCACAATAGAAGAATATGATATGAAATATGCTGCAAATACTTGATAATAACTAAGAATAACAAGCCACTTTGAGGGGGAAAACCTCCAAATATCTCTAATGAGAACACACTTCACACTTGATGATGAAATAAGACTCACAACCTCCTATATATACCTATTTATGCCAAGGATATCACCTAGGCCGACTTAGACACACATATATAAGACTTAGGATGGCCTAAACAACTAAATAACAATATACTAATGATAATATGACTTAATAGAGAGTTAAGATAGCCACAAGCCGACTATTCATAACCCAATGTACAATAATATTAAGGGCATAGCATCGAACATCCTTAGTATAGATATGGTGTGTACACACACTAGGGTGTATTCCTCTCATATCTTTATAGTCCTAGGAAAACACTTTAGATCTACTCACCAGGGTATCAAACATTCTTCGTTCTTCCATCTAATTCAACCAACTATTGATGTTCAAAGTTTTTCCTAGTAGCAACATAATAGTTTTGACTCCCAGGTAATTGGATGTGACAGTGTGAATGGGCCTTGTCAGTGTGTTAAGTGGACAGCTGTGCGGTACAGTTTTATGAAGCCGAGCAACATCTGCAAAGAAATGGAAAGTTTTTGGAACTAAGTTCATCAAAGGGAAAGGCAATCCAATAAACTTATCATCATCAAATTCTACTTGATCTATGTTGAATGGGTTTCCTAGGATTTCTTCTATGTCTGACATCTCTTTGTTGGAAATATATGCCTCAAACAATACAGGCTGAAACCTCCATTAGAGCCAAGTCGGTGTGACATCTCCATTGTCTATCTGACTAGCAGTTTGATTCATTTTGTTTTGAATAGGTCGTTGTGACCTTGCAGAAGTATTTCCTAAAGGTTGCACTGTGGAGTCTATCGCTGTGACAAGGAGTGTTCGTTATGACCTAATAGCGCTCGGGAGACCTCTGGCCAACAGGCCATTCAATCGTGTATCGGGGAGATTCTTAGCGACTATGGGCTTTGGGATAGCTAAGGGTTCTTGCTAAGAAGTCATAGCGAAAGCTAATGTCTCACCGACAGGAACACTGCTGGTGTCTTCGCCGTAACATATGGCTCAGTGAGAAGTCCTAGCGAAGAGTAGAAGTCTTGCCGACGGGAACACATCCAAACATTCTTCAGAGTAACTCAAAGTGGTCGAAGAAATGTCTTAGCAACTAAAGGATGTCTTGTCGATAGTTGATGGCTATCGGGGTAACTCAAAGGTCCCGGGAAGACATCTTAGCGAACGTTGAAGGTCTCACCGATAGAAACACCTTTTGAAGTCTTTGGTGTAGCTCTTGGCGAATGTTGGTCATCGGTGGAACACGGTGGTCTCGGTAAGAAGTCCCGGTGACTTTGATGAGTCTTTTTGATGATGAAGAGCCTTCGGGGTAAGTCTTGGAGTTCAGTATGTTCTCTCAGCGAAGGGTGTATGTCTTGGCGACTGTTGATAGCTTCAGGGTGACAATAGAGATCTCAGAGAAACCTCTTGGAAATATCGATATGTCTTGCCGACTATCCTTTGGAGCTCAATATGACTTGTGTCTTCGGTATACCTTTGGTGACTCTCTATGATCTCCTGGCGAATGCGATAGGTCTGGGCGACTGCTTGGTGACTCGGTGTAACTCATGAAGCTCGATAGAACGTCTTAGCGATAACAGAGACTCTTGGCGACATCAATATGAAGTCTATGTGGCATCGGCGAGACACTATTAGTGTCTCACCGAGATGCCAGTACATTGCGAATTCTGTTGACCGTCTGACCTTCTGATGTGGCATCTCGTGGACGAATAGGAGGAGTCGAATGGGAACAGTTGGAAGACAGTCAGTTGCAACGGTTTTGTGAGGAAGTTTGACAGACAAGGGAATGCCATGGATATACTCTATGATTATAGATTGTGAATGGTTTTCGATGGTTGGTTGGTTCAAAAGATGTTGCGTGATTGAAGCAGTGGAAGAATTCTATTCTGTGGACTGTAATTGTGAAGGTTCCTGTGCAATTTTGTAAATGGTGAATGCTGCTGAAAATAGACACCAGAAAGATAAGTCTGGAATTTGTATGTAATTTCTGTTACTGCAATACAAAGTGATTTCTCTTAGTGTGGTGGGTTTTTCTCCCGTAAGGGTTTTCCCATGTATATCTGGTGTTCTTGTGTGATTGTCAAAACTCTGTTTCTGTAATCTATTTCTTAGTGCATCTTAACTTGACTGTAATTGTAAAATTTAAAAGTATATCTACATTCTTTCCTGAGGTATGAACGTTAGGAGAATTGTTTCCGCATCTAATTGTCCTTACACTCTTCACTATTGGAGTCTATTGCAATACTTCCCACGTCGTTCTCTAATTCATCCTCTAATTCTTCACTATGTTGTTTGATGACTACCATGGCCAGTGAAGCCAAATTTCCTGTCTAGTAGGACTTTCTGGTTCATCAACCCATACTTTACTATGTTTGGCAGGCTTAGCAAGAGGATACAAAAACAACTGTTTGTTATTAGATCTATGGGAGATGGTCATTCCTCCCTCCCTGGAATCAATTTTGGTCGCAACCGTAGCCAGCCATGGTCATCCCAAAATTATTGGATAACTGTCTTTGGGCATAAGGGATTCAATTATCTAGAAATCCACTGGATATTCCCATCCATCCATCTTGACAAGAACATTTTCAATGATTCCTTTGGGAATAGCTATGGATTGATTTGCCATTTGTAGGATTGTAGTTGTGGGGCGTAGATCAGTAAGTCCTAATTTTTCCATCACATCAACAGTCATTACAGTAATGGCTACTTCGAGGTCCACTAAAGTGTTGGGTATTGCTACCTCATTAACTGTTACTGTTATGAGTGGACTCCCTGGGTCATCATATTTTGGAGTAGTGATTGTTCCAGCTAACAAATAAGCTAGGTAACCATTGATATGAATAGTGTTGATTCATTTTGGCTTCCTCCCTAGATTTTTGATGCACAACTATTTAATCAACTGGTTTAACTCAGGGATCTCTTTAATCACTTGTAACAAGGGAACTTCAATCTGTAGTCATTTAATTTCCTATATTAATGCAATTTCCATAAGTGAAGTTGTTTCCAGAGCATTTTTCACAGAGATTGGTTTCTATCGCTCCAGAAAAGGGGCTTTAGTTTTTTCTTTAGGCGTAGGAATTTTTAGAACTTCAGTTGGAGACTGACCCTCCTCCTCTTGAGGTAGGTCGGCAGCTCCTGCTAAAGAGGGCAGGTCGAGCTCATGTTGTGTAGTGTGTAGGGTTTGTTCTATGGGCGCGGGCGTTATTGTTGTTTCCTCAGCAGACTTCTTGACAAGTTCATCTATGATTTCTTCGATAGTCGGCTGTGAAAGTGTTTTACTAGACCTCAATTGTAGGTTTCCACAGTGTATTGTGTTGAGTTTGGTGACATTATCTTGTTCGGCAGAATACACCAGAGTATTTGGATGATTGTTCTTTGGATTAGGGACTGGTTGTGTCAGAAGTGGTGGTTGGTTAACTTGTTCAGTCTATTGAGTGTTCTAGGGAGGTGGTAAGAGAGTCTATTGAGTAGGCATCCTCCTAGGACCAGAATAAAATTGATGTTGGGGTTGATTCCATTGAGGAATGGGATTTTGGGGATACCACTGTTGTTGAGACTGGTGGGGCCATTGAGGGTTGCCCAAGATTGGTTTGTCCAGTCTGGTGGTCCCTAAGGATAGGTTCCCCAGTTAGAGGGTATTGGTGGTGGTGCCTGAGGCTAGGGCGCTGCCCATTGATTATTGTTCCAATTTTATTGGGGCTACCAGTTAGGATTAGAATTCTAGCCATAGGAAAAATTACCTCCAGTTCTTTGGTTGACAACATTCACCTCTTCCTCGACTGGAGTTGTTCTTTTCTTGGAATTTTTATGGCATTCAATAGCTCGCATTAATCAGTGGGGTGGTTCTTGACACTTACTTGACAAACGTCAATCTTTTCAACTTTTTCCAAGGGACACTCTCTGAGCAAATGTTTATTTTGACACCTAGGGCAATAAATAGACAAGGTCTCAGGATTTTTGGTTTTGGCTTGTATGCCATCTAAGGTGGTGTTTAGTTGGACAAGAATTCCAGTCTTGAAATTGGCCAATTCCTCATGAAGTTTATTTATGTCATTAAAACCACATAAGGGGGTGAACTTCCTAATACCTCCACAAGTACGGGAGAATTTTTGTCACAATTCTGTTATTTCCTCCAGTCTTAGTTGAGACACATCTCCTTTTCCCATTAAGTCTAAACTCCTCTGAGCTTCATCATCGAGACCTTTGAGGAATAAGGTCTTTAAAATATCGAGACTTATGACTTCTCCACCGCAACATTTGGACAAGAAGATAAACCTATCTAGGTAATCTTCTAAACTTTCATCCTCATTTTTCCTTATTTTGAACAGTTCTTCTTTTCTATCACTCACCCTGCAGTAAATTTGGTATTTCTATAAAAATATAGACTCCATTTCATCCCAAGAGGTTATTGACTGAGAAGGTATCCCCATAAACCAGCGCATAGCTAAGTCTTTCAGAGTGGAAGGGAAAAGTTTTAGTTTCTGATTAGCATTCTTGTAGTCATATGTTTGACACAAGAATTTGAATTCAAATAGGAACTGATCAGGATCCTTAGTAGACAAACCTTGAAAGGTTGGTAAGAAGGCCAGTGAGATATTTTTCATTATTGTGTCGTCATCTGCATCAATAGCAATCATATAAGTGAATGTGCATGGTGGGGGGTCATCAATGTTGTGGTTATTTTCAGCATTTCTACGGTCACCCATGGTGTTGAAAGGGATGCAATCATCTTCCACAACTTTCTCAGTGGCAGGAGGTTCAAGAGTTTTTGAAAGAATATGATCCTTGACCACTATTCGTTCTCTTTCTGGGGTATATGGGAAGGTCTCAGGTTGACCATGTTCGGTCAATTCCTTCGTAAGTTCTTGGTCTGAGTTCCCTTCCTCCCTACTTCTTGTTGGTATGTCGAGTGGGGTTCTTTTTGGTATGAATCTTCCATGGGGGCCTTTTTTTCTTGACCATGAAGAAAAGAAGCCAAGGAACTATTCCTATCCCTAAGAGAGGTAATCAAGATTTCTCCTACTAACACTAGAAAAAGGGCAGTCCCCCGACAACGACACCAAAAAGTGATAGGCTGTCGTTAGGTCCTAACACTTTAGTGAATAAACACGTCAATATATTGACCATGCAGTGTCCAATGACTGTATGCAATAGAGGACATCTCAACTTCTCTCTTAAGCACTAATCAACTAAATAAAGTTTCTAAGCTAAGGGGCCTCTAATATTGAAAGCAATAAATCATCTATCTAGAAAGTGGGAAAATAACTCAAATCAAAAAACAAAAAACTAAGAATCTAAAAAGCATCACCATTAAACTAGAAAGCATGGAAATGATTAATCTAAAGAATGCATAAATTGCTGAAGAAGTAAAGCATGTAAATAAATTAGGAAACATCTATCTAATGCAAAAGATAACAAGCCAACTGCTAATCATAAAACCATTAATCAAAATCAACTAAAGAAAGGTGCTCGAGACATTCAAATGTTAAGCTCAGAAACTACAGACTCAGTTACAACCTGCAGGCTTGACACTAACAGTATAACATATACTCATGAAAATGAAATAAAAACTCAACTATTATTGACTAAAAGAAAATACATAATAGGAAACAAAATACCTATCTATCTATCTATAACCCTCGAGCGGCCAACTCTCAAGTGTGACTATAGCTACTTCATATCACATGCACTAGAAAAATCTCTTTGTTACTTCATTCCACAGATGCATCCATATTACACAGTAATTCAAAGAGTGGCAGGAAAACTCATATTCATATGGTAGTTTTTACTCAAAGACAAATTGGCAGCATAACATTCTTCTCTCTTTATTGTTTATAACAGTTACATATTTATATGAAAAATGACTAACAAAAATCCTATTTTTCAGTCGATCAAGTCTTTCAACAGATTTCCCATAGTAAAAGGGACTTTAAAGCCCATGATATATAATATTACAGAGGCTTCGCATGAGCCATAAAGTTTTTGAAACTAAAAAATAATAGAATTATAAAGACTCGGCCAAAACGTGTGCTCCTGGAACTCCGACGCTCACTCGCTGGTTTTCAAAAGTGTCAAGATCCGCATTCATTTCCCTTCTGACTGGAATGTGATTGGAAGTGGAGTTGACCTATGAAATGCTCGAAGACTAGACCATTAAGTCAACATAAGTTAGTTAAATTTGATCAACTCTAATAAATAAAGTTTGTACACTTATTCATAGAAAGAGAGCACTTATTTGTCCTAAAGGTAATCAATTGGCAAGGTTATTAAGGCTGAAGGGTTTAGATTTACATATTGATCCCATTATACTGATGAGGTTATTTTTACCTCATCAGTATGTGTTTGGTAAGTGAAGGTGTCAACCCCCAAGTGTTGTGATAGAGGCTTCAATAATGCAATTGTAAGAGGAACTACATGATTTGTCAATGGGTAACATGATTTTGGAGTTATACTAGGATTTGAGAATGGCCATGAGCCACATGGTGATTTTTTTTCATAATGGTACTCTGGAGTTGACCAATGGTTTTACCATGCCACTATTAATGGATTGTTGACCAAGGTTGTGAGGTGAACAAAGGTTATTGAAGGGATTAAGATTCTTAAAGTCATGTCAATTGCTTAAGTGTTTATTCCCATGCTATAAATCAAGTCAATTTTTGGGAATGGTGTTTGAAATCGAGTTTCATAAAGGTGGAAGATGACACCTTCAAGGAGTTGCAATGCTCGCAAGCACAAATAGTCCTTATGTTTAAATTTGGTAACAAATGTTGAAGGTGGTTTTCATTAGTCTTTCTTTTTGTTTGTTTTCTTTGTTGTGGCATTTTGTGCTTAGTTGTATGGTCATTGGTGATGGTTTACTTTTTAGTTTCATCTTCTTTCTTAGCAATAAATATAGGTAGTATACATGTTTGTATGTTTTGTAGAGTAGCACTATGGCCTATTTTGATGCAATACCATTCTTGCTAATCTATTATGGTTATATGGTGTTAGGTATGTTCTTTATATTGATGGGTTAAGTCCCTTAAATAGATCCCCAATAATATATTTAAAAAAACATTTCCAAACCATTAATGGGATAGTCATCACGCTAGTCACTCCACCTCTCCACTAGATTTAAATAGTTTAAAATTATAACATCTAATACACATAGTTCAAAAAATTCCAACTTTACTATACGGTGCAAAAAAAACACATTTTTGACCAATCATAGGATTATCAATAACAAAGCTCTATGGGAGGTAGTTTCCTCCTTCCTATAATTGGGTCTAATGACACAAACATGACTTGTACTTGAGAGCTATGTTGAGATGAAAAAATAAAAATCGCATATTCTATTTGTTGGAGCCTTAGAGTGGAGACAAATGACTTCGTAGAAGCATTGGTGATTTGGTGACAATTAACATTTGGTAAGCTATATAAAAAGTCAAGGGTGGAGGTTAATACTAGCTCACAAATTCTAGACAATAAGATAAACACAAGGGGCAAATGAATAGTTAGGAACTTAAACAAGTGAGTGGTAACATTAGATAAGTCTTGGGCTACTTTTAAGACCTATTGTATTTTTATCTCAAGGGCAATTTTTTTAAAAGAGGGACCTACCCCCAATAATTCTTGTTTTGTTTGTTGGTTACTTTCTATTTTTATTTTCATCTTAGGTACAATGTGTGTGTAGTATTCCTCAAGATGTCTCCCCAAGGTTTTTATAGAGTTTTTGACATGAGGTGATATATAGGGAATGATATAATGTCCCCTTCTTGTGTTTGGTCAACTTTGTTGACTGTTAGACTATTCAGCAGGTTCTTGAGGCTAACTGAGTGTTTAGGGAGCTCCACAAATCTTTCAGGGGTATTTTCTTAGTATAATTCTAGTTTTTTATCATGAAATTGAGCTCTATTGTCAACATGCTTCAAGATGACACTTTCAAAAGTGTTTTTGGATATCTGTTCCATCCTCCACTTTTTATGGAGCTTATTGCTATTTTTGGAAAGTCACCATAATGGCCTCAATTATAATTCTTTCTTGTTGGATTTAGTCTAGCATAGTCAATTTTAGGATTCGATGATTCGATGATGTTTTCGTGGGTCAAATGGAAAAAATTAACTAGATGCCTAAGTTTTAATAGTTTATTATAAAGTCACATTCAAATATTTATTTAAATTATTAAAGTGACTTCATACTTATTACTTGGGTGCTTTGAGACATAAGTATTTAAATTTTATTAAGAGCATTTATTTCTCCAAAAGGTGGGCATTGAGTTTTGGAGGCAAAATATTAAAAATTAAATGTGACTTTCACAGGAGGAAGTAAAAGGGCATTTTTTAAGTTTATTTGGATATGCTTGGATATTTTATATTGCTAGTATGCTATGGGGATTTTTCTCCAAGAAATTCCTAAAGATGAAAACCTTCAAGAAGAATATCATCCACGATGGTGAAAGATCTAGGAGAAAATGGTCCTCAACTACCTCAAGGAACAAATTTAAAGCGATAAGATAAAATGGTGAGAGTTTCAAAAATAGAAAGAATAGGTCACAGAGGTTCTCTAGATAGATTGACAAGCTCTTATCCAAGTATGACAACTCAAAACATGGATGATAGCATGGCGCACTAACTTCCCAAAGGAATGTTGATGTCTCGTACAGACCGAAAACTAAGACTATCACAAAAAATAGCTTAAGTGTCTACCACTATTTTGATTGCTAAGATCTCTTAAGAATGTATAGAATAACAAAATTAATATAGCTAAAATAATGTAAACTAAATGAGATATAAATTAAATGGAATGTAAATGATAAAATGAAGGGAGAGAAAGAAAGTGCTCACAATAGACCAAGCAATGAAGCCTCCAATAAAGTAATATCTCCAATACCTACACACGTAAGACCAAGAGAAAATGTTGGGGTTGTTTAGGGGCTTGTCTCATTCAAACCCCCGTTTCAGTGTTTCCACCTCCACGGGCATCCAAATAGACGGATATATAGAAAGATAAATAGACAAGATAGTAAAATGCATAGACAAGAGAAGTGATAAATCTGAAGATCAAAGACATAAGACAAGTAGATATACCCAGAAGGCTTGAGGAAGCTAGAGAGAGAGAAGGGTTGTGAGAGCCAAGAGAGTTGCAAAGAGTGTTGTGAGAACTTGAGACTGTTGTAGCAAGCAAGAGAGTTGTGCAAGCTTGAGAGAAAGAGAGAAAGGGATATTTTAAGAGAAAGGAACGAGAGTTTTCAAGAGAGACCAAGAAGAAGGCCAAATGAATTGAAAAGATGGATTTTAAAGAGAGGAATAGGAGGGAATAGAAGGTTCACAAGCTGTTACAAGGTGTCCCAAGCTATTTCCACTTAAAAAGGTAGGTGACAAGTGGAAACATGCTCAGAAATGACCATTTGAATGTTGAAATATTGTGAGATGCTAGCGTGGAGTGCAAACGTCTACACAATGTGGTAGTGTCTAGAAAAATCACACTAAAAAATGGTGGGAACAAGAAAAACACAAGGTTTAATGCAAAGTTGACATAAGAGGGTAGTTGTTGAAAGGGGGTCTTGAGCATCCTAAGGAGAAAAAAGGTCGATGCAAGGTTTATATGAGTCTACACAAATAATAGGGGAATGGACACTAAAGTGGATATAAAAATATAGGTGAAATTGCAAGGGGTGCAATTTTATGACACTATATTTAACCCCCACTTTATCAGACATATGAATCTACATGAATATGCACACTAAAGGAAATATACTAAAAATGAATAGCATCATGATACCAAAAGGATATTGTAGAGGAATAGCTCTTCAAACTAAGGAAGTATGTCCCCAAGGTGAAGACTTGCAAAAAAAATCATTAGACAAGAAAGATTTGAACAATATAAGTTTAGAAGATAAACATGCTACCAAATCACAGGGTTAGAACATGACAAACATGTAGATACATGGATAACATATACACAAGGGCACATACACAAGCAAAACAACATTTTTGATTCAAAAAAGTAAGAGAAATCTCCATGTGGGAGGTTGTCTTAGTACTATGCATCGTTCCAAAATTAAGAAATAATACAAGGAATAATTCTTAAATAGAAAGAAGAATGTAAGGATTGATTGCTTCAAGAGAAGAATGCATCCAAGAGACAAGGAAGCAAGCAATGTCGAGGAGAAAAAGAGAGAAAGAAGTTGAAGATCATATACTTAGGATGAAGAGCATAGAGGTCTTCGATCCAGTATATACAATTGTAAAGCTAAGCTAGGAAAGAACAGGACATGGGTATTCTATCATGAAAATTTGACTGCAAATTCACAACAAATATGTTCATTGCAAACAAACACATCGGGCGAAAAAGAAAAAAATATGGTAAAATTCATAGACATGTCATGACATGATATGATCAAATAAAAACACATTGCTAATAAGTGTTGGCCTCCTACAATGGTTTAATAACTAAGCCTTTAGGGATGTGACTTAGAGATTGAGCATCTGCGCTAAGTATCTATCTTACTCATCATGAAGGTGTATTTCACTTGTCAACCCAGGGATGTAAACTTGAAATAGGTCAGTAGTGTATGTGCACTAGGACTTCATTGCAATCATCCATAAAATAGGAAAGAAACAATGTTGGAAATGAAGTGTTGGAAAGAAATCAACTGAAATAATAAACATAAATCAACATCTGCACTAAGCATTAATCAAATGGACTCAAATTACATGACAGAAATGGAAATTTTAGCAAACAGACAGGAAACTACTATGTGTGCCTTGGCTACAAGAACAGTCATAGAACAAAATTTCAGTGGCTGCAGGAACAAACAGTTGTTGAAACTGAAACTAACTACTAAACAAAAAATGACTTCTAGACTAATAGATGGAATTCTCACCAAGTGGGCCCCCTTGAGTGAGTCTCCCTTACACTAACTAAAACACAACAACTCAAAATATCATATTATTTCTTGAAAGCATAAGTACAACATCTCAGCCACAGAACTATAAAACTAGAAAATGCGAGTACAAACTTAGAATGTCCAACCTTATCAAAAGGAGCATCTGACCATTATTTATAGAGAAAAACTATTGACTAACCCTAACTACCTAGGCAGTCAACTCCATCAAAATAGGAGGATGCCACTTATTGAAAGCATCAAAAAGGATGAAGTTATGCATGCACTAAATTGGTCAAAGTAGACTTTCTTCAACGGGAATCTAGCACAACACACTCCCTAGATTTGCTCAACAACAAATATGACCATTAAAAAGGTAGTTACATTCTTTTTGTTTGAATTAGGAATTTCCCTCCATGAGAGTTTTCCCACTTTGACTTCTTAATGATCAACTTCTTGACTTCTTGGAAATCAACCAGTTGGCAAGAATTTCTCCCACATAGCAGGCTTTGTTGACATCAACATTTTAGTGGAAACCTACAAAATAGAATTAGCATGCACAAACAAATGTATATCTATAATTACCTTAGTAACATTAATTCAACCACATGTAAATTCAACATAGGTATTCCACATAGCATGATAATGCCATTAAAGTCACAGAGATAAATGTATGCCCAAGGTCTATGGTTTTAAGGGAATAACATAGAAAATGTCAATATCCTAGTGTCAAAGTCTATGATAGCAACAATAAATAGATAATAGACCCTATCAAAATTGAGCCATTAAATGAGCTCATCATTCCCCCCAACCTAATGGTTTGTTGGTCCTCTAGCAGAAGAAGCACCGTTATTTTTCCTAGTTAATACCCTAAAGTCAGCAACTGCTAGCTATCCCACATCAGTCTTTGCAGTGTCTGAATTAAGATCCCAGTAGAATCCTTGTTTCTCTCCAACTTGTTCCATATTCCCCTTTCTGCAGCTATGTCATACTGGTAATATCTATAGTCTAGCACATGCCACAATAAAGTAGGTGGCTGAAATGTTAATGGAAGCCAAAACTGTTGTTTCAACCTTCCCATCTAAATTTACCTGTGAACTCCTTTGCATGCTACAACATAGTTCTGTAAAGAGTGGGGTTCAGCTTGTTGCAACTCTTTAATCAAATTGTTCCACCTCTATGATAAGTACCCCATTATTGATTTTCCTATAGTTCTAGCTACCTTCTCATATTCCTTATAGGTCTCTTCCCTAACAAACATAATCATTTTGTTATAGCTTGGGTGGTAAAGAAATATGTGCCATGTTTGGAAAATGTCTGCAGGGTTACTAGATTCGGCTCTAATAGGTAAGGGAGTATGTAATTCTCTTTCTCTGTGGGTTCTAAACTGCTGCCCCAAACTAATTTCATTCTGAATCTAGGACATAAATGCCCTTAAATGGAGGTATCCAATATACAGTAATGGGTGCCATTCATGATCATTAGGCATGGCATAATTGTGCAGGTATAATTCACATAACAAATTTTTAACATCAAGAGGAGCAATCTGATAAGCCTAGAAAAATTCAAGTGGAGTATCAAGAGAAGGACTCAAACCTGAAATAATCCTTGACAATTTAAAGGAAATATTTTGCTCCTTCAAGTGCAGGGCATACACTCTAGGTGGAGTTCTACATGACAACATTTTAGGTATTAAATCTACCACATTATCCACCTTTTCTTTCAAAGCAACAATTTATGTATTCTTCTCTTCAATCTCTGCATCTTTCTTTTTAATCTCATTTTGCAACCTGCACTTTTCCTTTTTCCATTCCTCTTATTTTCTCTGCATCTCACTCCATAGTTTTAGAGCTGTCATTCCATGAAAAATAAGGATATTTATGTATTCCTACCAAAGTCTTCTTTGGAATTGATTATTTTTGTTCATACAACACCATTTGCAGTGATTCAGGTTGTTCATCCTGCTATGGCTGCAAGAACTCTGGAATCTCATCTTGTTCTTGTTGTAGGGGTTCTAGACTTCTGTTTTGTTCCTGATTCCCAACTTTTTCTGCAATGGCAGTGAGCTCTGCTAATTTGATATTTGTTTGATCCTCAAAAATATCTTTTTCCTTAACATTCACCTACCCCATTAGGGCTTTCGTCTCCTCCCTACATGTTTTTCTAAGCCCAGGGCTTCTCTTTGGAGATACACGAGCGGTTGGCCCTGCTAGTCTTGATCTCTTAGGAGGGTTTTTGTCTTTTCCTTTGGTTGCAGGAGGAACAATGTTATCAACTTTTTGTTTCCTAGGGCTTGGTGTTGGTTTTTCTACCACTTGCTTCTTAGCCTTTCCCTTTCTCATTTCTGCTTCTTTCATTTGTGCCTCTTCTCTCCTAAGGGAAGCCCTAGTTTGAATTAGTGTTTTGGCAGGGACATTATCATCAAAATTTGAGGACGAAATTTCCTCACCTAAATATTCTGACTCAAAAGACCCAATTTCAATATCTTGCTCAGCTGTAGTAGGGTTTGCACTAGAGGTTGATGCTCCAGGAATAATTTCAGCAGCCCTTACTTACCTACTAACCCTATGAGGTTGAGACCGACCTCTAGGATGTACATTTTCTAGTTTAAATTGATCAATGTTTAAAAACTCCTCCCACGTCATATCAAATACTTCATGCTGATATTTTTCCACTACTAATTTGATTAAACAATGGTGAGAGACAAAATTATCCCTACCTTTATGTGTCTTGGTCACCATGATGGCAAGGAGATGATATAGTACATTGGGCATGTTCATTCTTCATCCATGCCTCATATGGTTCAGGAGCTTCAAGTGTATGAAATGGAGGCACGACTAGCGGCCCTCACAAGTGATGTACTTGACAATTTGGATAGCTACTTTTCTCCATGGCTCTGGGAAAGAAGTTCTCTTCATACCTTGTTTATCCACAACCAATGGCGGGTCACTGGGTTCACTAAATTCAGCTCTGGTTGACCTTGCATCTTTGGTAGCAGTGTATGGCTCGCCATTAGCAGGTAAACCCATTACCTCCACAATTTTTTCCTCGGTAACAATCACCTCCAATCCTTTTACCACGACCTTCCCCTTAGAGAATGTTTGTGCAAATTCTTGCACAATGTCTTCATTGTAGCTGTCGAGTTTCAAGAAATAATCGAGCCAACCACAATTTCTAAACTCTTCCAAAGAAGGTGCATCCTACATTACCACATTATGAACCATGGGTTCATTCTGAATTAGTTGACCTCCCATTGTTTAGCTGCCCGCAATCAAACAAGCACTCAACAAAATTTCCTTTTCCTCCAATCTCTTCCTGAAACCCCAACTTCTTCTTCCTATAATTCATTTTTCTGTCGTGCGGATGCCAATGTCATGTACCTCCCCAAATTAATTTTTTCAGGTGACATTTGAAATTATGACTAGGCAATATAGATTCATTAATGAAGGGTATTATCGAGAGAAATGGCGTTGGCTTAGTGACATTTCACACATGCAAGTCATCATTTCAATTTATCATTCAAATTGGATCAATTTAAATTTGTTGATATGGATGACATGTGGTCTTGTGAGTTGACACTTCCCCCCAACCTAATTTACAACATGTGTCCGCACAAGCTGGTTGGTAGTTATGATTGGACAAGGCGAAGTACAAGTTCATGCTATGCGAAATATCTACATTTAATTATAGTAATTAAAGAAATGCACTAAAGATAATAAAGATATAAAAAATTGTTTTGCACGTACCTAAAATCTTGGAGTATCTTTGCTAAGAATGTGGAGAAAGTACCAATTACCTTTAAGAATTATGGTTGAGCAATTAATGCAGTGGTGAAGAAATGGAATGAAGTGATGGCGAAGTGTAGTGATGGTGGAGTTATGGAAGAGAGAGAAGATGGAGAGGGATAGATGGATGGATGGGTGGATGAATGAAGAAGTATACTCCCACAAAAAGTGGAATTATTTATTATGAAGTGGTTGCATGTGTACTTGGATCAGTCAGAAGGAGGGACACTAGGTTTGCTTCCTTCGACTACAGGAAGTTCAGAGGTTGGGTGTTGATTAAATTGTTGCATGAATTCTTCCTTGGACACTAGCTTGTGATACAACCTTAGACGGTGACCGTTGACCAAAAGTTTGAATCTGACAGGTTCAATGGTGGTGAGTTGTACGACACCATTGGGAAATACTTCTACAACTTTATACGGTCCCAACCATCTAGTATGTAATTTTCCTGCATTGTCTTGATACCTGGAGTCATAAAGGAGTGCCCAGTCACCAGGCTGGAACTTCTTGTCCTTTATGTACTTATCATGTCATTTGATCCTTTGATTCTGCACTACCTCGATATGATGCAAGGTTGTCTTTCTTATCTCATCCAAATTATTTAGCTGCATGATTCTGTCCTTTTGTGTCTCAAAGATATCCATCCCTAAGTCTAGGGCAGTCCTAAGAGTCTTATGCTCAAATTCAGTGGGCATCATAGTTGTCTTCCCATACAGTAATTCAAAAGGAGTAAAACTTGTGGTAGTTTTCTAGTTGGTCCTATAGGCCCAGACAACTTCTGACAACCTATTTTCCCAGTCTCTCCTATGAATAGCCACTATTTTTGTCATAATTGCCTCAATTTCCCTGTTGGTCACCTCAGACTGGCCATTAGCCTGAGCGTGATAAGGAGTAGACTTCTTGTGCCTCACATTATATTCATTAACTAGTGATGTGACAAGGGTTAATGTAAATTGAACCCCTTGATCAGTCACTATCTCCCTTGGAACCCCATAACGAGTGAAAATTTCCTCATAAAGAAATTTTGCAACCTTATTATCTCTTGCATGCTTCATTGCTTTAACCTCAACCCACTTGGTCACATAATCAGTGCAAACCAAGATGTAGGATTTACCATTTTATGGAGGATGAATGGGTCCTACAAAATCTAGTCCCCATTTATCAAATGGAGTGATTACTACCTTGGGGTAAAGAGGCATTTCATCAGACTTCGTTGGGTGGCCCATCCTATGGAATCTATCACACTTCTTTGTATATCTATCTACATCCTTATGAAGTGTGGGCCAGTAATATCCTGTATTAAGGATCTTCATTGTTGTCCTATTGGCTACAAAATTCCCTCCACAGGGTTCATTGTGACATGCATGCAACATATCATATGTCTCAGCTTCCCTTACACATATCCTCATGACATGGTCTAGTCCAGTGTAAAACAAATAGCCTACAATCCATGAAAAAGGAAAGGTTTTCTCAATGAGTACCCTTCTTTCTTTTGGAGAGAAATGAGGAGGAACTCTCCTTGTAACTACGTAATTGGCTATGTCAGCATACCAAGGTTTATGCACACTGATGGAAAACAAATGTTCATCAAGGAAAGAGTCATCAATGACTTGATTATCTTCTAATTTAGTCAGTCTAGAAAGAAATTCTATTACAAAATTTTCTTTTCCTGGTTTATCAACAATGGTAATGTCAAAATCCTGCATCAGCAACAACCATCTTGCCAGCCTGTCTGAAATGAGGGGCTTATTCATGAGGTATCTTATTGCTGCATGATCTGTATGAATAAAAATTTGATACCATGTTATGTAGTGTCTGAATTTGTTAAGGGCATAGATGACTGCCAACATTTATTTTTCTGTCACTGTGTAATTGAATTCAACTCCTTGTAAGTTTTGGATGACAAAATAAATAGCATTCTCAATTGTTCCTTCTTTTTGTCCCAATACAGCTCCTACAATATAGTCTAATGCATATGTATGAATGTGAAAAAGAATCTCCCAATTAGGACCTTTGAGTATAGGAACATGGGTTAAAGTTGCTTTTAGATCAGAGAATGCCTTGTCACAATCCTCTGTCCACTGGAATTCAACATCTTTAGTGAGAAGATTGTATAGTGGTGCTGCCATTTTGTTGAAATCTTTGATGAAACACCTATAGTACCCTGCATGACCCAAGAAACTCCTAACATATTTTTGCTTTGCAGGAATAGGCAGATTGGTGATCACTTCAATCTTGGTCGGGTCTACTTGAATTCCCTTTTTAGATATATAGTGCCCAAGGACTACTCCTTCCTGCATCATCAAGAAACACTTCTCACTATTCAAGGACAAGTTATGGTCTTCACATCTCTTCAAAACCTTCCTTATATTTTCTAGGTCTTCTTGAAAATCAGCACTGTAGGTAGTGAAATTATCCATATAAATCTCCATGCAATCATGTGAGATGTTTGAAAATATGCTAATGACTTCCCTCTGAAAAGTTGCAAGTGCATTACAAAAACTAAATGGAAGCATAGAGTAGGCATAAGTCCCCCATGGATAGGTAAATTTGGTCTTCTCTTGATCCTCAGGGGAAATTTGTATTTGGTTGTAGCCACTGAATCCATCTAGAAAAGAAAAATATTGCTTTCCTGAAAGGGAATCCAACACTTGGTCTATGAAAAGAAGGGGAAAATTATCCTTTTTAGTTGAGCTCCTTGTAGTCAACACAAACTCTCCACTTCCCTCCCTTTGTGGGCACAATCACCAATGGGGATACCCACAAACTTTCTGAGATGGGGTAGATAAATCCTGCATCCAATAGTTTCTGAAGTTCTCCTTTGACAATCTCCCTTAATGCAGGGTTGATTCTCCTTTGTGGATGCCTTACTGGTGTGCAATCATCTTTGATATATATCCTATGAGTACAAAGCTTAGGGTCCAATCCTTTCATGTCATAGTAGTGTTACCCATATTTTCATCCATGGCCCATTCAGGTAGAGCCCATTGATAGAAAAAAGAAAGAAAATGGCACATTTGCTAAACCTTCTATCTTACATTCAGTTATACAAATGAACAACTTTACAAGATTACAAGAACGCAAAATTATTTCATTCATACAAGTGAATGAAACATAAAAGATTTTTACAATTTTTTTTGAAAATGTAATCTTTATTGAATGTAATTAGAAACATGTGTCTCACACAGCAAATCATGAAACTGACTTTTCCTTGATACAAATAAAGACAAATTAATACATGAATAAATAGAGGAAAATAAATATGCATGTAAGAGGGATGACCAATCATTGCCTGAATGACCGGTTAGTGCTTGTCTCGCTTCGGTGTTGTCCTTGTTGCTTTTCCTTCCTAATTTCCTTGTGCTCCTGTTCCTACAATAGTCAAGCAATGTATTAGAGTTGTACTCTAAGCAATGAGGGGTCATAACCATACATGATCATTTTTATCATCTACCTATGCATGTATTAACTCATCTCTATGTGTATTAAAGAGCAATAAATGCCTTAGGTGTCTAGGAAAACCATCTGGTCAAAATACCTAAAATGTACATGCCTTTTTCTAACTTGTTTGCTTCATGTGCAAATACAGGTGTAATCATCTCTTTGTTTTATTCATCTTGATTCAACATGTGGGTTAAAAAAAGGCTCGCACAAGGGTTGAGCCTGACATGCTAATATATCAGTTAATGAGCTCATTCGAGCTTATTTAAGAGGGAAATGCATTATTGAAGTCATTATATCAACATGATTATGCAATGATAGTGAACAGGCATAAAAAGAAAATGCTTCATTTACATCATGCTTCACATCATTTATTATTGTTTTATTTAATATCATTCTTGCTGAAAATAGTTATCATGAGGAATGTACATGCTTAGTGGAACAACAATAGAAGGTGAGTTCATCTCTTATTTCAGTATGACAAGACAACCAATTCCTATAAAAAGAAAATGCTAAATGCATGTGATCAACTATGGAGAGTAGCATAAAGGCTATTAGCAGCAACTTATATCAAGAAAAAAACATTGTGAAATATATCATGTTGGAATATGCACTGAGCATTTGAAATAATGCATAAGAAACAACTCATCCTACAAGTATAATAGCCTTTTCAAGGTAAGGACTACTAAGATAAGATAGTGAATGACAGTCAGGTCTCTTATGACTGTGAAGATAACCATAGTTAAGGCAGATATTAAGTTCCAAAATGCCAATGGAGATCTTTTTAACAAAAGCAATAAATGGAACATCAAATGAAAGGGACTCTCTCATTCTGAACAGGAAAGGGCGCCTGCATACATTCTTTGAAGCAATAATAAGAGTTCCAAGGATAAAGAAAGGTAAGGGAGAGGTATGATCATGTTGCACTGTGTCATCCAATCAAAAGAATGACAGTATTAAAAGATGCCAATATTATAAAAAGAGAACACTGTTTCTGAGACAGTCATGCAAGATCTACTTGATAACAACACTATTGCACAAAGGAAAGATATATGATCTTGATGTCACTATGGAAAACACAATCAGCAAGGCACACATATATAAAAAGTAACTTCTTCAAATAAGTACTTCCACAATAGCAAAGTCAACAAAGTTGAAGTAATCATGACAGTAAGGAAAAGAGAATGTACATCTAGGATACAGTGCAGTAGTAATGAAGATAAATCCACAAAATGGAGTAGTACTATTATTACTATTTATAGTGACCATGTGAACCAAAGTCTCAGAGTCATTCAAAATGAGATAAATATAGTGACTAGTTAGTGGCAAGTATTAATACAAATTTTATGTCATGAGATAACAATCATATAAAGGACAACCACAAGGAGCAGTGCTTTCAACACATTTCAATATCCAATAAAGATAATGGCATCATGTTTAATGGCATCATGCTACAAAAAAAGCATTTCATATGTTTGGAATGTGAGTGTTCAATTGACCTCATTCATGGCAACAATACCACAATGGCAAGATGGTCCTAGCTCAGGGAGAATAGTCAACAAATTTTGTGAGAATGGCTTTGTCAATGGTGACAATAGAAAGGCGGAGAAGTCAAAGATTTATAAAACCCTTGCAATAAAGTTGAGCCACTTTATGAGCATGACAATCAGTAATGAAATATGTTGATCAAGAAAATAATTTTTTCACTGGCAAAGAGGCAAAGGCAAATGACTAATTTCATTTTTGGGTTTCCTGGCCGTGACCTAGGAACTTGTCTTTTCTTTGCATTCATCAAAACCCTCTTGGAATTTATCTTAGAAATCAAAAACGTTGAAGAGAATGGGAGATTCAAGCTTATTCAAGTTTTGAAGCTTTCATAAATGAATAGTAATACAGAGCTCGAGTATGGAGACTCCTGTACCTGCAGTATGTACTCGTGACCATTTAAATAAAGGCCTTTTGGTATTTTGGGGAGGAGAAATAAAATGCGTGCATAGAGATAATAGGAAATACACAATTTTGTTCTTATTTTAGGCAGATAGCTCGGTTTTGAGCATGCTATTTTCAAAAATGTAGAAAATAAATAGCCTGGATACAAAGAGTTTCACATTTTTTACATTGAAATGGAACTCAAGATACTTTATATACAAAGAATGCTCGACCTACACCATAGAAACAAATAAAATCTTAACTCTGAGAAGGAAACGCCTTTTGAAAGAAGCTTGAATAAGTCTCCATGAAGTGCAGAAGAAGTTAAACCAAACCATGGCAGTTACAGGCACAAGGAGGCCCAAATTTCAAAAGAAGAAATAAGAATTCCTTTGTGGTCTTGAGAAGGTTCAAGCTCCAGAGAAACCCTATGGCGGCGCTCCTCTCAACCAACAGAGGTGAAATGAAATAAAATGAATGTTTGTCATTCATTTTAGGGCTTTGAAACCCTAGGTTCGATGAAGTCAAAGGGGTCTTGACCAAATACATGGAGTTTCCTTTTTTTTGCTTTCTTTTACATTGTAAATGTTTAAATTTAAGTGATATGTATAAATCACTTAGATTTTTAAGCATTATCTTTAAATGTAAAACTTATAACCATGTGTCAAGATATGACCAAGTCATGGAGAGAGATGCTTGTATTGATGATATGTGAAGAAGGTTGAGGTAGTTTGGAAACATATGGAGGAATTTTAGGAGTTTTTTTTGGCCTTGATGAGGATTTGAGAGCATCTTGGAGGTGTTTTATGATGCTTTTATGTTTGACAAAGTCAAATTTGACTTTTTCACTCATTTGGAGCCTCTTTGGAGAGAAATCAGTTGCTAAAATTTGGGCTTTATGGAGGCATACGAGTTATGGAGTTTCTAGATCCTTTTTTAGTGGATCTTAGTTGGGGATGCATATATTGCATTTTGTAACTCATTTTAGAGTTAGTTCTTACTTAATACTTTTATGTCTTGTGACTTTTGGAGTCCTTTGTAGAAGAGAGATTACGTTTTGCAGCTCATGACAGGCATGTATATCAGTGTTTCACCTTTGAGATCAATGAGTATAAGCATTTACCATTTTTCAATCCCTCTGTTAAATTGTGTGCCTTTTTCTAATTGATGAAACTGCTTGTGAGACTGTTTGATTCCTTGTGGTTTTGTCTTATCCTAGCACCATTCTACAGAGCAATATGTATTTTTGCAGGTTGTGAGATGTGTTTAAAATGCAGTATTCTCTAGTTGTGAAGTCTTTCTTCCTTCTAGGAGTGTAGCCATATAATCCTTTTCATGAAATGTTTATGTAGAAAACGTATGTGATTGAGTTGTGTATGACAAAGCTTTTTTCATTGACTGAAATTGTGTGTATAAACTGTGTTATATGTCTTCTTAGTAAATTTGGTGTATCACCGTAGAGTTAAGTTTCATTTTAGGTACTCCTTCTTTCTCCCTTTTCCTTACTAAAATTCAGTACTTAGGTAATGAAACATAGGAAGTTGGCCTTCTCTGAAGGTTCTTTTCCATTTTTAGGTAACCCACGACCTAGAAAATTTCCCATGTTTCTCTGAAATATTAAGTTTTGCAACTTGATAAGGGTGCAATTTTAGTAGTTAACAAGTAGTCCCATGCAAATGCATGTTGGTGGGTCTTCAACAAGTTTGTTAAGGACAGTCGTTGTTCTTGATTCAACTTGTTGTTAATATTTAGATATTTTCCTTCTGACACTTGCACTTGTGTGGTTAACTCTATCATAGCTGCTTCACTAATACTTGGCATTTTTAGTTCATATGGCAATAATGCATGGAACATATCGGTTGCTGCAGGAAGTTTTGTTACAAGAAGAGTGGGCAGAAGTGTCTTCACTAAACAGGCAGAACCAGATTCATGAGTAGATGACTCTTCATGCACCTCATAATGGTTCTAAATTATGTGGAATAACACTTCATCTTCCTCCTGTAGCTGCATGAAAGAGCTTTTGCCTAACATCATGAGTTGTGCCACAAAATTGACTTCCTCGGCCTCTTCTCCAATATGTGGCCATATGGTGTTATCCATGTCATGGGATGGTTGAGCAGGGGGGTAGAGAACAAGATTTTTGGTACTCTTCCCATCAGAAATGGTCATGTCCCCTGACCGACATCCAATGTAAGCATCTTTTCTGGCTAACCATGGCCTCCCTAGAACAATGGGGTACCCGCCTAGTGTAGCTTTACGAGAAAGAATCATAAAATTTGTTGGATACTCCCAAGAATCCAGAGTTACCACAAGGTCCTCTACTATACAATCAGGTTTGACAGTGGAACTGTCAGCAAGCTATAGGACATAAGGAGTAGGTCTCATGTTTGCAACATTTAGTTGTTGCAGGATATCCTTACTCATCACATTTATTGCTGCTCCCAAGTCAATCAAAGCATTCCTTATTTGGACTCCATTTATGGAAACTCCCACCATAGGGCTACCTAGGTCAGTGTACTTAGGGAATGTAACTTTTCCAAGCATGATGTTTTCTAGCTTTCCCACTACATGAACCATGGTGGGGTCCTTTTTCCTCCCTGGCTTTTTGAGGCATGCTTCTTTGATTGCTTTTCCATATATAGGGACATCTTTTATGGCCTGAACAAAGGTATCTTGACACATATGTGTTTCAACTGATTGAAAATGCCAAATTTTGTTTCCTCCTTTTCTTCCTTCTGTTTAGCAACATCTAACCTTTGAGGAAATGGTGGATCTTGGGTAGTATGCTAAACTGGGACTAGTTCAGGATTTTTAGGCACACTTGGCTGAATGGGGACATTCAGAGGCCCCTCTTCTTCCATAGGAAGCTTAGTGATGATAGGAGTGGAAGGAGCTGGAAAAGTAGTTCCTGAACAAAGATGGATGTCACTTACACTCACAACATATGCAAGGAATTAATTAGAATCTACAGAGTATACTGGTTGCTGCTATTGTGGTTTGTTATTTGGGTTAGGTGTGGGCTGAGCTGGTAACTGAGTAGGTCTAGGTGTTCTTGAACTTAAGCTAGTAGGAGGATGCATTATAGCAAGTTGTTGGGGCTGAGAAGGTGGTTGTATGTAGCTATTTGTCTGGTTTGGGTATTGTTGTCCTCCCCTCCATTGGGATGTTTGCTGCCAGTTTCCTGGAGGTGGTTGCCAAGTTCCCTAAAACTGCTTCCAATTCCCCTGAGGTTGTTACCACTGGGGTGGAGAGTTTTTGTGATTGGACCAAGTATTTGGAGGGTTATTCCAAGGTTTTGGTGGATATCCTCCATAGTTGTATGGATATGGGGGTTGCCATTGGTTACTAGATGCATAAGAATTAAAATAAGGCCAAGCAAAAGATAATGGATATGGTGGCATACCTTGTCTTGGAGCCCATGGTCTCCTTTGTGCAATGTAGTAGACTTGATCATCATCACCTTGGATTAGCTTGAACTTGGGTGGGATCTGCTTGCTATCAATGTTAGCCACCATTTTGCATCACCAATCCTTCTTTTGTCTACAATGAGGGCAGTATTCTGCCAACATTGCCTCTTCCTCCTCATGCTTCTTCTTTGCTTGAAGTGTATCCAGGTGGGTAGCTTGATTGTTTATGATGTATCGCTTGAAATATACCAACAAGTGAGTAATCTCCATCCTTGATACTCCATTGGTGGATGATTTACCCATAGAGGATTGGTAACCTCTTCCTTTCTTTGAAGCTGCCCTAGAATAGTTCTGACATATTTTCTTAATATCATCCCAAGGAATTTGGGTGATATTTCCTCCTCCCATCAGGTCCAAAGCATCAGTGCAGCTTTCATTGATTCCTCTAAGGAAGAGCAGCTTTTGAGACTCTTCATTGAGTGTATGATGTGGATATTTTTGTAGGAAAAATAGAAACCTTGAAATGTAATCCTCCAAACTCTCATCTACCTTCTTTTGCATCCTAAAGATGACATCTCCTCTCATGTCACTACCCCTCCAATATTCCTTATACTTCTCAAGGAACTTTGTCTTCATGTCATCCCAAGTCTCCATAATATTCATGCCTAAGCTCATAAACCATCTCAATGCAACTTTTTTCAAAGTGGTAGGAAACAACTTAAGTCTATGAGCATCAGTGGTGTAGTCATAGCTTCTACAGAGGATATCAAACTCAAACAGGAAAGTGTCGAGATCTTCTGTGACAAGTCCATAGAACTTAGGAAGGACTGAAGTAGAGATATTTTTGAGGTCTTCAACTTCATTCTAATGAGAAATGGGGAATGGAAAAGCTGGCTAGTTAGGTTTGTTTTTGTGTCTATTCTCATTATTCTCATCACCCATGCCTACTTGATGAATTTCCAAAGCAAAGTGATTCTCAATTAGATTGTGGTCTTCAAAGGAAGTGTCAGAACTGGTTAGATTGGGAAATGCATCAGCAAAAGGGTGTGTTTCTTGTTCTTCCTTGTCCCTTGGCAGATTTGGATAATCAACAGGCTGAAATGGATTAGGGTCATTAGGAAGGAATCTCCCATGAGCATCTCTCCTCCTTCCTCTATGCATGCGGTATCAACTTAGTATCAACCAACTCACACAAATAATTGGTGAAAGAATAGGGGGTCATTACTTTCCTACATGATGGGTATACTAAGAGAAACTTTCAAAAATACTATAGCAAGAAAGAAACTATCAATGACTCCAAAGAACTTCCTAGTTTGACACCATCCCTGGCAACGACACCAAAAAATGTTGGCCTCCTACAATGGTTTAATAACTAAGCCTTTAGGGTTGTGACTTAGAGATTGAACATCTTCACTAAGTAGCTATCTTACTCATCATGAAGGTGCATTTCACTTGTCAACCCAGGGACATAAACTTGAAATGGGTTAGCAGTGTATGTGCACTAGGACTTAATTGCAATCATCCATAAACTAGGAAACAAACAATGTTGGAAATGAAGTGCTAGAAAGAAATCAATTGAAATACTGAGCATAAATCAACATCTTCACTAAGCATTAATCAACTGGACTGAGATTAAATGACAAAAATGGAAATTCTAGCAAACAGACAGGAAACCCTCTGTCTACCTTGGTTGTAGGAACAGCCACAGAACAAAATTTCAGTGGCTGCAGGAATAGACAGTTGTTGAAACTGAAACTAACTACTGAATAGAAAATGACTTCTAGACTAATAGATGGAATTCTCACCAAGTGGGCCCCCTTGAGTGAGTCTCCTTACACTAACTCAAATGTAGCAACTCAAAATATCATATTATTTCTTGAAAGCATAAGTACAACATCTCAGCCATAAAATTGTAAAACTGGAAAATGTGAGTACAAACTCAGAATGTCTAGCCTTATCAAAAGGAGCATCTAACCATTATTTATAGACAAAAACTATTGACTAACCCTAACTACCTAGGCAATAGACTCCATAAAAATAGGAGGATGCCACTTATTAAAAGCATCAAAAAGGATGAAGGAAGTTATGCATGCGCTAAATTGGTCAAAGTAGACTTGCTTCCTCGTGAATCTAGCACAACACACTCCCTAGATTTGCTCAAGAGAAAATATGACCATTAAAAAGGCAGTTACATTATTTTTGTTCAAATTAGGAATTTCCCTCGATGAGAGTTTTCCTACTTTGACTTCTTAATGATCAACTTCTTGACTTCTTGGTAATGACCAATTGGCAAGAATTTCTCCCACATAGCAGGCTTTTTTGACATCAACATTTTAGTGGAAACGTACAAAATAGCATTGGCACACACAAAAAAATGTATATCTATAATTACCTTAGTAACACTCATTCAACCACTTGTAAATTCAACATAGGTAGTCCACATAGCATGATAATGTCATTAAAGTCATAGAGATAAACTTATGCCCAAGGTCTATGGTTTTAAGGGAATAACATAGAAAATATCAATAACCTAGTGTCAAAGTCTATGATAGCAACAACAAATAGATAATAAACCCTATGAAAATTGAGTCATTAAATGAGCTCATCATTCCCCCCAACCTAACGGTTTGCTATTCCTCCAGTAGAAGAAACACCACTCGTTTGCCTAGTTAATACCCTAAAGTCAACAACTGCTAGTTGTCCCACATCAGTCTCTGTAGTGTCCAAATTAGGATCCCAATAGAATCCTTGTTTTCTCTCCAACCTGTTCCATCTTCCCCTTTCTACATCTATGTCATAATGGTAATATATGTAGTTTGGCACAAGCCACAATAAAGTAGGTGGCTGAAATGTTAATGGAAGTCAAAACTATTGTTTCAACCTTCCCATCTGAATGTACCTGTCAACTCTTTTCCATGCTACAACATAGTTCTATAAAGAGTGGGGTTCAGATTGTTGCAACTCTTCAGTCAAACTATTCCACCTTTGTGATAAGTACCCTATTATTGATTTTCCTATAGTTTTAGCTACCTTCTCATATTCCTTATAGGTCTCCTCCCTAACAAACATAATCCTTTTTTAATAGCTTGGGTGATAAAGAAATTTGTGCCATGTTTGGAAAATGTCTACAGGGTTACTAGATTAAGCTCTAATATGTAAGGGAGTATGTAATTCTCTTTCTTTGTGGGTTCTAAACTACTAGACCCAACTAATTTCATTCTAAATCCAAGACATAAATTCCCTTAAATGGAGGTCTCAATATACAATAATGGGTTCCACTCATGATCATTAGGCACGACATAATTGTGTAGGTATAATTCACATAACAAATTTTTAACATCAGGTGAAGCAATCTGATAAGCCTGGAAAAATTCATGTGGAGTATCAAGAGGATTCAAACCTGAAATAATCCTTGACAATTTAAAGGAAATATTTCACCCCTTCAAGTGCAAGGCATATACTCTAGTTGGAGTTCTATATGCCAACATTTTGGGTATTAAATCTATCACATTATCCACCTTTTCCTTCAAAGCAAAATTTTTTTTATTCTTCTCTTCAATCTTTGCATCTTTCTTTTTAATCTCATTCTACAACTTGCGCTTTTCCTTTTTCCATTCCTCTTCTTTTCTCTGCATCTCACTCCATAGTTTCAGAGCTATGTCATTCCATGAAAAATTAGGAAGTTTATGTATTCCTACCAAAGTCTTCTTTGGAATTGATTATTTTTGTTCATACAACACCATTTGCAGTGATTCAGGTTGTTCATCCTGCTCTAGTTGGAGGAACACTGGAATCTCATCTTGTTCTTGTTGCAGGGGTTTTGGACTTTTGTTTTGTTCATATTTCCCAACTTGTTCTGCTATGGCAACAAGCTATGCTAATCTGATATTTGCTTGATCCTCAAAAATATCTTTTTCCTAAACATTCACCTACCCCATTGGGGTTTCTGTCTCCTCCCTAGATGTTTTCTAAGCCTAGGGCTTCTCTTTGGAGGTACAACAGGGGTTGGCCCTGCTAGTCTTGATCTCTTAGGAGGGTTTTTGTCTTTTCCTTCAAATGCAGGAGGAATAGTGTTATCAACTTTTCGTTTCCTAGGGCTTGGTGTTGGTTTTTCTACCACTTGCTTCTTGACCTTTCCCTTTCTCATTTTTGCTTCTTTTATTTGTTCCTCTTCTCTCCTAAGGGTAGCCCTAGTTCGAATTGGGGTTTTGGAAGGGAAATTATCATCAAAATATGAGGATGAACTTTCCTCGCCTAAATATTC
Source organism: Sequoia sempervirens (assembly GCA_007258455.2). NCBI lineage: Eukaryota > Viridiplantae > Streptophyta > Pinopsida > Cupressales > Cupressaceae > Sequoia > Sequoia sempervirens. Next base: position 147,099,168 of record VDFB02105785.1, read on the forward strand.
TAACTCAAAAGACCCAATTTCAATAGCTTGCTCAGCTGCAAGAGGGTTTGAATTAGGGTTTGCACCAAAGGTTGATGTTCCAAGAGTAATTTCAAAAGCCCTTACTTCCCTACTAACCCTAATAGGTTGAGACCGACCTCTAGGACGTACATTTTATGGTCTAAATTGATCAATGTTTAAAAATTCCTCCCACATCATATTAGATACTTCATGCATAGATTTTTCCACTACTAATTTGATTAAACAATGGTGAGAGACAAAATTATCCCTACCTTTCTGTGTCTTTGCCGCCATCATGGCAAGGAGATGATATAGCACATTGGGCATGTTCATTCTTCGTCCATGCCTCATATGGTTCAGGAGCTTGAAGTGTACGGAATGGAGGCATGACTAACAGCCCTCACAATTGATGTACTTGACAATGTGGAGAGCTACTTGTCTCCATGGCTCTGGGAGAGAAGTTCTCTTTGTACCTTGTTTGTCCACAACCAATTGGGGTCACTAGGTTCAGTAAATTCAGCTCTAATTGACCTTGCATCTTTGGTAGTAGGGTATGGCTCACCATTAGCATGTAAACCCGTTACCTCCACAATTCTTTCCTCAGTAACAATCACCTCCAATCCTTTTACCATGACCTTCCCCTCAGAGAATGTTTTTGCAAATTCTTGTGCAATGTCTTCATTGTAGCTATCAAGTTTCAAGAAATAATCCATCCAGCCATAGTTTCTAAACTCTGCCAAAGAAGGTGCATCCTACATTACCACATTATGAACCGTGGGTTCATTCTGAATTAGCTAACCTTCCATTGTTCAACTACCCACAATCAAATAAGCACTCATCTAAATTTCATTTTCCTGCAATCTCTTCCTAAAAACCCCAACTTCTTCCTGTAATTCCTTCTTCTGTCATGCGGATTCCAATGTCATGTAGCTCCCCAAATTCCTTTTGTTGGGTGACATTTGAAATTATGATTAGGCAATAACGATTCATTAATGAAGGGTATTATCAAGATAAATGGTGGTGGCTCAGTGACATTTCACACATTTAAGCCGTCATTTCAATTTATCATTCAAATTGGCTCAATTTACATTTACTAATATGGATGACACGTGGTCTTGTGAGTTGACACTTCCCCCCAACATAATTTATAGCATGTGTCTGCATAGGCTAGTTGACAATTATGATTGGACAAGGTGAAGTTCAAGTTCATGCTATGCAAAATATCTACATTTAATTACAGTAATGAAAGAAATGCACTAAAGATAATAAAGATATAACAAATTGTTTTGCACCTACCTGAAATATTGGAGTATCTTTGCAAAGAATGCGGAGAAAGTACCGATTACCTTTAAGAAGTGTGGTTGAGAAATTAATGTAGTGGTAAAAAAATGGAATGAAGTGATGGCGAAGCGGAGTGATGGTGGAGTTATAGAAGAGAGAGAAGATGGAGATGGATGGATAGATGGGTGGATGAATGAAGAAGTGGACTCCCACAAAAAGTGGAAGTCTTTATTATGAAGTAGTTGCATGTGTACTTGGATCAGTTAGAAGGAGGGACACTAGGTCCACTTCCTTCGGCTACAGGAAGTTCTGAGGTTGGGTGCTAATTAAATTGTTCCATGAATTCTTCCTTGGACATTGGTTTGTGATACAACCTTAGATGGTGACCGTTGACCAGAAGTTTGAATCTGATAGGGTCAATGGTGGTGAGTTGTACGGCTCTGTTGGAAAATATTTTTGCAACTTCATACGGTCCCAACCATCTAGTCTGCAATTTTCCTGCATTGTCTTGATACCTAGAGTCATAAAGAAGTGCCCAATCACCAGGTTGAAACTTCTTGTCCTTTATGTACTTAACATGCCATTTGATCCTTTGATTTTGCACTACCTCGGTATGATGCAAGGTTGTCTTTCTCATCCCATCCAAATTATTTAGCTGCATGATTCCATCCTTTTGTGCCTCAGAGATATCCATCCCTAAGTCTAGGGTAGTCCTAAGAGTCTTATGCTCAAATTCAATGGGCATCATAGTTGTCTTCCCATACAGTAATTTAAAAAGAGTAAAACCTATGGTTGTTTTAGAGCTGGTCCTATAGGCCCAGAAAGCTTCTGACAGCCTATTTTCCCAATCTCTCCTATGAATAGCCATTGTTGTTGTCATAATTGCCTCAGAATTGCCTCAATTTCCCTGTTGGTCACCTCATATTGGCCATTGGCCTGAGGGTGATAAGGAGTAGACTTCCTATGACTCACATTATATTCATTAACTAGTGTTGTGACAAGGGTTGATGTAAATTGAGCCCCTTGATCAGTCACTATCTCCCTTGAAACCCCATAACGAGTGAAAATTTTCTCATAAAATAATTCTGCAACCTTATTATCTCTTACATGCTTCATTGCTTTAACCTCAACCCACTTTCTCATATAATCAATGCAAACCAAGATGTAGGATTTACCATTTGATGGAGGATCAATGGGTTCTACAAAAGCTAGACCCCATTTATCAAATGGAGTGATTACTAATTGGGGGTAAAGAGGCATCTCATCAGACTTTGTTGGGAAGCCCATCCTCTGGCATCTATCACACTTCCTTGTATATCTACCTACATCCTTATGAAGTGTGGGTCAGTAATATCCTGTATTAAGGATCTTCATTGTTGTCCTCTTGGCTGCAAAATTCCCTCCACATGGTTCATTGTGACATGCATGCAATATATCATATGTCTCATCTTCCCTTACACATCTCCTCATGACATGGCCTAGTCCAGTGTAAAACAAACAGCCTGCAATCCATGAAAAATGAAAGGTTTTCTTAATGAGTACCCTTCACTCTTTTGGAGTGAAATGAGGATGAATTCTCCCTATAACCAGGTAATTGGCTATGTCATTATACCAAGGTGTATGCACACTAATGGAAAGAAAATTTTCATCAGGGAAAGAGTCATCAATGACTTGATTATCTTATGATGTAGTCAATCTAGAAAGAAATTCTACTCCAACATTCACTTTTCCTAGTTTATCAACAATGGTAATGTCAAACTCCTACATCAACAACAACCATCTTGCTAGCCTGCCTGAAATGAGGGGTTTATTCATGAGGTATCTTATTGTTGCATGATTTGCATGAATAAAAATCTGATACCTTGTTATGTTGTGTTTGAATTTGTTAAGGGCATAGATGATTGCCAACATTTCTTTTTATGTCACTGTGTAAATGAATTCAGCTCCTTGAAAGTTTTTTCTAACAAAATAATTAGCATTCTCAATTGTTCCTTCTTTCTGTCCCAATACAGCTCCTACAACATAGTCTGATGCATCTGTATGAATGTGAAAAGGAAGTTCCCAATTAGGACCTTTGAGTACAGGAACATGGGTTAAAGCTGCTTTTAGATCAGAGAATGCCTTGTCACAATCCTCTATCCACTAGAATTCAACATCTTTAGTGAGAATATTACTGTACACGTTGGACTAAAGCTCAGCCTTGTAAGAATAGCACCACTAAAGTCATCATCAAATTCCTTAATGAGTGCATTGTTACCAAATTTGGAGTATTGTTTTCCCTGGTATGTGACAATGGCCCTGCTTTCTCATCTGCAGAATTTATTCAATGGGCATATGAGCATAAAATTATGTTAAAATATTCTTCCAATTACTACCCACAGGGAAATGGAGTAGCTAAGTCTACAAATAAAAAAAAATTGGAAGTAATTAAGAGGCTATTAGAAAGTAATCCTAGGGATTGGCATACTCAACTCAGATTTTCCTTATGGGCAGATAGAACTTGAATGAAGGTCGCCTTAGAAACTTGCCATTCAAGTTGGTCTATGGCCAAGACTCGATCTTTCCTATCCATTTACATATACATGTTCTTAGGTTCATGCAAGAATTCTATTCAAATGATGATAGGATAGAGGTTAGGCTAACCAGATTATTAAATCTGGAAGACCAAAGAGATGTTGCTTTACAACAGTTTTCTAAACATCAAGTTGTTGTCAAAGTTGGTTTGAAAAAAGAGTGAAAATCAAAGCTTTTAGGATATCAAACTTGGTGCTACTATGGGATAAATCCAAAGAAAAGAAAGAGGACCATCAAAAGTTTGACCGACTTTGGTTGGGTCCTTATCAAATCGTCGAGATCCTCAATGAAAATTCCTTTCGGTTGAGCACTTTAATAGGAGAGCCTATTCCATTGCCTGTTAATGGGTAGTTTTTCAAACACTATTTTAGCCAATGAGGGTCTGATGTTCTAATTGATTGTACGTATGTAATTAGCTAGCTCATTTGCTTGTTTGTTTGTTTTGGTTTGTTCTTTTGTTTGTTTTTTCTATTTTGTTCTTGTGGTTTGTGTTTTCATTTTTTTTGTGTCTTGGGGTGATTTCCATTTTCTCTATTTCAAAATACAGAGTGGTTATTCATTGTATGCTAAAGGCACTAGGAGAGAATTTGGTTTATGTATTTTCAGGTATGTCTGTGGAATTTTTTTTCATTTCAAGACCTATGTCTTGTGTTCTTTTTAAGTAGCGGCCTGAAAGGTTAAGAACAAACAGGTGTATTGTAAGTAATCTCATAGACCACGGCTGAATTTGTCACAAAAATAGATAGAAACATTTGTTTACATGCAAGTCTATTTGTCTCAAGGTAATTTTATTTTGGATTTAGGTGAAAAATCCAAGTCCTAACACTGTCATGAAATCCATTGTAGTTCTAAACTCAAATTTCAGAATGATATATCTGAGTACTAAAGAAAAGATGAAAAGAGAAATTATTCAAGTAATCCTATGCAAAGAAAAGAAAAGATAACCATTAATTGATGGAAAAACTCAATACGAAAAGGGTAATTCAAGTATCTCTACCAGGGCTATGGACGCCTGACTGGCAGTAGAGCAATTCTTTGAGAGCACTAGAGGTATCTCCATTGGGGCTATGGATGCTTGTCTAGCAGCGGAGTAATGTCCAGGATATCATTGTATGACACTCATAGGGATTCAACTCATGTAGCCTAAATATAATAGATACACCATGCATGCACACACTCAAATTTGATGTGGTTATTGCTGATTTACATTTGAGATTCTAGCTCAACCTTATTTGCCACAGTTGATCATAATAAAGTTTAAAATGTACATGAACCAGAGGTTCTGGGTGACTGAATTCTTCAGTATCTTGAAAATGGGTAAACCATTTTCCCTACCGAGTCACCAATTGTTATGCCTTGCATAACCACCCCATTTTGTTTTTGGTCAAAATGGGTCCCCCTTTTTGTTTGTTTTCCCTTGGTTTTTTTGTTGGTATCTTAGGAGTTTTTCTTTTTCTTCCTAAGACCTTGTTCCTTTTATTTTTACAGGTTCAGAATGTGGGACGAAATTGGACTTAGAACTTTTGCAAAGTTCCTAGTTCGGTTTTTGTTCCGGTCCCGGCCCTGTCTCTTGTCTTGTTGTTTTCTTTGTTGTCTTGTCTATCTTGTGCTCTTGGGTTTTTTTTCTCCCTTGGGTTTCTTTTGTTTTCTTTCCCTTTGCATTTCTTTACCCTTTTGAGGAAACGAAACCTAGATGAAAACTAGACTTGGAACTTTGCAAAAATTTTCAGTCAGGATTTTGTTTTGATCCCACTCCCATTTCTTTGTCTTTTATTTTGTCTCATTTTGTGTTATGTTTCGAGACGGGCTTTTCCCTAGTCCCACTTTCCTTCATTCTCCTTTTTTTCTCTGTTGGTTTTCTTTCCCTTTGTCGAGAGCGAAACCGAAATCAGATCCAAACCTAGAACTTTGCCAGGTTCCAAATCCGGATTTGGTTCTTATTTAGCCCCCATTATTTTGTTGTCCTTTCCCTACCGCGGGGCTAGAGCCAGATTCAAAATGAAGTATGAAACTTTTACAAAGTTCCTGGTTCTATCTCAACTCCGCTTCCGCTCCCATTTTACCTCTGACATACGTGGTGGTTGTGTACTTGCTTTTTCTCTGATTCCACCCCCAAGCAACTGCATTAAATGGATTAATTGTAGCCTCTTCACACTCATGAAATGGTTTTTAAAACCTTAATTAAGGATATTTGGCTCATTACACTCACTCAAAGCATTTTAATGAACAAAGAGCCAAGAGAACTCGAGGAGGAGTGTGATTTGGCTGTGGGTGGGCGTTCGTGAGCAGATCCTTGTTGATTTCAACCTTTTTTGGTCGCATTTTGAGGTAGGTGGTTTCTCTCATTCCATTTCCCATTCGTTTTGTTCGCCTGTTGTTCTTTGCGCGTTCGCAGGAATTTTCTCGTGAATCTTTGCTTGTTTATTTTCTTGTTGTTGGTGTTTTTGTTTGTCGTTCTTTGTTTTCTTTATGTTTTCCTTACATTTACCATTTGTCTTTTTTTTCTTCCTATTGTTTTTGTTTTCCGCCTATCGTTTTTGCCATTTTTGGCGACGTTTTCATTTCACCGTACCCTAGTTTTGATTAGGGATTTCCTTTTTGAGGGGTTCTAGTGCCTTACATTTTTTTAAAATCCTTTCTCGGACCCCTTCAATCTTGTTTTTTCGATCTTACGAGTTTTTTTATAGGGTTTTTGATGCCCTAGCTTTCATGTAAGTCAACCTGACCATACTGATTAGGGTTTTACGTTTCACACCCTTTTGTATAGTTGCCCTGGCTCACTCGATTTGTTCCCATTTGTCTGGGTGGAGTCGAGCTAGATTTATGTCATCCCGTATCCTTTAACCCATGTCCAAACTACTGTTAAAATGTGGGAAGAATCTGTTTAACTCTGGTTATGCATGGCAGAACCGGATCCGGAAAAGAACTCATCCATTGAACTTCTGTATGGGAGTTCGATTCTGAAAATGATTCTGCCTCCAGTGTATTCTGATCTCGATTCTGATCCCATAAACTTAGCGGGATCGGGTCATCAAATGTTACAGGGAATTGAAACTTTGAAAGTTTCAATTTCTGATCTAGTCCCGGTCTCGGTTCTGATTAATGTTATTTGTTTCACTTTTCTGGTTCTTGATTTTCTCTCGGTCCCGCTCCCGACAGGTTTAAAATTCCACTAAGTATGGAGGGTTACCTAGGGAAGAATAGAGAAGTGTGAAAGGATAACATTTGTAATGATGTTTTTTATACCTTTTGTTGGTCTAATCCAAGCTTGTCTTGAAGGAATAAACAATGTCAGGAGCATCAAAGGAAGTTTCTCAAAGAGAAGGGAAAGTTGCAAAAAGCTCAAAGGGAGCAAAACCAAAGAAGATCAAGGTGGATCAATTTCCCTACACCTTGAGATACAAACACCAAGATGCTACTCTTACAACTAGTAAGCTAGATTCAGAATGGGAAAACATAACAGATACAAATCTAGGCCCATTCAACTATGCGGAGTTGCTTGTTGAAAATTTTTGCAAAGATTTGAGTGGAAGGACTGAAAGAATAGCCCCATCTGCACTTGCACATGTTACACTCTTCCCCTATTAGTCGAATGCCCAGAGCTTATACTCACAGCAGCAGGGGAATACAACCCTTTATCCAGATAATGTATAGACCTTCAGAGTAATGTGATCATTGATCTATCCCTATAGATGATGAGGTTTATGTTTAATGCACCTACCCCAAAGAACCCCAAGCAATTGACTGAGAAAGAGGCATTAGAGTTGTTTAACAGGGACAAGGAAGCTAATAGGTCCCACATGAACAAGAAGTGGTTAAGAACTAAGAAGAAGTCTTTAACCAAGGTTCCTAAGCAGCCCAAGAGGGGAGACTTCAAGAAGGAGATAGATGATCTAATCATGATTCTTTCTAGGGTATTTGAAAAGGACTCAACATATTTCAAGGAATGGATGTTTCCATTCATTCAAACCATTTTAGATGGTAAGCAACAATTTGATTGGGGTATGATTTTATCAGACAACTTGCACAACCAAATTCTCAAAGTGGGGTAGACTAAAACCTTCTTCATGACTTCCTATGTCAAATATTCAACTGCAAGGAGGGGCATATTCCCTGGATTAAATGCAATGGGCGCATTAGGAGAGGCTCCTAGGAAAAATAAGGCATGGGAGAATTATGATCAACTGACCTTACAAACCTTACAGTTGTACTACAAAAGGGTCAATGATGCATTCCTCTATGTCATCATCAACCGGTTGATAGGAGATGTTGGGTACAGAATGAGCAGAGAGGCTATGGATTTCATTTATAAATGGGGACATTGGTATATCCAATACCCCAAGTTCTCTTATTTTAGGTTGGAAGTCTTTAATGGACATCCTCATCAACTACCAAGATGTTGCAGTGATAGGATTGTGCTTATGGAGTTCATTTATCAGGCTATGGGGGTTAATACCAAATTTGCAAATAAACACAAGCTTGGATGCCACAAATTCCTCATGAAGTTGGGAGAATACTATTGTGTTCACAATTTGGCTGCAAAAGCAGTATGTGAAGAGTTAAGATATCTAAACTTGGGATTGTATACAGCAAGGAAACATTTTGACCTGGAGCACAAGATGAATGGCTTGGCTCCTACCATTTTTGACAAGCATTTTAACTTGTTGGAGGATTTTAGGATTGATATGAAAAAAGACTATGATGTGCGGAAGAGGAACTATGAAAGGCTTACCATCCCACAGATGATTGAATATGGGTAAAGGAAGATATTCCTAATACACTATCAGATGATGGTGTGGTTTTGGACCTCAGGTATAAGGCTGAAAATATAGGTACTAAAAGCTTGGACCCAGTAAATTGGGATGAGGAAGAATTCATTGATATCAAACAAATTGCTAGGACAATGATGGATACAAGCATCAAATGGGTCATCATGAGGACAAAGGAGAAAAATCTCAATCCTCAAAGAAGAGGAAAGCAGCAGGTACCCAAGGATACAGACGAACAAAGAGGAGGACAACTCCTAAAGAATAATTGGAGTACTTTCCTCCTAGCTCTGGAGGAGATGCTGACCCAGGGATGCCTACTCAAGAAACTCATAAATCACAAGGTGTAGAAGCTACTACTGCTGGAGAAGGAGCTTCATCTCAACCTTCCCTCCCAGAGTAGTCTACTAGGGAATTACCTACAAGCATCCTTCATGAGCAGGCTAAGAAAGACAAACAAAAAGAGGTTGAGATCCATGACGTGGATACCGATTCAGAGGCCACACAATCAGATCATGAGCCTCTTGTGACCAAAAATACTGAATGCATTCATGATGTTGGAACTGAGCATGTTTTAACTATAGAAGACTAGTGGAAATTGTTTGAGGATGCAAAGAAGGAGGTCAATGCCAAAGCACAAGCTTAGGAACTTGCAAAGCAACAAGAGGCTGAAGCCATAGCAGAGAATGAAGAGCTTGCAAGGCAGCATAAAAAAAAGGAAGACCTCCTACGACAACAAAAATAAAGTGAATTAGATAGGGAAAATTTGGCCCTCTTGCAAAAGATTCATGATCTTGAAGAGGAAAAGGCCTAGCAGAGGAGAGAAAAAGAGGACCTTGATGCCAAGGCCAAGGCTATAGAGGAGGCCCAAAGAAAGAAGGATGAAAAAGAGCTCTTGCTAAAGAATTTGGAGGTAGAAGAACAAGCCAAACAGGAGCAAGAAGCTGCCAAAATGTGGGAGAAAGTTAAACAATTGGAGAAATAAAGAGATGATATGTTAGAGCAGAGGAGATTGGAGGAGGAAAGAGAGAAAGCTAAAGCTAATAGGCTTGCAAAGGAAATGGTAGAAAAGGAGCAACAAGAGGTTGATTCTCAACCTAAGGTAGCAATTTTGCAACCTCTCTCCTCTACCGCTTCTTCCTCACAAGTGGTTACTCCTCTTGCTGCCCCAACATGGTTGAAGCTTAACCTGGAGAAGAAACAGATGATCCAACCCCAATTTTATTAAGAAAGAAAGAAGTTGATGACCTTGTTGAGATGAGAAGCAAGGTAAAGATGTTGGATAAATGGATTGATAGGTTGAACCAAGAGGTGGAGGAATTACTTGTTGAAGCCCACAAGGTTCATAAAGAAGCATTGGAATAATCCAATGATATGACTACATACACTGAGGTCCTTTCAAAGCAAGAAGAAGAATATAGAGAGCATGTGAGGAAATTGAAAGAACTTACTAAACTGCCTCAACAAACACTCTTGGAACAACTTATCCTTGAAGAAGGTAATGAAGATTTCATTGATAAAACTATCAAAATTATAAGATTTGGGACTTCATTTATTTTTTCCCATAGAAATGAGGTACAACAGGCTAGCAAGGATTTGACAGATAAAATTGTGGAGTTGGAAGCAATCATAGCTATGATGGTGACTGAAGATGTCCTTATCAAGGATGGTTTCCTTCTTGAAGAGTTAAGGAACAAATGGGATAATAGATTTCAAGAGGCAATGCATAAGGGAGATGATGGTGATGACTTATTAATTGACAGGTTCATGGACATCAAAGAGGTAGTAAAGATTGCTCAGAAGGAGCTTGCCAAATTAGATGATATGCAGAAGCTCACCTCTGCTGAATTAAAAAGAATAAAGTTTAAGGTCAGATGGGTAGATGGGATGGATGTGGACATGCTTAGACAAGTGTTGGATAGTTGTGATGAATATCTACTTGAACAAAAGATAGGGGAGTAAAGTGTATGGAATATTTATTTTTGAATGAAGCATCAGATGATACGGCCAGCTAGGTAGCTCTCCCCTATCTTTCAGGATCATAACACAAGTTCAACTAAGGATTCCCTAGTAGTTTGACATTCTCCTTGTGCATCAAATTTTGATGCAAAGTCATCAATAGTTAAACTAAAGATCATGATGGGCAGTCATCCCATGCAGCTCCAGTTGTTCCCTGATTAGTGGATCTTAATTCTTGATTGGAGGGTTTAGTGTTAAGACTTGTCTATATGTAGTTTTTCTCTCCATGTTGTAAAGGTTGGCTAATTGAAGAGAGATTGGCTGCCTAAGGAGAGTTTTAGGACAATTTTTATAGTTTCAAAAGCTTTTACAATTTTATGTAAAGATACTTAGACATTTTTACAGTTTTTTTAATAAAGTTCATGTTATTTTCAAGTTTTAGTTTTAATGGTGATGTCAAGGAACAATGATCATTCGTATATCAGTGAATTTTGTGCATAAATATCTCTTATTTGATGAAATTCAATAGAAGATTCTGAATCTGAGGCTATTTCCATTGAATTATCTGTGAATGATATTTCTTAGTGTTTATTGATCTATGAGTTTTAATGATGAGCTGGTGATATGTGCTTATTGATTTTGAAGTTTATGAATGGTGAATGATTGTATGTCTTGAATTTTCACTATGAATGAATGCAATGGTATAGATTATTCTGTGGATTGTATCATTTTATGGTTTAGTTGTTTGAAAGGAAGGCTCATCATGAAGTTTGTATGTCTAAATTGAAGGAAATCTACATTTATGTTTTGTTGTCCTGAGCTTTGTTCTATCTTTTGATATTTATTTACACCCCCAAATGTTAGATTAATTTGTACTATGTAGTTTGTATCCCTTTACCAGTAGGCCCCTTGAACATTACAGTTGCATAGGCCACTGAACAACATCAACATAGTTGAGAACCAACTATAGAGACCTTGGAAGATAGGTAGCTTTAAGTTATTTATCTTTTTCAAGAGAAATATATTAGGAATGTTCTATTTTAACGTTGCTATGTTACATGGACCATCAACAGAACTGGCACTAGAAGGATGGCTTGAAGGAACAAACTCGCTCAAATCGGGTCCTTTTCACCAAAAAGGTTTGAAAGAGTTCTCAGATCTACCACAAATCCAGAACCGTTAGTTGAACTCCAGACCCCTGTTAGATCCAGAGCTCGTAGGGTTTTGATCCCACAACCGTTAACACCACCACTTACTCCACTCAAGTTTCCACCAATACCACAGGTGGTACAACCAAATCCACCACCACCACCACCTATGGCATTCTTTGCCAACAATTCTTCACCACTAGGAGTCATTCCTGGTGGTATAAACGAAATGCCTAAAAACCAATTCTAGGTTTATGTGGATTGCAATATTATATCATCAATTTGCCACTATCAGGAAAGAGCCACACAAACCATTACCCCAGTTTAATACCATATTTCAAAGGATGTAAAGGAGGTTACAAGGCCCGTACTTGGTTGCTGAAAATATTGCTATCCAAGCTTACCTAAAGGCCATAGATCCCTTGATTGGCCTGTTTTTGCAGAGAACATACAATGCAAATGACATTAATTCTCTTTCCAAAGTTTACCACCTTGCTATTAAACTGTAGCAGCAGATTAGTTCATAAGCAGGAGGTCTAGGAGGATTTTTTCCTCCCTTAGGATACTCCCAAGTGCCTAATCCTACCCCGTTGTTTAATACAATCCTAAGAATGTCTCATTCTGCATATGGACCCTTAGCTGAGTTACAATCTCCATCTCAGCAATTATTCTTAAGTGGCCTCTCTTGATCCCTCACAACAAGTTCAAAATTCTCATAATCAAGCTAGAGGATCTAACCCCATGACACATACATCAGCTGCAATCACTACAGAAAGTGAAGATACTACTCACCTGACAACAGAGTTGGAAACCCTTAAGAAAAAATTGTCTTAGGTGACTAATGAGATGGCACAACTCAAGTACAACCCCCCTCAAAACCAAAATCAGAATTACTAAAATTAGGGAGGGTATTCCAATCATGGTAGTTATTCCAATCAAAACGCCAATCAAAACTAGAGGAACTTTTAAAATCAGAATTCCCCCAATCAAAATTACCAAAACCAAAATAGGGGATACAACTAGAAATCCAATAACAACAGACAATGGAACATTGGGCCAAACAATGGGGGTGTTTCCCATAACTATTAAGCTGGTGATGACAAACCACACACTGCAAATGTTGTCGATCTTAATTTAATGACAAATTGGTGTAGGTTGCACGACACTGCAACACATTCTGAGGTTAACTGTCTTGAAATGGAGACAATGGTTAAGATTGCACAAGTTGATGCCCCATTGCAAGGTGCTCCCAACAAGAATGGTGGATCCATAGATATAGCCATGGCTTATGAACTCTTTGAAGAAGAATCTCCTTTCCCTAGACAGGAAGAAAATGAACCAGAAGAAAATGTATATGACACTCAAGGCTTTCAATCCAAAGGAGGTCATTTCCTAAGGAATCAAAATAAAGGCATGTTCACCACATCTTCTCCTTCGCACATTGTAGTTCCACCCAATCAAAATGCGGACAACAACCCACCTCCACCAAAAGGACCGCCCGAATTTCAAAATAAAGGTAACTCATCTTTTGTTCCTAAATATCAGATGAAAAATGCCATGGAATTTGATTTTATTTCAGAGATGAAAAAATAAAATACTTTGTTGTCATTCTTTGATATTTTAAAGTGGTTCCCTACCCAACACGACATTGTGTTGAGAGCTTTAGAAGAAGCAGATTAGCCAAAAGGAAAAAATAAGGCGACTCCAACCAACAAAATGAATGCACCATTGTACAAAGGTAAGATAGGGACCCCACCATTCCTTCTAATCTTGAGAATCTTCAAAAATAATTTGCACAACTGCCTCTTGGATTCCAAAGCATCAGGTAATATCATGCCCTTTTCCATTTGTAAAAATTTAGGTTTAAATATGGTTCAAACTCACAAGAAGGTAATTCAGTTAGACAAAACTTAAGGGGGTTATCTATCCTTAGACTTTTCACACATGTGGCTGCCATGGAAAGGGGTAGCAACACAAATTAGGATTGAAAGTGAGCCTTGTCTCAAACATATGATCACTAAGTACGACTATCCTAATGAGGTAGCTTATTTTGAAACTGAGATAGGACTTTATAAGAGAGAGGAAATCATGACCTTTTCAATGTTCAATCCTGATAACCTATAACATTTAGAGCACAATGACCTGATGACCACCGTCAACTAGCAGGTTTTAATTAGAAAATTGCAACAGGATAGGCTAGTTTTGGGGGAAGAGGTTGATCTTTAGAGTGTGCTACTCCCTAACTGGTGCAAAATTCATTACCAGAGTCATTTTGAATTGACATGTCAACCTTGTGTAGACATCTTGAACCAAGTTTGTCAGTCAACAGAAACTTGTGAGTACCAACCTGAAACACCCTTGAATCAATTTTCTTTTAAGGCTAGAAATGCCACTATCTTGACAAGGACAAATAATACACAGGAAGAAGTCCTCCCCCCAATCGAACAGACTCGGGCTTCATGTTATTCCTTGACAAATGAGATTGTAGAATCTTAGGAACTATCTGATACACCAACCCCTGCCAATCTCCCAATTCCAAGGGGGTTGTTGAAACCAATAACCAACTATAAAACCATCGATCAAGATCATATTCAAGAAGAAGTGTCTGCACAAGTTCTAAATCTGAGTGAAACCCCTAACTATCATCATTCACACTATTCCCCACATCTAGAATCCCTAAATCAGTCTGATGCACCACCTATTTCTTGTGAACAACTACCCCCGATTCATCCAAAGAAAGAAATACCCACCCCAGATCAATTATGGGTCCTCAAATTCGATGGTTCTAAGTCTAAATCAGGGAGTGGGGTGGGAGTGAAACTAACAAACCCAAAAGGGAAAACATACTTTGCTTCTTATAGGTTGCAATTCAGCTATACCAAAAATGTGGCAGAGTATGAAGCGTTGGCCAGAGGACTGATATTCATGCATTAGAAAAAGGTTACAACTCTGACAATCATGGGAGATTCTGAGGTCATTGTCAAGAAGGTTTGTAGTCAATACACATGCCACAACAAGAGGTTGGCTACATACAGGAACGGAATATGGAATCTAATAAAGAACTTTGATGCCTTTGGGACCAAATTGATTCCCAGAGATGACAATCAGATCGCAGATGCACTTGTTATTGTTGCTAGTACCTTGGAACCCATGCAAAACTCTAAATTGAAAAGATTCTCAGTAGAGTTAGTCTCAATCCTAGCCATTCTGGATAACGTTCAAAATTTGTAGGTCTTTGATGATGACCAGCATATACTTGCCTTCTTGGAAAGTTTATAAATCTTTGAAGGACATATTATTGATGAATTAGAAAGAGATCAGGGAGAATGGGATCCAGAAACATGTGATGCAGAAGGGATAATGAACCTGAAAACAAATAACATTCCTAAGGGAATGGTAGCATTAGAGAGGATCTTTGATTCTGATCCTCAAGCCCGTGAAAATTTGCCTACTGACACTAATGGAGGGAAGTAAAATTCAGTTAACTTGGTGGATTCAAGCCCTGAGAAGAATGTGTTCATCAAAAAAACTTGCCCCAAACATATTCAAGAGAAAATCCTGACAGCATTAAAAGTGGATATAGCATTAATTGCTTGGGGGTACAAAGACTTGAAAACTTTTGATACGTCGGTAATAACACATACTATCCCCTTGAAACCTAAAGCAAAGCCTTTCTACCAAAAGCAGTGCCTAGTTAATGCCTTGATCGAGCCTTTAATTCAGAAGGAAGTGAAAAATTTGTTGTCCACAAGGATAATCTTTCTTGTGAGACATTTGACTTAGGTCGCTAACTTGGTTCCTGTTCACAAAAAGAGCGGAGAGATCAAGCTATGTGTTGACTCTAGAAACCTTAACAAAGCATCAAAGAAAGACAATTATCTTCTTCCTTCTCTGGATGAGGTGCTACAAATAGTAAATGGTTCAATAATGATGTCATTCTTGGATAGATATTCAGGATACAATTAGGTAATGGTCAACTACGAGGACAAGATGAAGACCACCTTCACTACTAAGTGGGAGACATTTGCTTATCGAAGGAAGCCATTTGGTCTTATCAACGTTGAAGCTACCTTTCAGTGAGCGATGGATGTGGCATTCAAATATTTGGTAGGTAAGTGTATTATTATATATGTGGATGATTTGATTCTGTTTTCAAAGAATAGAGAAAACCATGCTGCAAATCTATCAAAAGTCCTTCAAAAGTGTATAAGTTATGGAATCTCCCTTAATTCGAAAAAGTGTGTGTTCGGAGTTTCAAAAGGAAAATTACTAGGCCACATAATATCAAAGAAGGGAATTTCAGTTGAACCAGATAGAGTGGAATCCATTTTGAAATTGACCATGCCTAGTAGCAAAAAGGAGATGAGGTCCTTTTTCAGGAAGATAAACTTTGTGCAGAAATTCATAACTGGGTTTGCGGAGATCGTAAAACCCTTCAATGAAATGATGAAGAAGGATGCTAAGATTGAGTGGAGCAATGAGGCTAAATCCGCATTCTCGCAGATTAAACAGTCTATTTCAGAGGCAACGGTTCTAACTAGCCATGACTATCTGAAGCCTTTTTATATATATTCTTTTGCATCTAACCATTCTTGTGTTGTTGTTTTGACACAACGAAAAGGTGAAGGGGATGAAAGGCCAATTGCTTTTATGAGTTCTCTGTTCAAGAATGCTGAAGTTAGATATCCACCCTTGGAGAAATAGGCTTTTGCACTAGTGCGAGCTATCAAGAAGTTTCAGCACTATATCCTCTATAGTCAAATTATTGCCATAGTCCTTGACCCTGCTATAAAGTCCCTTCTTATGCAAAGTGAATTGGGGGAGAGACATGGAAAGTGGATGGAAATCTTACAACAATTTGACCTTGAAATCCACCCAATCAAGCTAGTCCGAGGAAAAGGATTATCCAAAGTTATGGCAGATGTTGATATTAAGATTGCATGTCAGCAGTATATGGTGCAATCATTTACAGGTGATCCTTGGTACGCTGATTTGATCTTTTTGTTGCTAAATAACGAATGCCCAAATGGGATGAACACCACTTAGAGGAGAGCACTTAGGCTAAATATTTCCCACTACATGCTCAAAGGGGGAGCTTTATACCAAAGAAACTTTGAGGGCATCTATCTATGCTACCTTAATCAACAGCAAGTGAAACAAACCATAACATAATTTCATGGCAGACATGGTACTGGACATGGTTCTGTTGATTCCATGGCTCACCAAATTCTGAGATCAAGTTACTACTGGCCCCATGTGTTTTGTGATGCACACCAACATGCGAGGACATGTCATACATGTCAAACTTCTGCATCCAGGGAATGCAATCCAGCAATGCCCCTACAGTCGGTATACAAGGTAAGACCATTTTCCCAATGGGCATTATATTTTGTTGGGGTAATTAACCCCAATTCTTCAGCAAGTAACAAATTTATTTTGACGGCAACCGATTACTATAGGTGTTGGATTGAAGCTCAGCCTTGTAAGAACAACACCACTGAAGTCGTCATCAAATTCCTTACAGAATGCATTGTTACCAGGTTTGGAGTACCGTTTTCCCTAGTATGTGACAATGGCCCTGCTTTCTCATCTGCAGAATTTATTCAATAGGAATATGAGCATAAAATTGTGTTAAAATATTCTTCCAATTACTACCCACAGGGAAATGGACTAGCTGAGTCTACAAATAAAAATCTATTGGAAATAATTAAGAAGCTGTTAGAAAGTAATCCTAGGGATTGGCATACTCAACTCAGATTTTCCTTATGGGCAGATAGAACTCGAATCAAGACCGCCTTAGGAAACTCGCCATTCAAGTTGGTCTATGGCCAAGACCTAGTCTTTCCTATCCATTTACAGATACCTGTTCTTAGGTTCATGCAAGAATTCTATTCAAATGATGATAGGATAGAGGTTAGTCTAACCAATTTATTAAATCTGGAAGACCAAAGAGATGTTGCTTTACAACAATTTTCTAAACATCAAGCTATTGTCAAACGTTGGTTTGCTAAAAGAGCAAAAATCAAAGCTTTTAGGATATCAGACCTGGTGCTACTATGGGATAAAGCCAAAGAAAATAATGGGGACCATCAAAATTTTGACCAACTTTGGTTGGGTCCTTATCAAATTGCCGAGATCCTCAGTGAAAATGCCTTTGGTTGAGCAATTTAACAGGAGAGCCTGTTCCATTGCCTATCAATGGGCAGTTTCTCAAACACTATTTTGGCCAATGAGGTTCTGATGTTCTAATTGGTTATACGTATGTACTTAACTAGCTCGTTTGCTTGTTTGTTTGTTTTGGTTTGTTCTTTTGTTTGTTTGTTATGTTTTGTTCTTGTGCTTTGTGTTTTTGTTTTTTTTGTGTCTTGGGGTGATTTTCATTTTGCTCTATTTCAAAATATGAAGTGGTTATTCATTGTATGCTAAAGGTACTAGGAGAGAAGTTGGTTTATGTATTTTCAAGTATGTCTGTGGAATTTTTTTTCGTTTCAAGACCTGTGTCTTATGTTCTTTTTAAGTAGCAGCCTAAAAGGTTAAGAAAAAACATGTGTATTATAAGTAATCTTATAGACCATGATGAAATTTGTCACAAAAATAGATAGAAATGTCTATTTACATGGAGGTCTATTTGTCTTAGGGTAATTTTATTTTGGATTTAGGTGAAAAATCCAAGTCCTGACACTGTCATGAAATCCATTGTAGTTCTCAACCCAAATCTTAGAATGATATATCTGAGTATTGAAGAAAAGATGAAAAGAGAAATTATTCAAGTAAGCCTATGCAAAGAAAAGAAAAGAGAACCATTAATTGATGGCAAAACTCAATACGAGAAGGGTAATTCAAGTATCTCTACCAGGGCTATGGACATCTGGAGGGCAGTAGAGCAATGCTTTGAGAGAACTAGAGGTATCTCCATCGGGGCTATGGAGGCCTATCTGGTAGCAGAGCAATTCCCAGGATATCATTACACGACAATCATAGGGATTCAACTCACATAGCCTAAATCTTTAATATAGTTATTTCAGGATGAGAAAAACCTTTATTGGAATAGATACAACATGCATGCACGCACTGAAATTTGATGTGGTTATTATTGATTCACATTTGAGATTCCAGCTCAACCTTGTTTTCCACAATTGATCATACTAAAATTTAAAATGTACATGAACCAAAGGTTCTGGGTGACTGAATTCTTCAATATCTTGAAAATGGGTAAGCCATTTTCCCAGCCGAGTCGCCAATTGTTATGCCTTGCATAACCACCCTATTTTGTTTTTGGTTAAAATAGGTCCCCCTTTGTGTTTGTTTTCCCTTGGTATTTTTGCTGGTGTCTTATGAGTTGTTCTTTTTCTTCCTAAGACCTTGTTCCTTTTGTTTTTTTGGGTTCGAAACGCGGGCTGAAATTGGACTTAGAACTTTTGCAAAGTTCTTGGTCCGGTTATTGTTCAGGTCCCAGCCCCGTTTCCTATCTTGTCATTTTCTTTCTTGTCTTGTTTCTCTTGTGCTCTTGGGTTTTTTTCTCCCTTGGGTTTATTTTTTTGTCTTCCCCTATGTGTTTCTTTACCCTTTTGTGGAAATGGAATCAGGACAAAAACTAGACCCAGAACTTTGCAAAAATTGAGTCTAGATTTTGTTCTGATCCCACTCCTGTTTCTTTGTATTTTGTTTTATCTCATTTTTTGTTCTATTTTGGGATGGGCTTTTCCCTAGTCCCACTTTCCTTCATTCTCTTGTTTTTTTGTGTTGGTTTTCTTTCCCTTTATTGGGAGCAGAACTAGAATTGGATCCGAACCAGGAACTTTTCCAAGTTCCAAATCCATATTTGGTTTCAATTACGCCCCCGTTCCTTTGTCATCCTTTCCCTATCGTGGGACCAGAGTTGGATTCAAAATGAAGTATGAAACTTTGACAATGTTCCTAGTTCTATCTCAACTCTACTTCTGCTCTCGTTTTACCTCTAATGTACATGGTGGTTGTGTACTTGCTTTTGCTCTGATTCCACCCCTGACCAACTACATTAAATTCATCAATTGTAGCCTCTTCACACGCGTGAAATGGTTTTTAAAACCTTAATTAAGGATATTTCACTCATTACACTTACTCAAAGCATTTTAATAAACAAAGATCTAAGAGAATTCTAGGAGGAGTGTGATTTAGCTATGGGTAGGCATTCGTGAGCTGATCCATGTTGATTTCAACCTTTTTTGGTCATGTTTTGAGGTAGGTGGTTTCCCTCATTCCGTTTCTCGTTCATTTTGTTCGCTCGTTGTTCTTTGCGCGTTTGCAGGACTTTTCCTGTGAATCTTCACTTGTTTCTTTTCTTGTTGTTGGTCTTTCCATTTTTCGTTCTTTGCTTTCTTTCCATTTTTCGTTTGTCTTTTTGTGCTTCCCGTTGTTTTTGTTTGTCGCCTATTGTTTTCATTGTTTTTGGCGACATTTTTGTTTCATTGTGCCCTAGTTTCGATCAGGGCTTTCCTTTTTGAGGGGTCTTACTGCCTTACAGTTGTTTTAAATCATTTCTCGAACCCCTCCAATCTCATTTTGTCAATCTTATGGGTTTTGTCGTAGGGTTTTTGATGCCTTAGCTTTAATGTAATTCAACCTAACCATACTGATTAGGGTTTTGTGTTTCACACCCTTTTTGCATAGTTTCCCTAGCTTGCTTAATCCGGTCTTGTTTGTCTGGGTGGAATCGAGCTTGATTTTTGTTGTCCCGCATCCTTTAACCCATGTCCAAACTATTGTCAAAATGTGGGGAGAATCCATCTAACTCTAGTTATGCATGTTGGAACCGGATCCGGAAAAGAACCCATACATTGAACTTTCATATGGGAGTTCGGTTCCGAAAATGAGTCCGCCTCTGCTATATTCTGATCCCGTCAAATTAGCAGGGTTGGGTCATCGAACGTTACGGGGTATTGAAACTTTGAAACTTCCAATTTCTGATTTGGTCCCAGTCTCGGTTTTGATTAATGTTATTTTTTTCACTTTTTTGGTTACTGATTTTCTCCCAATCCCGCTCCCAACAGGTTTAAAATTCCACTAAGTATGGAGGGTTATCTAGGGAAGAATAGATAAGTGTGAAATGATAACATTTGTAATGATGTTTTTTATACCTTTTGTTGGTCTAATCCAAGATTGTCTTGCAGGAATAAACAATGTCAGGAGCATGAAAGGAAGTTTCACAAAGAGAAGGGAAAGCTACAGAAAGCTTAAAGGGAGCAAAACGAAAGAAGATCAAGGTGGAGCAATTTCCCTACACCTTGAGATACAAACACCAAGATGCTACTCTTACAATTAGTAAGCTATATTCAGAATGGGTAGACATAACAAATACTAATCTAGGCCCATTCAATTGTGAGGAGCTGCTTGTGGAAACTTTCTGTGAAGATGTGAGTGGAAGGACTAAAAGTATAGCCCAATCTGGGCTTGCGCATGTTACACTCTTCCCCCTATCAGTCCAATTCCTAGAGCTTATACTCATAGCAGCAGGGGCATACAACCCTTTATCCAAACAATGTATGAACCTTCAGGGGAATGTGATCATTGATCTATCCCCATAGATGATGAGGTTTATGTTTAATGCACCTATCCCCAAGAACCCCAAGCAATTGACTAAGGTAGAGGCATTGGAGTTGTTTAACAGAGACAAGGAAGCTAATAGGTCCCACATGAACAAGAAGTGGTTAAGAACTGAGAATAATTCTTTAACCAAGGTTCCTGATCAGCCCAAGAGGGGAGACTTCAAGAAGGAGATAGATGATCTAATCATGATTATTTCAAGGGTATTTGGAAAGAAGGACTCAACATATTTCAAGGAATGGATGTTTCCATTCATTCAAACCATTTTAGATGGTAGGCAACAATTTGATTGGGGTATGATTTTATCAGACAACTTGCACAACCAAATGCTCAAAGTGGGGTAGACCAAAACCTTCTTCATGACTTCTTATGTCATATATTCAGATGCAAGGAGGGGCATATTCCTTGGATTAAATGTAGTGGGAAAATTAGGAGAGGCTTCTGGGAAAAATAAGGCATGGGAGAATTATGATCAACTGACCTTGCAAACCTCAGAGCTACACTACAGAAGGGTCAATGATGCATTCCTCTATGTCATCATCAAGCAATTGATAGGAGATGTTAGGTATAGAATGAACAGAGAGGTTATGGCTTTCATTTATGAATGGGGACATTGGTATATCCAATACCCAAAGTACTCTTTTTTTAGGTTGGCAGGCTTTGATGGAAATCCTCATCAACTGCCAAGATGTTGCAGTGATAGGATTGTGCTTATGGAGTTCATTTATCAGGCTATGGGGGTTAATACCAAATTTGCAAATAAACACAAGCCTGGATGCCACAAATTCCCCATGAAGTTTGGATAATACTATTGTGTTCACAATTTGGCTGCAAAAGCAGTATGTGAAGAGTTAAGATATCTAAACTTGGGATTGTGTACAACAAGGAAACATTTTGACCCGGGGAACAAGATGAATGACTTGGATCCTACCATTTTTGACAAGAATTTTAACTTGTTGGAGGATTTTTGGATTGATATGCAAGATGACTATGATGTGCGGAAGAGGAACTATGAAAGGCTTACCATCCCACAGATGATTGAATATGGGGTAAAGGGAGATATTCCTGATACAATATCAAATGATGGTGTGGTTTTGGACCTTGGGTATGAGGCTGAAAATATAGGTACTAAAAGCTTGGACATTGATATCAAACAACTTTCTAGGAAAGTGATGGATAGAAGAATCCAATGGGTGGTCATGAGGACAAACGAGTCAAAAGCTCAATCCTCAAAGAAGAGAAAAGCAACAAGTACCCATGGATACAGAAGAACAAAGAGGAGGACAACTCCAAAAGAACAATTGGAGTACTTTCCTCCTAGCTCTGGAGGAGATGCAGACCCAGGGATGCCTACTCAAGAAACTCATGAATCACAAGGTGTAGAAGCTACTACTACTACTAGAGAAGGAGCTTAATCTCAACCTTCCCTCCTAGAGGAGTCTACTACGGAAGTACCTACAAGCAGCCTTCATGAGCAGGTTGAGAAAGACAAACAAAAAGAGGTTGATATCCATGATGTGGACACTGATTCAGAGGCCACACAATCAGACCATGAGCCTTTTGTGACCACAACTACTGAAGACATTCATGATGTTGAAATTGAACATGTTTTAACTGCAGAAGACCAGTGGAAATTGTTTGAGGATGCAAAGAAGGAGGTTGATGCCAAAGCACAAGTTGAGGCACTTGCAAAGCAACAAGAGGCTGAAGC
The DNA here is from genome assembly GCA_007258455.2 of Sequoia sempervirens. Lineage (NCBI taxonomy): Eukaryota > Viridiplantae > Streptophyta > Pinopsida > Cupressales > Cupressaceae > Sequoia > Sequoia sempervirens. Next base: position 147,122,189 of record VDFB02105785.1, read on the forward strand.
CATAACAAAGACTGAAGAGCTTGCAAGGCAATATAATGAAGAGGAAGATCTCCTGTAGCAACAAAAAGAAAGTGAATGGAAAGCCAATGTAGAGATGGAAAAGTTGGCCCTCTTGCAAAAGATTCATGATCTTGAAGAGGAAAATACCTGACAGAGGAGAGAAAAAGAGGACCTTGAAGCTAAGGCCAAGGCTGTAGAGGAGGCCCAAAGAAAGAAGGATGAATATGAGCTCTTGCTAAAGAAGTTGGAGGTAGAAGAACAAGCCAAATAGGAGCAAGAAGTTGCCAAAATGTGGGAGAAAGTTAAACAATTGGAGAAACAAAGAGTGATATGTTAGAGCAGAGAAGATTGGAGGAGGAAAGAGAGAAATTTGAAGCTAATAGGCTTGCAAAAAAAATGCAAAAAAGGAGCAACAAGAGGTTGATTCTCAACCTAAGGTAACAATTCTGCAACCTCTCTCCTCTACCACTTCTTCCTCACAACAAGTAGTTACTCCTACTGCTGCCCCAACATGGTTCAAGCTTAACTTGGAGAAGAAACAGATGATCCAACCCCAATTTTGTTAAGGAAGAAAGAATTTGACGAACTTGTTGAGATGAGAAGCAAGGTAAAGATGTTGGATAGATGGATTGATAGATTGAACCAAGAGGTGGAGGAATTACTTGTTGAAGCCCACAAGGTTCATAAAGAAGCATTGGAATCATCCAATGATATTACTACATATGTTGAGGTCCTTTGGAAGCAAGAAGAAGAATACAGAGAGCATGTGAGGAAATTGAAAGAAATTACTAAACTGCCTCAACAAACACTCTTGGAACAATCTATCCTTGAAGAAGGTAATGAAGATTTCATTGATAAAACTATCAACATTATAAGATTCAAGACTTCATTTATTTTTTTCCCATAGAAATGAGGTACAACAGGCTGGAAAGGATTTGACAAATCAAATTGTGGAGTTGGAAGCAATCATAGCTATGATGGTGAATGAAGATGTCCTTGTCAAGGATAGTTTCCATCTTGATGAGTTAAGGAATAAATGGGATAATAGATTTCAAGAGGCAATGCAAAAGGGAGATGATGGTGATGAATTATTAATTGACAGGTTCATGGACATCAAAGAGGTAGTAAATATTGCTCGGAAGGAGCTTGCCAAATTGGATGATATGCAGTTCACCTCTGCTGAATTAAAAAGAATAAAGTTTGAGGAAACTTCAGTAGATGGGTCGGATGTGGACATGCTTAGACAAGTGATGGATAGTTATGATGAATATCTACTTGAACAGAAGACATGGGAGTAAAGTGTATGGAATATTCATTTTTGAATGAAGCATCAGATGATACGGCCAACTGGGCAACTCTCCCCTATCTTTCAGGATCATAACACAAGTTCAACTAAGGATTCCCTAGAAGTTTGACCTTCTCCTTGTGCATCATATTTTGATATAGAGTCATCAACAATTAAACTGAAGATCATGATGGGTAGTCATCTCATGCAGCTCCAGTTGTTCCCTGATTGGTGGATCTCAATTCTTGATTGGAGGGTTTAGTGTTAAGACTTGTATATATGTAGTTTTTCTCTCCAGGTTGTAAAGGTCGGCTAATTGAAGAGAGATTGGTTGCCTAAGGAGAGTTTTAGGACAATTTTTATAGTTCCAAAAACTTTTACAATTTTATGCAAAGATACTTAGACATTTTTACAAATTTTTTAATATAGTTAATGTTATTTCCCAGTTTTAGTTTTAATGGTGATGTCAATGAATGATGGTCATTCATATGCTTGTGAATGTTGTGCATAAATGTCTCTTATTTGATGAAATTCAATAGAAGATTCCAAATCTGAAGTTTTTTCCATTGATTTATTTGTGAATGATATTTCTTGGTGTTTATTGATCTATGAGTTTTATTGATGAGCTGGTGATATGTGCTTATTGATTTTGAAGTTTATGAATGGTGAACAATTGATGTCTTGAATTTTCTTTATGAATGAATGCAATGGTATAGATTGTTTTGTGGATTGTATCATTTTATGGTTTAGTTGTTTGAAAAGAAGGCTCATTATGAAGTTTGTATGTCTAAATTGAAGGAAATCTACATTTATGTTTTGTTGTCCTGAGCTCTGTTCTATCTTTTGATATTTATTTACACCCCCAAATGTTAGATTAATTTGTACTATGCAGTTTGTATCCCTTTACTAGTAGGCCCCTTGAACATTATAGTTGCATAGGCCACTGAACAACATCAGCACAATTGAGAACCAACTATAGAGACCTTGGAAGATAGGTAGCTTTAGGTTATTTATCTTTTTCAGGAGAAACAGAGTAGGAATATTTTGTTTTAACGTTGTTGTGTTACATTGACCATCAACACCTCTATTTTTCTATATAATCATCCTTCACCTCTCCCTATGCAAAGTTCACTAGTTCACTTATTCAAAAGTGCTAGTTTAGTGCTAGGAAAGTGTTGAGTTTATTCATCTTTGGGTTCTTGTCTTGCTTTCCTTTAGTCACTTTGATCTTGGGTGACTTCACAATCAAATATAACATGGTATCAGAGCTAGTTGTGAGTTGTGGGTTAGCAGATATCTATATCCATTCTTGAAAGAAAAGTAACAGCTTCTCTTGCATCCAAAGATGACCTGGTGAATAAAAAACACTTGATAGAGATCTCAGTTTCTAGGGGGTTCCTTTATATTTCATCTTTTTGTAGGTATTTTGGAGCTTCTTATAGACATTCTGAGCTCATCATTGAGTTCAAAGCAGCTGGAAAAGTTAGAATTGGCTTTTATTTCGTCCAAATTGGACATCGGGTGTGAGATATGTGAAGGGTTAAAGTAGAGGATTTTAGAGAGGTTCCAGAAGGTAGTCGTGAAATTGGAGCATTTTTGGCCCAAATGGACCTCACCATCGCACTCAAAAGGCATCAAAACCTAGGGATCGACTACCAATTTGTCAATTTTCGAGAAAGTCATTTTCGAGGCAAAAAAATTTGGCAGGCAAGCTGTACGGCCCACCTCCACAAAGTATGGTACGAAAATATTTTTTAATTATTTTTTTTTTGCATCATCAAAAAAAATATTGAAAATATTTTTTGAAAAATTGAGAAAAAAAAAAGCAAAAAAAAATTATTGAAAAAGCAAAAAATAAAAAATAAATCAAAAGTCAAAATGCACTCAGGGCACTGACAAGGTATTGTACCCTATCAGTCCCCCTGTACCCGCGTGCAGGCCTTAAAGGCTACGGACCCTATTGCCATTGGGCTGCTCAAAAAAATCCTCTTATATTTTTTTCATATTTAAAAGTTTTATTATTAAAACTTTCAATTCAAAAATTTCAAATTTCAAAAACAAATAAAACCTTTAAAAATTTTGCACGTTCGTACTGCACCACCCATACCTGCAATTTTATACCTGGACGTACAGTCCTCAGCTCTCATGCACAATTCTACTAAGTTAGCAGTTTTTTTGGCAATTCCACCAAATTGGATGCGTTCTAATTTTATCTGGCAGTTTTCTAGTTTTGGTAGTTTTCCAAATTTGGTGGAAGTTCAACTATTTTTGGTGGGACTCTACATTTGGTAGAACCTCAGCTAAACTTGGTGGAGGTGATTTTTTGAAAATTGATGACCCCCTCTCCATTGCAATTTTGGTTTTTACACCTCAACTTCATAATGCAATATCTCGATCATATAGAGGCTTTTTTGCGAGCAAATTTTTTTTATTTGGGGTAAAATTTCACACTCTTCGTAGTGGTGTGATCAGTTTTTGCTCAAGTGATCCTAGTTTTTCAGAAAATCAGTTTTTTCATCAAATCTAAAGGACAGAGCTCATTTTTCAAACTTCAAACGGATATAACCTTCATGTACGACCTCAAATTGAGGTGATTTTTTTTTTGAAAGTGAATATTTTTCTAAGCACTACACATTGGCACTATATTGAGGTTCTCATTTTTAGATTGTATTGTACTTTCAGTATTTGGGTCCATTTTGGACACTTGTAAAACTCTGGAAATAACTCCAGCATTGTAAACGCACTAATTTATAAAGTACCAAATCATTTTTTGTTGGGGGGATTCTTTGTTGAGTGAAAAAGGGGGGGTGTCTATGTGTGTTTCTTCTTTCATTTTCTCTCACATTGCAAAAACAATCTAAAATGGATAAAGTGATTCCTCTACTCACACCATACAATTACTTTGAGTGGAAAAATGAAATGGAAATTCACTTAAGAAATTTAAAATTGTATAGAATAACAATGGGTATTGAAAAGGAACCTACAAAATATGAAGATAAGCCTAAATGGTTCAACAAGTGTGATGAAGCTTTTGGCACCTTATGCATGGTTGTGTCTCCTAATCTACACTTTCATATTATGTATGCAAAATCACCAAATGAAGTGTGGAATACTTTGAATACTCTCTTTGGTAAACAGGATGATTTGAGAGCACATTCATTGGAGAACGAGCTCATAGGATTGAGCCCATGCAATTTTGACACCATTCAAGATTTCTTTACTAAATTGAATGCCATAAGATTACAGTTGGAGCAATGTGGAGTTAAAAAGGATGACTCACAGTTGATTTTGAGTATTCTTTCAAAACTTGGTCTTGATTATGCAGTGTTTATTTCTACATTTCATGCAATCAAAAGAGCCTTGGGAAAAGGATTTACTATGCCTTCTCTAGGTGAGTTCACAACTAATCTCACAAAGGAGAAAGATAAATTGAATCAAATGGGCATTATTAAATCTTCTAAGTCTCATTCCTTGACTACAAAACAAGGCACTAATAAGCAAAACAAGAAACAAAGGAACCAAGGAGATAGAAAGAAAGATTTAGATCATTCATCTACTTCTAAAGTAGACTCTAAATTCTCTTCAAAAGAGGATTCATCAAAGGAGAAGCCCACTTGTGCATATTGCAAGAGGAGTGGACATGAAGAACATTCTTGCTATAAGAAGGATATTGATGAACTAAAACATCTTCTTGAGAAGAATAAAATCAGTTTTCCTTCTCGAATGGTTGATTCAACTTCTTCTTATAATTCCAAAAATTCAAAACAATTAGAATATGATAAGGAAAAAGGCCATACTACAGGGGCAAGCAAATCAAAAGGTAAAGCTCTTTGTGCTTCTACAAGTCTTGGATCAGGGAGATGGCTCCTAGATTTTGGAGCTTCTCATCATATGGCTTCTACTTAGTCTATGTCCTCTTCTTTTGAGCCTTGTGTTATGCCACCTATTCTGATGGGAAACAATACATACATGGATGTAATTGGGAAAGGATCTGTTGATATTGGGGATGGCACTTTCAATGATGTTTTGTGTGTACCTCATCTTTCAAACAATCATCTTTCCATCTATCAGATCAATCATGGTGGAGCAGGGAAGACTGTGGAATTCACACCTGATTTAGTTATCATCAGAGACTTGGAAAGCAGAAAGATAATTGCTACTAGGATAGTTGTTCATGCATATTGGTTATACACCTTTTCATACTTTGCACCTGATGATGGTTTTGATCCTTTGGTTGTTGATCACACTCCAAGTGTGAGATTTGATTTTGAGGAGAACTTTGGCTACTTGAACTTGGGTATTCTCACATGTAATCCAGTTCTTGAGTCTTGTATTACTTCTCCTCCATCTACTATTGCTTCTGAGGATACTTGTGTCACTACATTCATGGATTCTTGTGATTCAATTAAGCAAGATACACATCATCTTCCAAATATAGCTACTCTGGATGACTGCTTGGCATACATTGCAGGTTTGTTTATGGAGTCTCATATTAAAAACTTGGGAGACACTATCCATGAAATTCATCTTCTCTTTGATGAAGTTGATTCTTCTTTAGTTGTTGTGAAGGAACCTTTGGATCCTCTTGTTCATTCTCCACATGATCATTCATCACAGTTTGACATGATTATGGATACTTTTGAGCAACATGTGGAGGAGGCACCTTTGTCTTCAGAGGAGGTAGTTGAGTCTTTGGATCTTGTTCTACATACATCTCTACTAGGTTCTGGATTGTCATCTTCATCAGTGTGGCCTAGAATTCCTGATTTGATGGTGGCAGCTTTTGGCATCGAAATGGAGATAGATGAGACGTTTTTAGAGGCTTCTTACATTTTGAGCTTTCTTCCCTTATATTCCTTTCAGGAATGGGAATAGAATCTTCATGCACCTTTGGTTTTGTTTCTTCCTAAGGGGAAGAACATTGTTCAACGATCGTGGACCATCTCCTACATCTAGTTTCGAGCATCAACCATTGGTATAGTTGACTTCTTGGGGGAAGGCTACATAGTCTTTCTTATCCTTTCTATTTTGGAGGGGACCTCTTCCTTGGATGGGATTAGTTTTGTGTTGGGAAACTTGTTTTCTTTTCTCTCTTTCGGGCAGGATTTTTTTCCCACTAGGTTTTCTCCTTTTCTCCGGTTGTGAGAGATTGGTTTGTACATGGGTACCTAACATGGCCTAGTAGTCGGGACCCATCTTTGTGTCTTTTCACCCACCTAAGCTACACTTAAGGGGGGGTGTTAGTGTAGATTTTTATTTATTTATTTTTCCTACACATTAGTAAGCTTGCTTAGGTTATATTAGAATGGTTAGGATGAGGACATGTGGCATAATCCTTCAATCACATGTGCCATTCACACCCACATTTGGATAGTTGAATGCCACACCCTCTTTTGGACTTATTTTCCACCTCCCCATAACCATTTTTTGTCTTTACCTGAGTTAGCATAACCATGTATTTGGCATTTACCAAGTAGGTAAAACCTCCCACCTATTATGGGTAAAGGGAGTTATTATTCCTCTTGGTTTTATTTGCCTCTATTTTTCTATATAATCAGCCCTCACCTCTCCCTATGCAAAGTTCACTAGTTCACTTATTCAGAAGTGCCAGTTCAGTGCTAGGAGAGTGTTGAGTTTATTCATCTTTGGGTTCTTGTCTTGCTTTTCGTCAGTCACTTTGATCTTGGGTGACTTCACAATCAAATCTAACACAACCTATTTAATTCTTCAATGCTAATATGATAAACTCTTCACAAAATATTATTCAAATAAAATCACTCTCTTCCTTCTCAAATCTGATTATTATCATGCACCAATATTTCTCACAAATCTTATCACAAACCATACAATATACTTCTCTCAAATCTTATCATAGTTCACACAATAAACTTCTCTCACAAATTTGATCACAAATTATAAGTTTGATCCAATTATAAATATGATTACTATCATGCACTCTTTCTTTTCACAAATTTGATCACTATAATTTATTTCTTCTTTTCACAAATCTGATCACTATCATGTACTTCTTTACAAATCCAATTTTAAATTCCTTCACAAATCTGCTATAGATCTCTTTAATTCTGCTATAAATTTGTCAACATACTTGCTTGAAGATCTGGTACAAACTTCCTTTAGATATTCTCATAAATCTCTTTTGGGTCTACTCATAAACCTGCTCAAACTTCTTTACAAACTGCTACCAATCTCCTCACAACTACTGTTATTCTTCCTCACAAATCTGTTGTTAATCCTTCATAAATTTGTTGCATTCTTCATATTTGCTTTTGCTTAATTCTACTCAATTATCGAATGATATTATTATTCTTCTTACCCTTTAAATCACCATTTTTATCTACTTTTATACTATATCATATGCCTCTTTATAAGGGAGGTAACTATTCCCAAAAAGGTCGGCTTCATAGGTAAATAAATTCATATTAATTTAATCCCCAATGAGGGGCAATCATAAACCAAAGAGTCAGCCAACATAGAGTTTTTGTTTTATATATATGTTTGGCTATAAGTTAATATTTGTTCTCCAATTTCATGTCAACCAACATTTTAATTTCTCTCATTAAATGGAGTCAGCCAGCATAAAATAATTTAAACATTTCAAATGTAGTTAGCCCAAATCAAATTTAAACCACTACCAAAAATGCACAATTATTGGCCTTCGGCCCAATACTCAAATGATTTCCTTCTTGGACCAATGATGATAGAAATTCAACAATCTCCCAATCTGCTTGATCAAAAAATGTGAACTTAGAAATTGATGGCAATATTTGTAACTATCAACAACATTTGTATTTTGACTGGACTATGACAATAATGACAACAATATTTCCAACGGTCTTGTCCATACACCTTTGGCTTCAATGACAATCTCTTCATTCTTATCTTGGAATTCTCATCTGTACATTTTAGACCAACAATATCCACAATAAACTCTTTGACAACCTTGTCTACCTTTGAAATCAATGACAAACATTCCAACACCTTTCACAACAAAAAGGACAAAAAACATTTCCAAAGGGATACAAATCAGATTAAGAAATCATCACCTAGAATGGATGAAGAAGCTTTGAATGACTTAAGATAAAATAAATTGTGTTTCACTTGCAAAGAGCCTTGGGCTCCAAGTCATAAATGCACAGTTAAGGGTAACACACATCAAATAGATTACTATTCAGTTGATGGTTCGGTAATAGAAAATTTAGACCAACATTTTAAGTCAAAGGGAAAGTAAGAAGAAGAATCATCAGGTGAGTCTGAAGAAGAGAGGAAGAGTGAGGGAACTCTTGCCGAACTCTCTAGTTTTCGGAAGGTTGGTTCCTTCAGAGTTCGAGGTGTAATATGTGTATAGTGCATCATCACTCTCATTGACATAGGGGCCACACATAATTTTATTGATGAGGGAATTGTAGCCAAAAGGGGAATTAAGTAGAAGAATTTGATGGCTTCAAGGTGATGTTAGCATATGGGTTCACCTTCACATGCACTAGGAAGATTCCTAACTTGAGCATTTAGCTATGTAACTAGGAGATCAAGGATGATTTTTTATGTGGTGAGCATAGGAGACACAAATGTAGTCCTTGGTATGCAATGGTTGTGGTGTATTGGGGAGTTCTATATGAACTTTCAAAGCGTGGAAATAAAATTTGAAGCGGATGGTAAGAAAATAGCGCTTAAAGGCATGTCCAATGGTGGGCCACAAGTAGTCTATTTCAAAAGAGTGGAGAGGCTTATCAAAAATGAGCAGGTTGAGTGGGAAACGAAGTGTATTATCATGTCAACCATTGCAAAGCAACAAAAGAGCAGTTGCCATCTAGATGTACAAGGTTATTTTTTCTAAACTCATCAAGGTTTTTGATAGCATACCTCCTGAGAGGCCTCCTAATAGAGGCATTGAGCATGACATTGAGTTGGAAGAGGGTGCTAAACCAATCATCACCACCCCTTATAGGAACCCTAAGAGGCACAAAGATGAAATAGAGAAGGCCATCAAGGAGTTACTTGAGATGGGTCACATCAGGCCTAGTAAGAGCCCTTTTGCATATTCAGTGGTATTGGTGAAGAAAAAGGATGATACTATGCGTATGTGCATAGATTACAAGGCTTTAAACAAGAAAACAATAAAAAACAAATATCCCATCCCATGCATAGATGAGCTACATGGTGCTTTCTATTTCTCTAAGATTGATTTGATCAAGCTACCATCATATTCGGGTTCAAGAGAAGGATGTGGAGAATACAACTTTTTGATGCCACTTTGGGCACTTGGAGTTCCTAGTTATGCCTTTTGGCCTAACCAATGCTCCAACTACCTTTTAGTCTTGTATGAACAAGGTTTTTCATGATCAACTCTAAAAGTTTGTTCTTATTTTCTTTGATGATATTCTAATATTTAGCAAGACTTGGGAGGAGCACATGAGACACATTAATGAGGTGTTGAGCATTTTAGAGCGAGAGTCGTATGCCAAGGAGTCTAAGTGCAAGTTTGGTATGACTGAGATTCTCCAACTTGGTCACGTCATTAGCTCTAAGGGAGTTAGAGTAGATCCTAATAAGGTCAAGGCAATTATGGATTGGCCTCTGCCCAATAACCTTTCACGGCTCAAGGGATTTTTTGTCCTATGTGGCTTTTATAGCAGATTTGTAAAGGGTTTTTTCACAGATGGCTGCCCCACTTACAAAGTTGAATAAGAAGGGGGTCTTTGTGTGGTCAAATACCGCACAACATTTTTTTGACCATTTCAAGAAAATTATGAGTACTTTCCCAATCTTATCTATTCCTAAATTCTCCAAACCTTTTGAGTTTGAGTGTGATGCTTCTAGAGAGGGAATAGGTGTTGTCTTGATATATGATAAATATCCCATTGCATTTGAGAGAAAAAAATTTGAGAGGTGCTAAGAGGAGTTATTCTATATATGACAAGGAAATGTTGGTCATTATGAATTCCTTGGCCAAGGTTAGACTATATCTTGTGGAAGGTAAGTTTATTGTCAAAACTGACCACAACAGCCTCAAGTACTTCTTGAATCATAAAGATTTGAATGATCGACAACAAAAGTAGGTGAGAAAATTGCAGACATATGGCTTTGGAAAGAAAAAAATTGTTGATGATGCACTATCTAGGAGACCTCATTTGTGTTCTCTAGTAGAGATTACAATTGATTAGAGAGAGATTATTTCAATTAAGTATGCTAAGGAATCTTAGACTACAGGCATCATAGAAGGTATTATACAGGATGACATGTACATTGCGGTCAATGGGCTTATTATTTACAAAAATAGAGTATATTTAGTACCTGATTCAAAATTTAAGGTGAAGGTTATTGAGTCTTTTCATAATGCACCTATGGTTGGTCACCCGAGTTTCTTTAAGACATATGGGTAGATCCTAAAAAGGTTAACATGGAAAGGGCTTAAGAATGTGGTCCTTAAATAAGTTCGAGATTTTTTGACATGTCAGCAAAATAAGAGTGAGCACACTTATCTAGTTGGTTTATTGCAACCCCTGCCTATTTCCAATCAAAAATGTGAAAGTATTTCAATGGACTTTATTACAAGGCTACCTAAGGTGCAGGGTAAGGATTGCATCTAAGTTGTTGTTGACAAGCTAACCAAATTTGCTCATTTTTTTGTTATATCAACAATATATATGACAGTGCAGGTAGCAGATTTATTCTTTAGGGAGGTATTCAGGTTGCATGGGATGCCAAGGAGCATATTCAATGACAAGGACAATAGGTTCTTGAGCTTATTTTGGTAGGAACTTTTTTCAAATTGAGTGGGACTAAACTCACCCCTAGTACCAACTACCACCCTCAAACATATGGATAGACTAAAATTGTGAATAAATGAGTGGAATGGTATCTTAGAAACTACATTTCAAGGCACCAAAAGGCATGGGTGAGATGGTTGGACCTTGATGATTACCGCTATAATTCTTCTTACCACATGTCTATTAAGGTGTCACCATTTATGGCTTTATATAGTTATGAAACTCCAAACTTCTTGTATTTTCTATTTGGGGATTGCAGAGTGCCTAAGGCTAAGGACTTGTTAAAAGAAAGTCAAGATATGAAGGAAAACTTGCAGAAAGCACAAAACTAGTAGAATTTATATGTTGATTAGCACCGAACAAAACGTACTTTTAAGATTGGTGACATGGTCTACTTGAGGTTACAGCCCTATAGGCAGTCCACTCTCAAGAAGAGTGGGTCGAAGAAACTTAAGCCACAGTTTTATGGCCCTTTTAGGATCTCCAAGAGGATTGGAGAGGTGGCTTATGAGTTGGAATTACTGATAGATAGTAGAGTACATAATATAAATTTCATGTCTCACCTTGAAAAGGCACTTGGGAATAATGTGGTTCCTTCTTTCGAGTTGCCACCATTGAACGAGGAAGGAAAACTTATATTAATTCTAGAGACTATTATTGATACTAGAGAGCGTACTCTACAGAGAACTATCAAAGAATATTTGGAGAAGTGGAAAAAATTTCTAGTGGAGGATGCTACTTGGGAGAGCGAGCATATCTTACAACATCCTGAATTGCGATTGCTTGGGGACAAGCAATTTTGGGGAGGGAGGACTGTAATGTCCCCTTCTTGTGCCTAGTCAATTTTGTCGATTGTTAAACTATTCAATGAGTTCACATAAGCTAACTGAGTGTTTAGGGAGCTCCATAATTCTTGGAGGGGTATTTTCTTAGCATATTTCCATTTTTTTATCATGGCATTGAGCTTTATTGTCAACATGCTTCGAGATGATGCTTTTAGAAGCGTTTTTGGACATATGATCTATCCACTTTTTATGGAGCTTATTGCTATTTTTGGAAAGTCACCATAATGGCCTCAATTATAATTCTTTGTTGTCGGCTTCAATCTAGCATAATCAGTTTCAAGATTCAATGCTCCAATGATGTTTCCATGGGCTAGATGGAAAAAACTTAATTAAATGCACAAGTTTTAATAGTTTGTTATAAAGTCACATTCAAATATGTATTTAAATTATTAAAGTGACTTTATATTTATTACTTAGGTGATTGGAGACATAAGTATTTAATTTTTATTAAGTTCATTTATTTCTCCAAAAGGTGGGTGTTGAGTTTTGGAGGTAAAATATTAAAAAAATAAATGTGACTTTCACGGGAGGAAATAAAAGGGTATTTTTTAAGCTTATTTGGATATGCTTGGATTTTTTATATTGCTAGTGTGTTATGGGGTTTTTTTCTCCAAGAACATCCTGAAGACAAAAACCTTCAAGAAGAATATCATTCACGATGGTGAAAGATCTTCTCTGGGTGATTGTCGATAGATTCATTTAGAGTCTATGCTTGTGCTTCAATGATCGAATTTCCACTTTCAAAACATAAGGGTTTAAATACAATAAAATTTTGGGAAATGACTTGTAGGATTGTAAGGAGATTTTGAAGAGTTTTAATAGATTGATAACTATTCATGGTTGTCATATTTCTTTATGTTGGTTGAGCATTGAAAATCCTATGTTTGGGGCGATTGAGTGGTGAGTGTTGGTCACTAAACCTCAACTACAGGTCGCCATTACCTAATCAGATTGGGCATGGATTTAGTTGCAGTTTGAGGTACCATTGAAAGTCTATTTGTTGGGCGAATATATGTGGATGAGCGAAGACATTCTGGAGAGCATTGCTATCACTGATTTTGGAGGAGATTGATGTCAATTGTTTGTAATAATGTTGTTAAAGGGCATAAAAGGTATTTCCTAATTAATTATTTACTTAATTATTGGGTTCTTTTTCCTCTAATTACTTAAGCTTACTTAGATCGTGTTATTTTTATGTCTCATGTCATAAGACAAGGACACATGCATTGATCTTATTTTATCCTCACCTAGGGTTTCTAGGTTAATTATCCTTTTATAAGGATTCTTTATTATATAATCATTAAGATGCACATTCATTATGATTCATGCTTTTTTTGGATCAATAGCTCTTGGCCTCCATAGTCTTGATATTCTCTCTTTTTATGACGTGTTCAATTGAAGGTGATCTTTGGGAGTTGTGAAGTTTATTTTTCCCAACTTCAACATGGTATCAAAGCTCTAGACTTGTAATCCCCTCTCCTTCTTTTGAGATATTTTTTGACTTGAGATATCATTCGATGCATCCTGGACCTAAACAGAATCTTTCATTGAATTCAAAGTTGTCAAAAGTCTCGGATTTGCCTTTTGTTTGGCCTGATTTGGACTTTAGACCTCATATCTACAAGGGTTTGAAGCAATTTTTTTTTTCAGAACCAAAGGGTAGCTGCAATTTTAAAGCATTTTGAGTCAAACCAAACATTTTGATCGTGCTCAAAAAGCCCAAAACCCTTAAGATCACCCGTTAAATCATTGAAATCCATGCCAAGAGAATTTGGGGCAAATAAAATTACCAGGTTGTATGGCCTCCCTAGCACACAACTCGAGGTATTTTTAAAAAAATAAAAATAAAAAAGTTTATTAAAACAATTTGCATTTTTTTTTGTTTTGCAAAAAATTTGTATTAAAAAAATTATAAAGGGAGTACCGTAGGGTACCTACACGGCCCTACTATGGTAGGCCCCTTGGGTTCCACCCTACAGTGGGGGGTACCACAGGGGTACTGGCCCCTACCATTGGCAAGGCAGCGACCCCTTGAGCCCCGTCTAGGGGATGGCATGTGGTGGGCTCAGCGCCCCCATCGCCACTTTAATTTTTTTAATATAATTTTTAAAAAAATAAAAAATAGAAGTTTTTATATTTTTGTCTATATAAAAAAACATATAATAGTTTTTTAATATTATTTTTTCTTAAAAAAATATAACAGTTATTTTTGCACGTTTTGTCACTTTAAAATAAAACGTGCAAAAAAATTTCTACCATAAATGTACCTTGTACCTATCGGAGATTTTTTTCTTAGACGTTTAGATTTGGCGAATCTCCAAATTTGGAGTTGTTTTTACCAAATTTGGTGGAGGTGGTTTTTTGCCCAGCCCTGCCCCTCTCCATTGGGCTTTTCAATTTTGAAATCCATCTTCCAGAGGTGATATTTCAACCATATGGTGCTCTTTTTTAGTGATTTTTTTTTTCAAACGAGGTAAAATTTTGTGCTCTTTGTAGTGGTGGAGGTGGTTTTTCAGTTTTGGCTTCTAATTTTTTTCAGAAATCAATTTTCTCAATGTTGTTGTACAATCCTCATTTTGGAGACTTTGATAGGCCATATCTTCTACATTCAATCTCCTTTTTGGGTATTGTTTGTTGAAGTACATGATTTTTTGTATACTTCGCCATGGTGCTATCAGTTTCCTCATTTTCTATTAGAGAATTGTATTTCAGCATGTGATCTTTTTTGGACATTGTGAGCTTCCATTGTAAGCACTTCTCGTTATGTAAATGCACTAAAATAAAGTGTCTCAATATTGAACATGTATTATTGAGATCTTGCACATCATGTTGTATCATTATTATACTTGTACCACTTCATAAAGTGCCATGGGGGGTTTGTTGTGTGAGCTTCTTATTTGCAATCACAACCTTGTCTACCTTCATGCAAGTGTGTTTTTTATTTCCACACCTTTTTTTTAGTTCTCGGTACTTCTTCATGCCCCATTTTTTATGGTGCTAGTTCTTTTTTCATGCTCTACATTTTGGCATTCAGTTTAAATGGACCTATCATATCTCTCCCTTCTCTGCATTATGGGGAGGTATCATACTGTTGGTGCTAATGCTTCCTTAGTTTCAATTTGGAGTGAGTTGTGTATCTAGTTTTTTTTCCTATGTACTAGGCAGATGCAACTGATGGTTACCCATGCATTTCAGTGAGATGAGACATTTACCATATAGACACTCTTGTATTCACATTTTGTGGAGGCAACCTTCAATCTTCGATTGATCAATTTCTTCAGACTATTGGTACTTATATTTTCGACTTGTAGTTTTCATGCATTGGTTGAGTAGTGTCATTGGGGTCACTCGTGCAGATTTTATGTGCCATATGTATCTTCAACTTTCAAATTGTTGGCTTGCATAGCCATCTGGTCATTGGTTGAGTAGTGTCATTCGGAGCACTCATGCAGATTTTTGTCTACTTGATCCTGATCTTCATCCTAATTTCAGAGGAGGTTCTTCTTTCAGCACTATAGCAGTCATTCTTTGACAGTGTTTGCAACTTCTTCATGTTTCAGTGGTGTTGTACCCAAACCAAATTTTTTGCTTCATTAAGGCATTTTGCTTAAAATAGTCTAATAAATCTTGTAAAAGTGATGTCAAAACATAGTTTTTGGGAAAATTAAGTATGGAATTTGAGTCAATTGGATGTCAAGAAGATACTGGTAAAATTTGGAAAAATTGAAAATTATGGTTTCAAGCACCCCTGTTTTAGGTCGCAAAACCCTAAAAATAGAAACTTGTTAGAATTGGCTGAAATTAATTTTGATTGGCTTATTTCACATCATGATCACAATGGTCAAATCAGTTTTAGGTAAAAGTCAATTTAAGCCTGGTGGGTAGTTTTCACTTTTTCAAGAGAAAAGTTAGGACCTTCGAGGTCATCAATGGTAGTTGGCCAGTACCAGGTGTCAAAATCTAAGCCAGAAACTCAAAGCAAAAGATTTTGTGAAGAAAGACGCTGAAAAAGATACTTCATGACAGAGGGAATTTTCACATGGTGAAAAGTGCAAAAAATACTCTAAGTCTGGAAATACTGTGCCTTGCTACGTGGGAGATGCTTGTGCAATCAATGTGCAAGTCAACTTTGTAGTGTTCGTACACGTAAAAATGGTGAAATGCAGTCATGCACATGCATCAGAAGTAGTGATGCTACTACGCAGTCAATTTAGCAAGCGTCACAGTGTTCACAAAGCACAAAATGGAGAAAATTATCACTTCCAGATCAAATCTATAGCCCTGTAGGCCATAGGCGCCCTTCAATTTGTAGGCTCGGTTTCAATTGTTTCTAGTTGCAAATACATTCATTCTCTTCAGAATTTTGTCAACTTTATGGCAAGCTATCAAGCGAGGCTATCTAAGTTGCAAAACTCTGGCAAAGAAAGGCGGTAGAAGGTAAGGAGAATTTACATATCACAGAGACGGTCAAATTTGCAATTTTTGCGGCCCTATAGCCCAAGGGCGCCCTTGAATTAGACCTGTCAGATGATGGAATTTACAAAATCCGTTTATGGGGATCTCTTATGATTTAGCCCAGCTCCGCGATGCACTCATTTGCAAGTTCGTAAGATATGTTGAGTGACTATAGCAGTTGTTCCAGCAAGCACGTAAAATGGAAGGAAAATAAAAGTGAAAATATCAAAATGTACCTCTATAGGCCAAAGGCGCCTAGCCTTTTGGTCAGCTAGATGAGATTTTCAGCAACTATTGTCTTCACGAGATCTGTGCAGAATCCTTCTAGTTATCGAGTGAATCCAACCATCAACTCTCGAAATCAATCAAACACCCGTAGATGAAGACTCAACGGAAAATGTTGAAGGATGAAAACAAGTAGAAAATTGACTATGGAATTTACATACTTCCTTGAAAAAGGAACCCTTCTACTAGAGGTCTTAGAAGCAGTTTTCAAGCTTCGTCACTTCTAAGAACATCTTTTCCAAGTTGTTCCATCTTCGAGATGAGATCAATGCCACGTGCATCGGAGCAATCTAGCTCCCGGTGGCGAGGGTCAAAGTAGAGTGTTCGCGTGAAAGTTGAAAATTACAAAATCATTTTCAAGAGTGCAATTGCTCCTCTGCAGGCTAGGGCGCCCTTGCATTTGAGGGCCTTAAACCAACTTTTAGATACCCCGCATATAGTCATTCTTTGCAGAATTCTTCCAGCTACGCGATGGATCCAACATCCAGTCAACGGGAGTCATCATTCACCAGTAGCGGTAGATTGAAGCACTGAGAGACAAATCAGGTAAATGGCAAGTCTGGTGTCATATGCACCCTTTTGGGAAAAGGCACCCTAGTTTTTGAGGCATCAGACTAGGTTTTTAGCTTTCGCATCTCCCATCAACATGTCATCAGACTTCTTCCAGCTACACAGTGGATCTGTCAGCTCAGCTCCAGCATCAACCAGGCATCCAGAAATCAGAGTCCAACAGAGGTTGTGGTGACGTTTTCAAGCAGCTACGAAATAGGAAGTTAGCTAAAAATCTTGAGTTTTGAAGGAGGGTGCTTGGAAAGTCAAAATTTGACTTTTTGGAATCAACATGCATTTTCAAGCCAACCCAAAGAGGTGGAACTCGGTTAACTGAATAAAATAATATTAAAATCTTCAGTTTCATCTATCAATTTTTGCTTGCAAAAGGGCGTATTTCTTCAATATTTTAAAGGTGGCGCCTATTTTGTAACTCAATGCCAGCTTTGCATGTTGACTTAAATTGAAATTTAAAGAGGTGGCACCTATTTCTGACTCAAAGTCAGTTTTTGTTTAAATGAAATGGGGTCCAATCAAAATATTTTGTTTTCAATTAAAGATTATATCCTAAATGTGACACATAAACCTCAAAATTCTTTAAATATCCAACGAGGCATCCATTATTCTCACAGCAGGTTGAGTGCAAGCGATTTTTCTCTTATGCAAGCAAGATTTGAAGGTGCCATTTTTTTTTTTCAGATTTCCTTGCAGATACAGGTCCAAAATAATCAGCAGACTTCAGTCAAGCATGACAATTCTTGTAGAAGTAGAACCATAAAAGTTTTATCTTCTATCTTAAATTCTTCTATTCTTGTCTTAGGTTTTCTCTTCCATGTCCAAGAATTCGACGACTTTTGACAATTTTGATCATCTGGGTTTGTTGTGCACGGATTTCTCTACAAAACCCATGTGTTAGAATTTTTCAAGAAAAATTCTTGAAGCTTTATTTTTCTTTTTAGAAATTCCTTTGCATGGTAGAGGAAAAGTCAGTATTTTTCAAAACCAAGGATTTGGGTTGGCTTAGAATCATCTTCTACACAAAACCCATGTTTCAATTTTTCTTGGAAAAAATTGCTTTCAGAAACCCGATCTCAGTACAATGCATAGAATTTGTGATGTCTTGTGTAAAGCATTACAATTTTACTACTCGAGAAATTCAGTCAATAGATGGACAGGCGATTTGTAGTCTCAAACCCAGAGACATTGAGAAGTGTTTTGGTATTCCCCAGCATCCGGACAATTTGGTCATTACTATGGATCAATGTGAGAAGGCATTCATTTTTGATAAGGATAAATGTCAAAGTAAAATGGCAAAAAAGTGGCTAAAACAGAAGAAAGCTAACTTGCCAAAGAACGTGGGTCATGGTGAATTCAAAGATGAGTACGCGATTGTGATTACCCTTCTTAATCGCATTTCCAGTCATATAGAAGCTCATAAATTCCAACCCTAGATGTATTACATCATGACTCAAATCATTTATAGAAGGGAGCATTACGACTGGGCGTCTTTGATCAGCAATGTACTCCACAAGCAGATGACCAACTTCTTGGTTGCTCACAAGTTTCACATGTGTTCCTACCTCATGTATCTGATCGCCTTCCAAGGTCAGTTTAGAGGGTTGAACACTATGGGAATTCTCAGTCTACAGAAAGTTCATCAATATTATGACCAACTTGAGTTCATGAACTCAGAATGACACTACAAGCGTGTGCAAGAGGCATTTTTGATGTACACAGTGAGGAACCTGGACCGTCAGTTACATGTTTGTATGTTAGCGAAAGCTAAAGCAGCAATGGTAGAATGGGCGTATTGGTTCATTCAATTCCCTACTTATACCTACATCTACGTCTACAGATATACAAGTCATCTAGCCATGCTACCCTACTATCCTTTGGATACGGTGGTTTTCATGGAGTTTCTAAGGCAGTTGTATGATGTTCACCCACATCTGCACAACAAACGCAAGCCAGCTGCCAATTTTCCATTACAAATGAGCATTTTTAGTTGCAAGATAGCAGTTGACGCCAAGGCTATGGGCCATGAGTTAGAAAGATTCAATCTTAAGTACCTAGTTGAGAGGCGCTCATATGACCCTTCAGGTTATTACTCAACATGCCTTGGTGGTCACTCTTATCACAAGTCTTCTATGGAGTACTGGGTCAACTGCGAGGATGAGTTCAAGGTGCACAGGGACAACTATAGCAGGTTCACTCTCATAGATTTTTGTCTTCATGTCAGAGGATGTGGGAGGGATGTCAGATGATGACAGGGATGTACTTCCTCCATTTTTTAGAGAATAGGTTGATACGCAGTCACTTCCAGCTGTCGATTGGTTTGCTAAGGATATGCATCTGTAAAGGAAAGGTCAAGCAGGATTGTCAATAACAGCATACTCTACTTGGAGAGCAAGAAGACAAGGAGGGCAGTCATACCAAATACAAAGCCGCCACCGGTGGATGTTTCACTGCCTTCTATGTCGAAGACAAAGCCCAAACAAAAGAAAAGGAGTAATCCTCCTAAGGGAAGCAAAGTATCTGGAAATTTAAAAGGAAAAACACCAATTGGTGTCTTGGATCAGCAAGAACGACATGTGGGAGTTTCCAAAAATTCAATTGATAACATGCCATAAGCAGAGATACAGTCTCCCATGCCATCACCAACACTACAGCAGTGTCCAGTTCTGATTCACATTGACTTGGTATTGGACTCACAACCATGTAGCACTGCTTCTACACATTCACACTGATAAAGATTTCCTATGACTAGTGTAACGCTGAAAATGAAACAAGCTTTTGCACAATAGACAACAAGAATCAAGATTAGAAGCACACATGCATACAATACTAAATCTAAAATGCAAATTTCAATCGTTAAGCAACAAAGAACATGGGAAAGTAAAAACGTAATTAAAACTGAAACAATCTCACCAATTCCAAACGTATTTCCATGAATTATCTCGATTGCCCTTCTCCATTTTGCTTGTTTAGTATAATTGCCCTCAGATTTTCAAGTTCATGCAAGTATAGCCTAAGATAGTGATTAGCAAAATATCGAAGATTCAAGACAAAAGTGCTCTCAAAAGTTATCAAATTCCCGAGAGAGATTGGAATGAAGAATGACAAATCAATTTATAGAAAATTGATTATTCGAACGACAGACCAAGATTGAAAGATCAACAGACGGTTGAGATTGACTGATTAGACATGCAATTAGATAACTGATAGTATTTACATGAGTCATTCGAATTAGAAAATAGAATTAAAGATTAAATGAATGATTTAATCTTCAGTTTGGCATTCAAAAACATAAGAAATATCTTTGCATGACAAAGATAAAGATTGATTATAACGACTCTCTGTTCGAATGCACGCACAACATTTAATTAATTAAATAAGAATATTTAATTAATATGCATGTACACGCAAATGAGTTAGAACTGGAGGATTGCATGATTAGACGAAGAGATTACTCGAAGACGCCACTCAGACATTAAATCAATAGTTAACTAAACGATTAAAATAGATGTCGAGTTGAGTAAAAGTGAATACTTAGATAATTCACATAATTATCTAAAATATAGAGGAATGTGTTAAAATAGAATTAATGAATTAAATAATTCATTTAATTCAAGACTCGATATTTGAAGAATAATTAAATAAATAAGATTTATTTAATTAAGTGACGAAGGGGATTTAAATGAATAATTAAATAAATAATGAATTTATTTAATTATAGTTGAAGTGTGATAAAGAATAAATTAAATAAGAATTTATTTAATTTGACAAGGCAGACAAGGTTAATTAGTAAGATAATTAAATAAGAAGCGTTTATTTAATTAATTAGATAAAATAGAGAAAAGTGTGAATTAATTAAAAATTTAAGATTATTTAATTAATAGAAGAATTAATAGAAGATGTGGTTAATTAAATAATTGACATTATTTAATCATGACCATGAAGAATACGAATTATGCAGAATATGGAAGTCACAGACTTAAACTAGATTTTGGTGTCTACATTTGCCCCTCTTTGATACAATGTCGTTTCGGCTTTGTGTCAAAAAAAATCAATAAGAAATATGCCCCAGTCAAGCTCTGGATTAGAACAGGTGAAGGTATGCCCCCTCGGGAAAATTTACAAATTTCTGAAATGTTCAGAAAATTTTGGAAGTGCACCCGATTAGTCCAGTAGATAGGCAGAAATGCAATGCAGTTGACGGAATTGGGTTTGGAAATGGGAGGGACGGGTACGGGATGATAGAAAACGGAAGTTTACATGGTCAGTAGGAAGAAAATGCCACCTAAGCCCTAGGTATATATTTGAATTGGGGTGAAAAACTATTCATTTGCACCCACCTAGCTTAGAGATTTGAAAAGTTTGCTCTGACTTTCAGCGAGGATGTCTCCAATTCCAGCCACCCATCATCGTGCCTACAGAATCAGGACGTTCCAGAGACCAGCCAGCGTGGACCCCCCAGTATGTACCTAAAACTTGTCTTTTGAAAATTTTTAATTTGTGCGCATTTTAAGGTATTTATTGAATTTTTAATTGTGTGTCGCATTTTAATTTGCACCGCATCTGTATGCGTAAACGACGCATCTGCTTGCAAAAAGCCGCATCTGCATTTTAACGCCGACCGTTTAGGCTTAGTTTAGAAAAGAACCGCATGTGTTTATTTTGTAACGCATTTGATATTTGTGATGCCCATTTGAAATTTTGCTACGCATGTGCATTTTATTATACGCATTTGTTTATTTTGATACGCATGTGATTGTTTGAAAGCATATGCATATTTATATCCGCATTTGCTTATTTAGAAACGCATTTGAGATTATGCAACGCAAATGTTAATTTTAGCACGCATTTGATAATAATTAACCGTATTTGATTAATAATGACGCACTTGTAATTTGTGGACCGCATTTGTAGAAAAGCGACGCATGTGTTAAAAATGTGACGCATCTGCAAAAATAACGACGCATTTGCATTTTATGTCAAAACATTCATTTTTCACTAGGGTAGATGATTGAGGCTAACATGAGGCATGTTGTTGCAGGTTGTTCTTGACCCTATCTACACACTTGAGTCGAGACCCACGACGTTTCGATTCAGAGATAGCCTACGGCCGGCCGAGTGACGGACTTTATGGCATTTGGGTTTGTTACACGTGACCGATATGCCCCAGATTAGGGCAAATCGGGGTTTACTGACAGCACTTTGCGAGCGGTGGCACTCGGAGACGTCTTCCTTCCACCTTCCGACTGGAGAGGCCACGGTGACTTTGGAGGATGTGTATAGGATTTTGAGGCTACCGATTAGAGGGACACGGGTGGTCTATGATACCCAGAGGGGTATAGCTGAGATGTGTAGGTATTACCCCCATGCTGACGTTAGACAGCTAGGGGTTGATGACTATGAGATTAGATGGCGGGTATTGGCCCAGAGATATAGACAGTTAGACTGTCTAGTAGCGACACTGATAGGTGGTATTGTACTGCCTGATCGCCGAGGTCATGGATTCCCTGTAGGATGGGGAGAGATGTTAGTGGGCATGGTTGAGCGCCGAGTCGTATATGCTTGGGGTTCGTGTGTGTTGGGGATGCTATACTTCCACCTTCATGACATTGCCTATAGAGAGGCGCAGTCGATGAGCTGCGGTACCACGCTGCTGATGGTATGGGCGTGGGAGCACATCGCTATATTTAGACCACCGGTTACAGTTGATGTACCTCATGGAGCGCCATATGCATTCCGTTATGCGGGGCCACTACTCAGCACCATATTGGGGACACTGGTTATTTCAGACACGTGATAGATCTGATGCAGGAGTTCACATGGAGACCGTACCTGGGCTGTGAGGTATGGTCAGATGAGGACAGACAGTCTCCCACATGCATATTATAGAGCGGCAGTTGCCAGATCGGGTACTGAGACAGTACGGAGAGGTACAGGATGTGCCTCGAGGGAGAGCAGAGTTTGCGCGGTCATCGCGAGAGGTCCTGCTGTGGGGGCCAGAGATTCCAATCGCCACTGCAGAGGCAGACATTGATGGATTACAGGCGCAGCCATGGGGATGGAGGGGTGGACCAGCAGATCAGGGATGACCCCAGCTTATGATCAGTGGTGGGCATTGCACAGGCCGATTCCCTTGACAGATCTAGGGCAGCCAGCACCGGTAGAGCGGCGTGTTAGAGGTCCCAAAGGCAGACGTGGTAGAGGAGGTGGTCGAGGAGCAGAGGAGGCCAAGGTGATGGTGGGGATGATGGCAGAGGTGGCCGACGTGGAGGCAGGAGAGGGAGGCGTGGTCGACGAGGACGAGGAGCAGCCTTGTCACCGATCCGAGAGGAGAGGGGAGGAGAGGAGGATGTGGCCATGCTAGATGTGGCCAGAGGTGGCGAGGAGGAGCAGCCAGCTGAGGCAGTTATCCCAGACATCCCTGACATCCCAGCAGAGGCAGAGGCAGGTGCCGAGGAGGTAGTTGCAGAGGAGGCCATTGGAGAGGAGGCAGTGGGAGAGGAGGCAGAGTTGATGCCCTTGGATTGCTAGGTGCCTACCAGGAGGATGATGAGGAGAGGATGATCACGAGAGAGAGATTAGGGATCAGATCCTGGAGGAGTTGGATGAGGAGGAGGATGGGAGAGACAGGGTCCGCCAGGATGAGACAGAGGCAGAGGTGCCCGACACTGATATATTACGAGCCCAGGTTGCCTCCTTGGAGGAGCAGATGAGGGTGTTGATGGCAGAGAGAGATGCCTATAGGGTAGAGAGAGACAGAGCCTTGATGGAGAGAGATCAGGCTATAGCCCAGGCGGCAGGAGACTGAGCAGAGATTCACAGAGCTCAGGACATTATGTACAGGACCGTCAGCAGCATTTGCCAGAGAGTTGGTCAGAGCCGGCGAGAGGGAGAGATACTACCGAGACTTGTATGAGGCAGAGGTTCCCCTAGAGAGACGGGCTCCTAGCTTTTCAGCGGCACAGAGTAGTAGGTCTCAGACTAGGACCCACACACGACAGTGAGCACAGAGGGAGTGGATCAGCCACGCAGAGCAGGGCCCTACGACAGACCTCCCACAGCTCTGAGATCAGCAGGTTCCCAGCATCAGTCTCCTACACACTCCCGACATGATGGCAGTGGCAGTTCAGGATAGAGATACAGTTTTGAGGTCCATTTGAGACATTGTATTTTGATCCGATAGCCTGCGGGCTTCCATGTATTTATGATACATTATGACATTGTGATGTGACACATATGAGCGATATGTATATATGATTTTGGCGGCGATTCTTATGATATGCATTGTCTATTTATTGATTATGCAGTCTTGATTTATACATGTGATGTTTATATGATATGCCTATGTGATGGATGGTTGTATGTACTTTATGTTGTTTATGCAACTAATGCGATAAATTTGATTCTATGTGACATATGATTCTATATGATTATGAGATGCAATGTGATGTTATATGTATAATGACATGTGATGCTATACAAATGTAATATGATGTATGTATTTACAGTTTATTACTTATGATATGCAATGTTAAATGATGATTATTGTCTATTATGCCATGATAATCTAAATGTGACATATGCCTATATATATGTATGTTTCTAACATGTATGTTGATGCAGGATGATGTATA
Organism: Sequoia sempervirens; assembly: GCA_007258455.2. NCBI lineage: Eukaryota > Viridiplantae > Streptophyta > Pinopsida > Cupressales > Cupressaceae > Sequoia > Sequoia sempervirens. Next base: position 147,147,045 of record VDFB02105785.1, read on the forward strand.
CCATTTTGTGTCACAGGACTCTGTCATAATGCAAGAAAGAAGAATTGTTAATGCGGAATGGAAGATCGACAAAGAATGAAAAGACAGAAGATAAATGTTAGTGTTAGGAATCTTCGATATTTTACCGTATCACAAAAGGTATTGCACTTTATCATCATTGGGCGGGACTAATACAAATGGAGACAAACACCAAGATATGACATAAATCAAGGTGTGCAAGGTCATCCACTTGCTAATAACAGACAGTCGCAGACAAGGATTGTCATTAACTCAGACTGAAGGCAAAAGTTGCCCCAGTCTTTTTGTTAGGACAAACCACAGACAGCAAATGAAAGAAAAGACAGGTCATGAGACATCATTGCTCCTCTAAATCCTTCATGGGACATCCTTGAGGAAACTAGTAACATGACTCAAAATCAAATTGAAAAGACAGTCAACAGACAGCAGTCAAAGAAAATAGAATTCTGATACATCATTACTTCTCTAAATCCTTCATGGGACATCCTTGAGAAAGTTAGTAACATAAATCTCAGTCATCAATTCAAGATAAATGATAAGATAAATAAGCCATAAAGTCAAAAAGCCAGTAAAATATTTTCCAAAACATGATTTGTTTGTTTGATTTGTTGATTGATAGAATGATTGATTGATAGAGCCTGATGTCAGGAGATACACATACCGGATAAGACTGTGAGTCTGGTTTCGATGTTATGACTCTGTATAAGGCATGACAAAGCCTGGTTTCAGAAAGACATGTATCGTATAAGACATTGAGTCAGGTGTCGTTGATGTGATAACCTGTGTAAGGATATATTTGATTGTTTGACCTTGTCAATTATGCAGGAAGGACTCATCCTGAATAAGACATAGGTTGATTGTTTTGATAACGTCTGTTGCCAAGAAGGACACATCCTGTAGCAGACTGTAGTTGATCTGTTTTGATTGTTTTGTTTGGCAAGGTGTTTGATTTGACTTAGAGACATTGCTGACTTGTTCACCAGATTGATACATGACTTGATATGACGCATTGACAATTGACTGTGCGTGGCGATAAACCCTAAAGGACTGACCTAGTGCGGCCTCAGGGGCTCATCGATTGATGGCCTTGCCTACGTTATACACGCAAAGACCTCGTAGTTCGACTTGACTGCGACCAACAAGACTGACTACAAATGGAAGACGTGTGTGAAAGTGAATGCGACGAACCCTAATGGACTGACCTAGTGCGGCCTCGGGGGCTCATCGATTGATGACCTTGCCTACGTTATACACGCAGAGACCTCGTAGTTCGACACAACTAATGACCTTGTCATATAGACACATGGATTGACTCAGGACTTTATGCAGACAAACCTAAACGGATTGACCTAATGTCTCGGGGGCACATCGGCAGATGGCCTTGCCTACGTCCAGTCGCAGAGGCAACGTAGTTCGACAAATGACAAAGACTGACAAGTGCGACTGACTCTGACTCTATTTTTGGATTTTTGAAATGTTGTGATTTTTTTGTCTTTTTGAAGTTTTTTGATGTTTTTGTGTTTTCTCAGGTCATTTTGCGATGTTCGTGGATTTTCCATGGTTTTGCATCTTCCACATAGCCAATGTAAGAACCAATATGACGCACGTCAAGTATTTGCCCCCAGTAGAGTATAAGACCAATTGATTATGAATAGAGTGAAATGGGGGATATGAAATGCTCTCGATGTCAATCGTTCCAAGCTATGGAAAAGACTACCACTTATTAGGAATGATATATACAAGTGATGGACACAAAAGGTAAGGGATATGTACAGGATAGTGGACTATGTACACGGATGTGGGCTATATACACGGATAGGGACTATGTACAGATAAGTGGTGTATGTATAAGGATCATGGACTATATACAATGATAGGGACTATGTCCAAGGAAGTGGACTATGTACAAGGTAGTGATTCCTACAAGCAACCAAGCAAGCATGCACAAGAATCCAAGGACAACCATGATCTTGCCCCTAGTCAAGCTGAAAACCAATTGACAGGTGATGAGGATAGTGACAATGTTGTTTGACGTAGGAAGGACACATCCCAAAACAACATAAGGATGATGATAATGTGAATAAAGGATCAAGGTTTGCATCCATGCTAGAAACAAAGCCAATGAATGTTTTGAATGATGCACTAGACTGCATAGAAAGATTATATGGATTGGGCTTGTTGCATTTGGAATGACTTTTTAAGATTAGATGGTATGATGGAAGATCCTTAGACCATTGACAAGGAAAAAACCAATGCATGTGATAGGTATTTCGTATAAGGATAACTCATTTGGAAAAATGCTATGAAGGCTATGACATGATATTTCATAGATAGTGTATGACCAAAGGATAGACATGTCAAGAGTTTTTCCAAAGCATGATTTATGTTTGTACCCATCCTTATCAAGATCAAAGTAGGTGGGAAAATGGATGTGAGAGGTAGGGCTAAGATGGATAGATGGAAATGTCATACGAAGGGTATGGGAGATGAGACAACTTTCCCCCAAGTGTAATAGTCCACATAGATAATTTCTTACACATGACGCCTGTTTGCCAGGTTTTCATCATGGTACTTATCCAAAGCGCCATAAGAATGGTTTTCACTATTGGATGAAATTTTTCTCTTGACCTTTTTTTTTTCTTTTTGGTGTCACCAAGATGCCTGTTTGCCAGGTTTTCATCAAAATGAATTTCTTTCTTTCTTTCTTTTTTTTTTTGGATGGCCTTGATGCTTTAGATGATCACTGATTGTTCTAAATCCATTGATGGTGTTGATGTAGAGACTGGTGCCATGATATGCCAATAATAACCTTGATGAAGTAGTTGCCTTGTCAGGATCATAGCACTTGTATACAATTGATTGATGTCATTGTGATCCTTATTGACACTAGAGTTGGCCTTATCAAAATACGCACATCGCAATAGAGTGCCATGGGAGTCCTTACAATAAAGAGTAGCTGCCAAGATGCGATGGATTTGTGATGTAGGATTTTTAGACTTTAGGCGAGATGTAGGATTATGACGGATGATGGTAGACGTGTTTGGCAATTTAGATGTAGGAATTTTCATTTGCCAAACTTGGGGTGATGGATGATGGAGACTGGGTTTCATATTGGGATAATATTTGGAACCATGACTTTTATATGCCTTGTATGATGACCATTTTGAAGGAGGTGGACAATTATTATATGTGGGAGTCCTCTTTTCTTGTGGCTCCACATTTTGATTGACTTTTACTTTTGAAATATTTTCTTTGCTTGATCCATTTTTCTTTGGGATCCATTTTAACTTTATTTGTCCACTTGGATTTTTTATTGATTCAATGGCCTTTGATATTTGATTTTGAACTTTGAATTTGTAAGACTTTTGTTTTTGTTGGTTCCAAATGGAAGGTTTATTCATGTTGGAATGACAATTTATGGTATGGATGGAAGGAGTGTTGGCAACAACTTTATGGTAAGAACTACTCATAGCCTCCATTTTGATGTTTGTATCAGATAAAGTTTCCCCCAATATCGAGAAGATACCATTAACATCATTAGATTTGCTGACTGAAGGATAACCAAGACCTTGATGTCTGGGATTTTCTTGAAACTGTACTGGTTCTAGAATTCCTTGCTCATGTATTCCTAGTCCTTTTCCTTGATACTGCATGCTCTGACAGATTCTGTTTGCGATGGGGTATTTTTTGTTTTGAAAGCAAGATGCTAACCCATCACTGTGCATGTGGAAACTGTTACTTGGAATCTTCTCCTCTACAAGAAAGCCTGATTTGATAAAAGTGGATGATCCTAGTTGATAAGATGTCTTATCTTCATTGACATGTTGGATATCTTTGGTGTGATTTTGTGACATATCAGATTTAGAGGATTCTGCTGGTGCTTCCAAGTCGATGTCAAAACCATCTTTATGGTCATTGTCATAAAGTCCAATGAACTCAACTATAGCTTGATCATTTGCAAATATGTCTAGAGTAGGAGACTCTTGTTCTAGAGGAATATCATCAATGTGTTCAAAGGAGGCAAGTGTCTCATTTTGGGAAATGGATGTGTTATTTGCTTGGATAGGGTCATCTTCAAGTGTTTGATCATGAATGGCATAAAGGTCAAGGAGTGGATCATTTTGGACTTCTTGCTCAGTAGTAGTGTCTTGATCAAAGATAGGTTTGTCTTGAATAATATGGTTGGGAATGGAATCTTGATCAAAGATAAGTGTACTTTGGATGCCATGATTATCTAGAAGGACTTCTTGGATGGACTTAAAGATAGGGTCATGGGATAGACTACTTTGATCTTGACATGAAGGTGAAGCCACAAAGTCATGCTTTAGACTTTCCATTTGACATGTATCCTCAAGTTTAGTAGATGGGATGTGACTTTGGAGACCATGAATAAATGTATTTTCATGACTAAATGTTGATTGAGATGGAGTGGCTTGGAAGGGATTAGTCGATGAAAGACTAGGATAGGAAATGGAGGATTGGAAGGGATTAGTGGATGAAGGACTATGATAGGACATGGAGGCTTGGAAGGGATTAGTGGAAGGTTGATTTCCCTTGTCAAGGTTAGGATAAGGGTGATAAGTGGACGTTTGTTGTTGATTCATGGCATGGATTATGCTAAGGGACTCTTGATAATGAGGGTAGATGGATGGAGGACTAGGACTTATGGATTGTTGGTAGGAATGATATGTGGGTAGTTGACCATGGGTTGACGTTGATTGGCATTTGGATTGGATATATTGTCTTTTGAAGTCTAGGGCCTGTTGGTATTGACCATTACAGAGTAATTGGTATTCAACTTGACTAGCACGCATATCAAGGTAAATTACAGACATGGTGGTGAGGTTATGATGAAAGATGGAGTATGACAAAGGTATGTGATATGAGGGCTAAGGTATGACAATAAAAAGAGCAACTCAAATCTAAGGTATGCAACCTAAGCTATGTTTTTGGGATTTTCGTATGCAAATAATGGAATGTCCTAGGACGACACTAGTCTAGACTCTAAAGGTGCAAAAGTCTAAGTAAGACCCTAAAGTGATCAGTTCAATAAACCCAAGTTGAAGGGACCAACTACCTAAAGTCAAACCAAGGTGTCAATTTAGTTAAGCCAAGGAACCAATATAGGACGAGGATCAAAGACAAGTTGAGTTTCTTAACTAGACTGATGAGCTAGGAAGACTCTCTGTAGGACAAAGTATAAGATGATAGGACTGGGTTCAATGACAAATTTTGTTGACACTATGACTTTTCTAGAGTATAGGTGGTGGACTACTCCTAAAGTTTGTAAAAGTGACCTTTCTAGAAGTCTAATGCAAAGTGATATGTACCCTAAGATGAAAGTAAACTCTAACTGAAGACAACTATGGTAATGACTAAATGAACCTAAAGGATGCAAAATTGAGCAAATCGTTTCAGGTTTCTGTTTCAAAGACTGTTTGTGTGAAGACAACTGAAACTGGTGCAAATGTGATGACTGGACAGTGACTGTAAATTTTGGTTTTTCTGGTAATCAGACAGATGCGGTGCAGGATTAACAGATGCGTCACAGGATTAACAGATGCGTCACAGGATTAACAGATGCGTCTCAGGATTAACAGATGCGGTTCAAACTGACAGATGCGACTCAAAATTACCAGATGCGACTCAAGCTGACAGATGCGACCCAGAATATAACGCATGCGGTGTTTCTAAAACAAATGCGAGTCAAACTGACATGCGCAACTCAGAAATTACAGATGCGGCTCAAAACAACCAGATGCGACCTATATAAATCAGATGCGAGCCAAACTGACAGATACGACTCAAAAATTACAGATGCGACTCAAAACTTACAGATGCGACTCTAAAAATCAGATGCGTGTTTTTGGTGAACAATTGCGACTCTCTGTGAATTTTCAGTGACATGAAATTTAAACTGACCCGGTTTTCTATGATCAAATTCTAACAATCAAAGACAATCGTAAGACAAAGTGTTTTCAGTTTCAATTTTGGACTCAAAGAACGTTTAAAGTGATAACAGACAAGCACATCCTAATAGGCCAAAGGCCTAGGGTTTGTATACTTGGTATAGCTCACTAAATACCGGTTGGTGATGAACACCTTTTCTCGAGGCGGGATAGCTTAGGAATTTGGTGGCATTGGCTCCCCTCCATGGCTCATTAGCGTCTTTCGAGCACACCAATTAAATTCATTGGTAGTGACATCCCAAGAATTGCTATCTCTACTCGAAGGGATCGGAGTAGTAATCTTCGGGCATGATACTGTACCCTGCACTAATACCAAGCAACAGCCACAAATAGGTTGGTCTCTACAACAAAGGGTATTTAATTCGGGCATTCCGTTCGTGGGGTGTGATCCATACGGTGCGAGTCCCCTTTCGGATCCATCTCGTCGGAACCACACTCGTGATTCTTGGGGCTTCCCCAAGAACCCACTTTTGTATACCGGCTGGAAGTCCCTCGGGTTCAGGGTGCTACCGGTCTGAGTCGTTCTGGGGTGAGTACTTTTTTCCACCAGAACAGGCCCAAGTTCTAGATTTGGTAACCGTTTCTCTTACACCCAGGATCGCACGGATGCGCAAGGGGAGAGGATACTTCGATGTACCAAGTCGTAAGGGTGACCAAATTTGTGCTTTCGCACCAAACACAGTAGACACTTGTTAATTTTAATCCAAACGAAAGATTTTCTACGCTACCAAACAATCTGTTTCAAAATTAACTAGGGTCTTCGACAAAAGTCCTGCAGAAAGACTATTTAGTAATTTTCAATATTGTCTTCGTCAATCGTTCTGCAAAAGCTTGTTAACTCCAAATGGCCACACGCTGAAAATCAGATATTAGTAACACACAAATCAATTGAAAACAATAAAAACTAAAATAGTGATAACTTCCTCAAAACTAAACAAAATTTTAAATAGTTGATATCTATGGAAAGCTAAAGAATAGACCTTCAAAACCCAAAAAAAATTTACAAAATCCTGCAAAAAAAAAAATGTTATAAACAAAACAAAATTCGCGTTTTGACAGTTAAAGCTTAAAAAACTGCGGTCACTAAAACGGCCATAACTTTCTCAAATCTTAACGAAATTTTAAACCGTTTGAAGTTCTAGAAAGCTGAGAACGAGATCTACAAAACCCAGAAAATTTTTTAAAATATTTTATTCTCCCATTTTTCTGTGCTCAAAAGAAGGTGACGGGATTTCGTTCACGTCGGGTTCACCAAAATGTAACGCTAAAAATGAAACAAGCTTTTGCACAATAGACAACAAGAATCAAGATTAGAAGCACACATGCATACAATACTAAATCTAAAATGCAAATTTCAATCATTAAGCAACAAAGAACATGGGAAAGTAAAACGTAATTAAAACTGAAACAATCTCACCAATTCCAAACGTATTTCCATGAATTATCTCGATTGCCCTTCTTCATTTTGCTTGTTTAGTATAATTGCCCTCAGATTTTCAAGTTCATGCAAGTATAGCCTAAGATAGTGATTAGCAAAATATCGAAGATTCAAGACAAAAGTGCTCTCAAAAGTTATCAAATTCGCGAGAGAGATTGGAATGAAGAATGACAAATCAATTTATAGAAAATTGATTATTCGAACGACAGGCCAAGATTGAAAGATCAACAGACGGTTGAGATTGACTGATTAGACATGCAATTAGATAACTGATAGTATTGACATGAGTCATTCGAATTAGAAAATAGAATTAAAGATTAAATGAATGATTTAATCTTCAATTCTGCATTTGAAAACATAAGAAATATCTTTGCATGACAAAGATAAAGATTGATTATAACGACTCTCTGTTTGAATGCACGCACAACATTTAATTAATTAAATAAGAATATTTAATTAATATGCATGTACACGCAAATGAGTTAGAACTAGAGGATTGCATGATTAGACGAAGAGATTACTCGAAGACGCCACTCAGACATTAAATCAATAGTTAACTGAACGATTAAAATAGATGTCGAGTTGAGTAAAAGTGAATACTTAGATAATTCACATAATTATCTAAAATATAGAGGAATGTGTTAAAATAGAATTAATGAATTAAATAATTCATTTAATTCAAGACTCGATATTTGAAGAATAATTAAATAAATAAGATTTAATTAAGTGACGAAGGGGATTTAAATGAATAATTAAATAAATAATGAATTTATTTAATTATAGTTGAAGTGTGATAAAGAATAAATTAAATAAGAATTTATTTAATTTGACAAGGCGGACAAGGTTAATTAGTAAGATAATTAAATATAAGAAGCGTTTATTTAATTAATTAGATAGAATAGAGAAAAGTGTGAATTAATTAAATATTTAAGATTATTTAATTAATAGAAGAATTAATAGAAGATGTGGTTAATTAAATAATTGACATTATTTAATCATGACCATGAAGAATACGAATTATGCAGAATATGGAAGTCACAGGCTTAAACCAGATTTTGGTGTCTACAACTAGCACTGATCCTTCCAGTGGGATTAGTCGAGACTTGTCTTGACTTGACAGTCAACTGGGTAGGAAGATGATTCAGCCATCCTACAAACTAGATTTCTTAGATTTTGATCATGTCTACCAGGACACACCAAACAAAAGGATAAAGAAACAAGTCCATGTCAAGAGGAACGTTGATAAGGAAATCATAATAGAGACTGATGCACCCCTAGAGGACAAGAACTTGGATGAATTAGAGGTCGAATACTTCGACTTGATAAAATTCAATATTAGTAAAAGCACACGTCAAGCTAACGTTTACCTCCTTCAGGTTGCAACGGAGAGCATAAAAGAGAGATTCATAAAGGATGGAGAAGATAAAGCATCCCTCAAGGTTGAAATCCAGCAGCTTCGCCAGTATATCTCCAACCTTATGCACAACACTGAGAATGTCACCAACTTGCTCCCACAAATGTTAAGAGTTACCAGTAGAACAGAATCAACAAAATCAGCTGGTTGTATACGAGAAGCGTCTAAAAGATTGGGAGGAGGAGTTTGGCACAAGGGTTCGCTTCACATTTTCAAAATTGTACCAATTGAGGTAAACACCCACGAACTTTGTACTCAAATCCAGGAGGAGTGAGAATTGGCGGTTGACAAACTAAGGAATGAAATCATGATCTCTCACTTGAGGACGGCATACGACTCAGTCACGGATGAAGAAGATAAGTAAGCTATTTTTACTTAGAGAACACAATTAATCTTCAAGGAAAAAATACATAAGACAATTGCTACAGAGTTGGACGAGTGTAGAGAACAAGTGACTACTGCTATCCAGTTCCTAGGAACTTTCATGTCATGAGTCCCTTTCTAGTATCAGCATGAGGATGGTGAGTACATTGAGCTCATCGACACATAGTTAGAGTTGCAAGTGCTCATTCATGGTATTTTCAGTGGAGATTTTGTTGGTTGTAAGTTGGATCAACTTACAGTCATGTCAGCGTTATTTGATGATGCGGCTAAGACTAGAGGAGAGTTGCAGAGTAAGATTACGAGCGGTCAAGAGATGTTGCGAAGACACATAGTGCTTCAGATGAGTATCAGTGCTCCAGATGGTTATGCATTCAATGACCTCATGGAGGGGTTAATTGCTCGAGGTCAGGCCCAATGAACTTCAGATTAGGGTGTCCCACCTTTTTAAGATAGACATCAAACACGACAATTAAACTTGATGCTTCTTTTTGAGTTAACTCGTTGTTCCACATTTCATGCCATGTTTGTCTTGGAATCATCTATGTACAGTTGGAGTTCTCATTTAGTTTTCATTTCAATAAGGACACCCATGTTGCACATGTCCATTTAGTTTAGTCTTGTTTTGGTTAATTGATGGTAGTTTTCCAGCTAACTGTATAGTTTCATTTATTTAGGTTTAGCAACAAAATTTTGCATGCTTGCAAGACTGTAGTTGACTCAAGGTCATTTTAGGGTTCCCTAAACCTTTGATGTCTATAATAAGAGCACTTTGCTCATTTGTAATTAACTTTTGCACGTATCTATTCAAGAACTTTTATTGTGATAATAAATAGTTGAGCCGCCTTACCTAAATGTTATTATTATGATACTTGTTCACCTTAGATTAAATATAATGGTTGGTTTGATCATTTATTGTTATGCATGTTTCGATATGCAATCTATTGTCCCAGTTATTATTTGATGTTGTGTTTAATAAGCTTTGTTTCATATCTACACTTCGGATAGGTGTCATCATCTCCTTAGGAATTTAGAAGTGGGGCTTATCATTTGATGTAGTGCCAATAATCTTTCTTTCAGCCTACGTGTCAGATAGGTGTCGTCATCTCCTTGGAAATCCTAACTTAAAGATTATCGTAAAACCAATTCACTGCTCCTAAAACCTCATGCTCTGTTTCTTGAGGAGATAAGATAGTTTAGCGTTTAGCCTAGTTGTAGTTAAAGATCTGCAAAACCAAAGAAAATCCTTAGCTACAATGTGTTTGGTTTATTAACCTTGTGCCTCTTCCAGCTGAGTCAAAAAGACAGGAATTAGATTACTTTACTTTTTCACGCATATCAGCCCAAGAGGGAGCTTCCCCTCCTAATTTGAAGAGCAGTCATTATGCACTGTGCATAACTATCCATGGCCAATTCATACTCCAGAGGTGTGAATTGTCACACCAACAATTTTTTGGCATGCACCGTGGGGCACAAGGCAAGAAAGCTTCAACGCTTTATGTCACGGGAATGACCATTTGGTGTCCTATTGCTCCAGTTCAACAACCAGGACTTACTTCGACTATCATACAACCGAATTTTGTTTTCATTGAAGCAAAGCAATTGGATATCATTAGTAGCCTACATAGTTTTATCTTTGAAAAGCATACATCAACTACTCAGTGGAGAAACGCAACTACTACTATGGACAAAGAAGAAGAAAGAGCGAATCTTGCAATCGGTAGACCAATTTTGCCACCACCTATGTGGGAATCAAGCATCTTGGCATACCAAGTATACATGAGAAGGAGAAATAATCCTCTTTCAAGAAGAGCCGATCTTTCAAGAAATTTTTGAGCATTTCCTAGATGCATGAGAAGAAGAATTTCCAGTCCCAGCTAAAGCAATGGGTGATAACAACAACAATGACGACGGCAACGGTTGGAACCCAAGGAACTCAAGATGTCCAACTCCATTACCATGGGGCGACAACATCGGATTGTTGGCCTTAGCAGGACATCATGAACTACCCATGGGATCGCGAAAGCATTTTCCCTAATTCCACGACAATGGGTCTCGACACCCTAATGAACACATTTCAGCATTCACGGTGGCTTCCTCTGTTTTGCATGTTTCACATGAAGACATCGTCGTCTGTCTCTTTGTAGAGACCCTGGAGAATAACATTGCAGACTTGTTCAATCATCTTGAGCCAAGACTTATTACAAGTTGGGCAGTCATGAGTGAGAAATTCTTGGTGAGATTCAAGCCCATCGAGGACAGCCATCAATTATTTGCACAGCTCTCAAACTCAAAGATGGAGCCTATTGAACTAATGAGGGAGTTCGTAGCAAGGTTTAACCGCCTTGTCACACATCTTTCCCATACTCTCAATCCATCTGATGACATTTTGATGAGTAGCTTCATCAATGCACTACTGTCAGAAATAGCATTTTTCTTGAAGGGGAGTCAAGGAATAGATCTACAGCTTACACAAGAAGAAGCTACCAAGCTTGAAGATAACATGATTGCGACAGGAAAGATGAAGAATGATTCAATCAGACCGCTTGTTCAAGCGTCTACTAATCCACTGCTACAAAAGGTAGCCAATGAGGTGACTATTCTCAAAATGCGGTCACCCACTCAAGGGCAGCAAACAGTGCCCGCACCACCACCATATCAACCTCAACAGCCATACCAGTCGAAGAGGAATAACTTCCAGCCATTCAACAATTACAAGCCATGGTTTCCGCAAGGACAACCAAGACAAATGAATGATGCTGAGAAGGTTACAATCTATTGCACTTTCCATGATTCTGATGCACACACCGAAGCCACATGTCCGGAAAATCAAAGGATGAATCAGCTCATGGGATTTGTTGATGTTGCTCCAAGTACAAGTACAGGTTTCGTACCTTCACCAACTACAAATGTTGTCTCACCACAAACGAACAACTTTGATGGTGACTCCACAACAGGATTCTTCGACAGAGAACTCGTTAATGGACAAGAAGAAGAATACCGCCAATTTTCTCTTGCGGTCAATCATGAGAACAACTCATCACCTATGTTCACATGTGCGCAACGCTTCAAAGCACAAAAAGAAGAGGAAAAGCATAATACAAATGAAAAGGGAAAGGATGTGCCTTCCACTTCCAATCCCAAATCTGCACAAGAGAACATTGTGTTGGTTGCTCAAGAACCATCTTCAACAAAATTTGACATTGTGTCTTCCATGATGAAGACGAAGGTGCAGATCTCACAACTGGAGTATCTCCAAGATCATTCAGAGTAGTTGGAAAGAACCCTTAAGGTTGTAAAGAAGGCCGCAATCCAGCCTACACTGCTAGAGTCATCCATGCCAGCAGAAGAAAAGCCAAAACCATTCTATATATCTCTGTATATAGGGGGTTTTTAACTCAGCAATTTTATCATAGATAGTGGAGCTTCAGACAATGTTATGCCCCTACAGATCATGAACGCATTGGGACTTTCATGCACCAAAACTCAGGAAAAATGTTACTCACTTGAGTCAAAGTTGGTGTCGTTAGTCGTCCAATTGAAGGATGCACAAGTAAGGCTAGTGTCTTGTCCTAAAAAGAATATTATGATGACTATCCTGGTAGCTGAAATTCCAACCAGTTATGGGATGTTACTTAGGAGTTTCTACAAGGACCTCGGAGGCGAGATTCAATTGGATTGGTCATTCGCGACAATCCCATTGAAGAATGGTAGTTTTAAGCTAGAACCAAAGGCCAAATCAAGGTTTACGGCAGTAAGGTCCCAAGAACCATAGGCACAAGTGTTATATCAAGACATGGGTCCAGGCACATATGCTATGGTGTCTAAAGTAACTGAAGACATTCAGGAGTTTGCACTTTCCACAACTACATCATATGAAGAATCAAAAGTATGGACAATGTAGTTCAACGGCAGTTGCTCAACATTAGGCTCAGGAGCAGGATTCGTGATTACTTCTCCCGAAGGTCGTCTATATCTGTTTGCATACCGATTGCAATTTGAAAGTACCAATAATACAATGGAATATAAGGCACTTTTATTAGGTCTCAAGAATGTGAAGGATATGGGGATCAAGTTATTTAGAGTCAAAGGAGATGCAGAGTTGATTGTCAAACAGATCAAGGATCATTTCCAGGTCAGAAATCAACTCCTTTGATCCTACAGATAGAGGGTGTGGAATGCCATCGACTAGTTCGATGCATTTGACATCAAATACATTCCATGTTCAAATAATAGTAGATTCGATGCCCTTGCCATGTCCGCAGATCTTTTCATGCCACATTCTAACTTTCATCAGAATAAATTTTCTATTGAACTGATCTACAGGCCAGTTGTTCCAGATAATGTAGAAAACTGGCAAGTCTTTGATGACAATGATGACATTGCAGAATTTCTTGTCATGGGAGACAACTACAAATAGTTGTTCTTTGAATGAAGTACTACTCCTTTTAAAGAATCACTCGTTAAAGACTAAAGCTACAGATTTTGGGATTATACAACTAAAAGGAATTCTAATTCCCAAAGGTCTGGTGTCTTTAGAGAATATTTTTGACCGGCATGACCGATACATTCAAGATCAAAGGATGTCAGGTGTTAATACTTTTGTAGAGCATTACCAAGTAAACATTAGCATTGAGGACAAGCGGACAAGCCTCGGCTTGTTAATCTAGGCAAGTGTTGCACTCCAGAAGAAGCTAAGAAGTTTATTGCCTTGTTCAAACAATACAAGGATGTATTTGCATGGTCTTACAAAGACTTGAAGGTCTTCGCACCCATAGAATTGTCACATACAATTCCTCTGAATTCTGATGTCAAGCCTTTCATGCAAAAGCAAAGACATTATAATCCGCAAATTAAAGATACTATCTACGCGGAGATTCAAAAGATGGTGGACTCGAAGATAATTTTTCCAATCCATCACTCCACCTAGGTGTCTAACATAGTTCCTTTACACAAAAAGAATAGTGAAATCAGAATTTGCGTGGATTTCAGGAATTTGAATCAATCGTCCTTGAAGGAAAATTACCCCTTACCAATCATGGAGCATACATTGCATACAGTCACTGGTTCGGAGATGCTATCACTTCTTGATGGTTTCTCCAGATACAATCATATTGCAATGGCAAAGGAGGATCAGATCAAGACAGCTTTCACCATGTTGTGGGGAACGTTTTCTTATGAGAGGATGCCTTTCGGCCTTATCAACGCCGGTGCTACTTTTTCAAAAGGCCATGGATTTGGCATTTGGGGATCTCAGGAATAAGATAATAGTCGTCTATCTTGATGACTTGACCGTTTTCTAAAATAAATGAGAAGACCATTTTTCACACCTAGCGAAAGTGTTCGAGAGATGCAGGTATCATAAGATCTCATTGAATCCAAAAAAGACCATCTTTGCGGTGACAGAGGGAAAGCTACTTGGCCACATCGTTTCCAAAGAGGGGACTAGAATTGACCCAAATCAGGTGGAATCAATTAAAAACCTGTCTTTGCTAAATAACAAAACACAAGTGCAGTCCTTTTTGATAAAGTCAACTTTATCAGGGGGTTTGTACCAGATTTTTCGGAGCTGACAAAGGAGATCTCAGCCATGATGAAAAAGGCATCCACTTTCATATGGACACAAGAAGGCAAACAGGCCTTTATCAAAATCAAAGAAGCTATTGCTAACACACCAGTGTTGGTTTGCCCTGACTTTGGGAAGGATTTTATCCTCTATTGTTATGCGCCGGAACACACGTTGTCTGCTATATTGACTCAAAAGCTCAGTGAAGAAGAGGAATCTCCAATTGCTTTCATGAGCACCAGTTTTAAGGATAGTGAATCGTGCTATTCTCAAATTGAGAAGAATGTGTATGTTGTCGTCAAAGTTGTCAAGGCTTTCAGGTTCTATATTTTGAATTCACATACAACGGTGTTTGACACCAATCCAGCAATAAAAAAGTGTGCTAACTCAACAAGAGACAGGCACAAAAAGAGGAAACTGGATTGCAAAAGTTCAAGAATATGATCTAGAGATTAAGCCAACTAAGTTCGCTCGCAGGGCAAGCTCTTTGTCGATATTTGGCAGAAAATGGAGATCACAAGTATCAGAGTAGTGGTGAAATTAAACCTAAACCAAAAATTGAAGAGGACCTTCCTTTGGTCCTATTTGTTGATTCTGTGAAGGAATGGTACACACCATTGTGGTATTATTCAACTTATGGAGAATGTCCACATCACATGGACAAACAGTAGAAGAGAACATTGAAGTTGAAAGCATAGAATTTTGTGCTTATAAATAGCGTTTTGTACAAGTGTGGCCTTGACGGAAATTTTCTATTATACGTCGAGACAAACCAACAACAGAGATTGTTGGAATCTTTTCACAGTCAAGCATGTGGAGAAAACTTTTCATCAAGGGTTACTGCATTTAAAATCCTGTGAGCATAGTTTTACTGGCCAACTATGTTTCGCAACGCATATGAATGGGTGTATAGGTGTCAGATGTGTCAGTAGTTTGTCGGAAAAGTCAAATTGGCATCTCTTCCACTCAGGCCAGTGATTATCGATGCTCCATTTCAAGAATGGGGTATGGATTTTGTAGGTCCTATCAACCCACGTTCCAGCAAGGGGCATGTTTATGTCCCTACAACCACAAATTATTTTACAAAATGGGTTGAGTTGGTTCCTACCAAACAAGCTACTTCTGAAGTTGTCTGTGACTTTCTAAAAGAGAACATCATTTCACACTTCAAAGTGCCTCGTAAAATTGTGACTAATAATGCAACGTGTTTCTCTTCAAAGGAGCTACTAGATTTTTGTTTTCATCACGACATCATGTTGTCACACGAATCAAATTATTACCCTCAGGGTATTGGACAAACCGATTCATCAAACAAAAACATAGTCACAATCGTGCATAAGCTAGTTGACTCAAATTAGTGGGCTTGGCACATAAAATTATACAACGCTCTTTGGGCTGATAGAATCACTCCCAAAAGAGCCATTGGCACCTCGCCTTTTATACTTTTGTATGGTACAGAAGCAGTTTTTCCCATCACATTGGAGTTGTCTACCTTACAGCTGGCATCTACGGTGGAGGATGGAGAATACAAAGATCTAATGGAAAAGCGAATGTTGTACTTGATGAAACTTGAAGAAGAAAGGGTAGAGGTTGTTGATAGAATCACTCAGCATCAAGAGCGAGTGAAGAAGATTTTTTATAAGAAGGCTCGTCAGAGGGACTTCGAGATCAAAGATCAAGTCCTGTTGTAGGACAAAAGACACAAACCTAAAGGAATGCACGGCAAGTTCGATTCCTTATGGTTGGGGCCTTTTCAGATCCATGAATCAGCAAGAGAGAATACATACATTCTCTTATATTCAGATGGAAGGCTTCTCCCACTACCATATAGCGGGCTATATCTCAAACACTTCAACCCTCCGAGGGAGGAGTGATTTTGTAAATAATTTTACTTTATGTTTTTTTCGTTATGTCGTAATGTGTTTCCCCGTTCTGTGAAGTTATGTCGTGTTTTAGGTGATTTCTTAGGTAGTTTTGTTTTAGGTAATTAGGAAAACTCCAAGTGTATTAGGTGATTAGGAAAGAGTCCTGACTCTGATGCCCAACTGATAAGTCACTAGTCTACAAAAACATAGAGAATCTCGGTTCTCCTATGTCATGAGTATCTGACACGGTCACCAGATGGAGCCTAATGTTGTATCCAAACCAATTTTTTTGCTTCATCAAGGCATTTTGCTTAAAATAGTCTAAATCTTGTAAAAGTGATGTCAAAACATAGTTTTTGGGCAAATTAAGTATAGACTTTGAGTCAGTTTGATGTCAAGAAGATACTGGTAAAATTTGGAAAAATTGAAAATTATGGTTTCAAGCACCCCTATTTTAGGTCGCAAAACCCTAAAAATAGAAACTTGTCAGAATTGGCTGAAATTAATTTTGATTGGCTTATTTCACATCACGATCACAGTGGTGAAATCAATTTCAATTAAAAGTTAGTTTAAGCTTGGTGGGTAGTTTTCACTTTCTCAGGAGAAAAGTTAGGACCTCTAAGGTCGTCAATGGCAGTTGGCTAGTACCAGGTGTCAAAATCTAACATTGAAACTCAAAGCAAAAGATTTTGTGAAGAAAGATGTTGAAAAAGATACTTCACGATGGAGGGAATTTTCACATGGTGAAAAGTGCAAAAAATATTTTGTATGGAAACACTACGCCTTGCTACCTAGGAGACACTTGTGCAATCAATGTGCAAGTCAACTTTGCAATGTTCGTACACATAAAATTGGTGAAATACAGTCACACACACGTGTCGGCAGCAGTGATGCTACTACGCAGTCAGTTCAGTAGGCGTCACGGTGTTCGCAAAGCGCAAAATGGAGATATTTATTACTTCCAAAGGAAATCTACGCCCCTATAGGCCAGAGGTGCCCTTCAATTTGAAGGCTCATATTTAGTTGTTTCTAGTTGCAAATACATTCATTCTCTTCAGAATTTTGTCAGCTTTCTGGCAAGCTATCAAGCGAGGCTATCTAAGTTGCAAAACTTCGGCAAACAAAGGTGGAAGCATAAGGTACGAAGAATTTACATATCACAGAGACGGTCAAATTTGCAGTTTTTGCGCCCCTGTAGCCTAGGGGCGAACTTGAATTAGACCTATTAGATGATGGAATTTGCAAAATCCGTTTTTGGGGGATCTCTTCTGATTAAGCCCAGCTCCACGATGCACCCGCTCGCAAGTTCGTAAGATATGCTAAGTGACCGTGGCAGTTGTTCTAGTAAGCACGTAAAACGAAGGGGAAATAAAAGTGAATATCAAAATGTACCTCTATAGGCCAGAGGCACCTAGCCTTTTGGTCAGCTAGATGAGGTTTTCGGCAGTTGTCGTCTTCACGAGATCTATGTAGAATCCTCCTAGTTATCTAGTGAATCCAACTGTCAACTCTCGAGATCAGTCAAACGCTCATAGATGAAGACTCAGTGGAAAATGTTGAAGGATGGAAACAAGCAAAAAATTGACTATGGAATTTACATACTTCCTTGAAAAAGGCGCCCTTCTACTGGAGGTCTTAGAAGCAGTTTTCAAGCTTTGTCACTTCCAAGAACATCTCTTCCAAGTTGTTCCATCTTCGAGATGAGATCAACAGTGTGTGCATTGGAGCAATCCAGCTCCCGATGGCGAGGGTCAAAGTAGAGCATTCGCGTGAAAGTTGCAAATTACAAAATCATTCTCAAGAGTGCAATTGCTCCTCTGCAGGCCAAGGGCACCCTTGCATTTGTGGGCCTTAAACCAAATTTCAAACACCCCACATACATTCATTCTTTGTGGAATTCTTCCAGCTACGCGATGGATCCAACATCCAGTCGACAGGAGTCATCATTCACCGGCAGCGGCAGATTGAAGCACTAAGGAAAATCAGGAAAATGGTTGTCTAGTGTCATATGCACCCTTTCGGGAAAAGGCGCCCTAGTTTTTGAGGCATTAGACTCAGTTTTTAGCTTTCGCAGCTCCCAACATGTCATCAGACTTGTTCCAGCTACACAGTGGATGTGTCATCTCAGCTTCAGCATCAACCGAGCATTCGGAAATTAGAGTCCAATAGAGGTTATGGTGACGTTTTCAAGCAGCTACAAAATAAGAAGTTAGCTGAAAATCTCGAGTTTTGAAGGAGGGCGCCTGGAAAGTCAAAGTTTGACTTTTTGGAATCAGCACGCATTTTCAAGCCAACCCAGAAAGGTGGAACTCAGTTAACTGAATAAAATAATATTAAAATCTTCAATTTCATCTTTCAATTTTTGCTTGCAAAAGGGCGTATTTCTTCAATATTTTAAAGGTGGCGCCTATTTTGTAACTCAATGTTAGCTTTGCATGTTGAGTTAAATTGAAATTTAAAGAGGTGGCACCTATTTCTAACTCAAAGTCAGTTTTTATTTAAACGAAATGGGGTCCAATCAAAATATTTTGTTTTAAATTAAAGATTATCTCCTAAATGTGACGCCCAAACCTCAAAAATTCTTTAAATATCCAAAGAGGCATCCATTATTCTCATAGAAGGTTGAGTGCAAGCGAGTTTTCTCTTGTGCAAGCATGATTTGAAGGCGCTACAATTATTTATTTATTTTTCAAATTTCCTTGCAGATATAGGTCTAGAATAATCAGCAGACTTCAATCAAGCATGGCAATTCTTGCAAAAGCAGAACCATAAAACTTCTATCTTTTGTCTTAAATTCTTCTATTCTTGTCTTAGGTTTTCTCTTGCATGTCCAAGAATTCAACAACTTTTGACAATTTTGATCATCTGGGTTTGTTGTGCAGGACTTTCTCTACAAAATCCATGTGTTAGAATTTTTTAGGAAAAATTGCCTTGTAGCTTCAATTCTCGAATCTCTGCTTTTCTTTTCAGAAATTCCTTTGCATGGTAGAAGAAAAGTTAGTATTTTTCAAAATGAAGGATCTAGGTTGGCTTAGAATCATCTGCACAAAACCCATGTTTCAAATTTTTCTCGACAAAAATTGCTTCCGGAAACCCTAAAACCCCCACAATTCTCGACTGAAAAGTCTTTGCATGTCAAGCTAAACGACGATTTTTTGCATTTCTGACGTTGTGGGTTTGCTTAGAATCATTTTCTCTACAAAACCCACGTCTTAGAATTTTTCGTGAAAATTGCCCTAGGACGGGGTATTTTTAGCCTCACCAACAAACCTTTTAGCTTTCCGAAGAAAGTTGTTAGAACATAGATGTGTTTACAGTCAACATGTGAGTTTTTCAAAATACAATACACACAGACTGAATTCAAGACCAAGATGATCTTAATTCATAATTTCATCAGAACGGTTGATACAGATTTCCATCAGGGCTATCTAGAGGTTGACTTGAATGCGTTAGAAATTAACCAAATTACACTTCAAAACATCGAAGAATCTGCATTGCTAGAGGTGGCTTCACTTCCTATCTCAATTAAATGCATAGAATTTGTGATCTCTTGTGTAAAGCATTACAATTCTACTACTCGAGAGATTCAGTCAGTAGATGGACGGGTGATTTGCAGTCTCAAGCCCAGAAACATTGAGAAGTGTTTTGGTATTCCCCAGCATCTGGACAATTTGGTCATTACTATGGATCAGTGTGAGAAGGAATTCATTGCTGATAAGGAGAAATGTCAAAGTAAAATGGCAGAAAAGTGGCTAAAACAGAAGAAAGCTAACTTGCCAAGAATGTGGGTCATGGTGAATTCAAAGATGAGTACGTGATTTTGATTACCCTTCTTAATCGCATTTCCAGTCATATAGATGCTCATAAATTCCAACCCTGGATGTATGACATCATGACTCAAATCATTTACAGAAGGGAGAATTACGATTGGGCCTCTTTGATCAGCAATGTACTCCACAAGCAGATGACCAACTTCTTGGTTGCTCATGAGTTTCACGTGTTCCTACCTCATGTATCTGATTGCCTTCCAGGGTCAGTTTAGAGGCTTGAACACTGTGGGAATTCTCATTGTACAGAAAGTTCATCAATATTATGACCAGTTTGAGTTCATGAAGTCAGACCGGCACTACAAGCATGTGCAGAGGCATTTTTGATGTACATAGTGAGGAACTTTGACCGTCAGTTACATGTTCGTATAACAACGGAAGCCAGAGCAGCAATGGTAGAATGGACGAATTGGTTCATTCAATTCCCCACTTATACCTACATCCACGTCTACAGATATACAAGTCATCCAGCCATGTTACCCCGCTATCCTTTGGATAGGGTGGTTTTCATGGAGTTTCTAAGGCAGTTGTACGATGTTCACTCACATCTGCACAACAAACGCAAGCCAACTGCCAATTTTCCATTACAAATGAGCATTTTTAGTTGCAAGACAACAGTTGACACCAAGGCTATGGGCCATGAGTTAGAAAGATTCAATCTTAAGTACCTAGTTGAGAGGCGCTCATATGACTCTTCAGGTTATTACTCAGCACGCCTTGGTGGTCACTCTTATCACAAGTCTTCTATGGAAGACTATTGGGTCAACGTGAGGATGAGTTCAAGGTGCACAGGCACAACTATAGTAGGTTCACTCTCTCAGATTTTTGTCTTCATGTCAGAGGATGTGGGAGGGCTATCAGATGATGATGGGGATGTAATTCCTCCATTTTTCAGAGAACAGGTTGATACACAGCCACTTCCAGCTGTCGATTGGTTTGCTAAGGAATATGCATCTGTAAAGGAAAGGTCAAGCAGGTTTGTCAATAACAACATACTCAGAGAGCAAGAAGACAAGGAGGGCAATCATACCAAATACAAAGCCGCCACTGGTGGATGTTTCATTGCTTTCTATGTCAAAGACAAAGCCCAAACAAAAGAAAAGGAGTAATCCTCCTAAGGGAAGCAAAGTATCTGGAAATTCAAAAGGAGAAACACCAGTTGGTGTCTTGGATCAACAAGAACGAAATGTGGGAGTTGCCACAAATTCAGTTGATAACATGCCAGAAGCAGAGATACAGCCTCCCATGCCATCACCAACACCACAACAGTCTCCAGTTCCAATTCACATTGACTTGGTATTGGACTCACCACCACATAGCAGTGCTTCTACACATTCACACTCATCGAGATTTCTTATGACTAGCATTGATCCTTCCAGTGAGATTAGTCAAGACTCGTCTTGGCTTGAGAGTTAACTGGGTAGGAAGAGGAGTCAGCCATCATACAAACTAGATTTCTTAGATTTTGATCATGTCTACCAAGACACACCAAACAAAAGGATAAAGAAACAAGTCCATGTCGAGAGGAACGTTGATAAGGAAATCATAATAGAAACCATTGCACCCCTAGAGGACAAGAACTTGGATGAGGTAGAAGTTGAATACTTCGACTTGATAAAATTCAATCTTGGTAAAAGCACACATCAAGCTGATGTTGATCTCTTTCAGGTTGCAACAAAGAGCATAAAAGAGAGAGTCATAAAGGATGGAGAAGATAAAGTATCCCTCAAGGCTAAAATCTAGCAGCTTCACCAGTATATCTTCAACCTTATGCACAACACTAAGAATGTCACCACCTTGCTCCCACAGATGTTAGAGTTACCAGTAGAGTAGAATCAGCTATATCAACTAGTTGTATACGGGGAGCGTCTAAAAGATTGGGAGGAGTTTGTCATAAGGGTTCACTTCACATTTTTTAAAATTGTACCAATTGAGGTGCAACGCCCACGAACTTTGTACTCAAATCCAGGAGGAGGAGCGAGACTTGGCAATTGAAAAACCAAGGAATGAAATCATGATCTCTCACCTGAGGACAACATACGACTCAGTCACAGATGAAAAAGATAAGGAAGCTATTTTTACTTGGAGAACACAATTAATCTTCAAGGAAAAAATACATAAGACAATTGCTACAAAGTTGGACGAGTGTAGAGAACAAGTGACTAGTGCTATCCAGTTCCTGGGAACTTTCATGTCATGAGTCCCTTGCCAGTATCAATGTGAGGATAGGGAGTACATCGAGCTTGCCGATGCACAGTCAGAGTTGCAGGTGCTCATTCATGGTATTTTCAGTGGAGATTTTGTTTGTTGTAAGTTGGATCAACTTACAGTCATGTCAGCGTTATTTGATGATGCGGCCAAGACTAGAGAAGAGTTGCAGAGTCAGATCACGGGCGGTCAGGAGATGTTGCGAAGACACATAGTGCTTCGGATGAGTATCAGTGCTCCAGATGGTGATGCAGTCAACGACCTCGTGTAGGGGCTAATTGCTCGAGATCAGGACCAGTGAACTTCAGATTAGGGCGTCCCACCTTTTCAGGATAGACATCAGACACAGCAGTTAAGCTCAATGCTTCTTTTTGAGTTAACTCGTTGTTCCACATTTCATGCCATGTTTGTCTTGGAATCATCTATGTACAGTTGGAGTTCTCATTTAGTTTTCATTTCAATAAGGACGCGCATGTTGCACATGTCCATTTAGTTTAGTCTTGTTTCGGTTAACTGATGGTAGTTTTCCAGTTAACTGTATAGTTTCATTTATTTAGGTTTAGCAATAAAATCTTGCATGCTTGCAAGACTGTAGTTGACTCAAGGTGATTTTAGAGTTCCCTACACCTTTGATGTCTATAAATAAGAGCACTTTGCTCATTTGTAATTAACTTTTGCACGTGATAGCATACATGTTGAGCAAGCTTACCTGTAGTATTGTTATTCTGTATCTGTTTAAGAACTTTTATTGTGATAATAAATAGTTGAGCCACCTTACCTGAATGTTATTATTATGGTACTTGTTCACCTTAGATTAAATATAATGGATGGTTTGATCATTTATTGTTATGCATGTTTCGATATGCAATCTACTATCCTAGTTATTATTTCATGTTGTGTTTAATAAGCTTCATTTCATATCTACACTTCGGATAGGTGTTGTCATCTCCTTAGGAATTTAGAAGTGGGGCTTATCATTTGATGTAGTGCCAATAATTTTTCTTTTAGCCTACGCCTTGAATAGGTGTCGTCATTTCCTTGGAAATCCTAACTTAAATATTATCGTAAAACCAATTCCCTACTCCTAAATTCTCATGCTCTATTTCTTGAGGAGATAGGATAGTTTAGCGTTTAGCCTAGTTCTAGTTAAAGATCTGCAAAACCAGAAAAAATCCTTAGCTGCAATGTGTTTGGTTTCTTAACCTTGTGCCTCTTCCAACTGAGTCAAAAATATAGGAATTAGATTACTTTACTTTTTCACGAATATTAGAACAAGAGGGAGCTTCCCCTCCTAATTTGAAGAGCAGTCATTACGCACTGTGCATAGCTGCCTGTGACCAATTCATACTCCAAAGGTGTGAATTGTCACTCCAAGAAGTGGTGTTCTTCATGTTCATCCTTCCTACTCTTTTGGGACAATTTAGTTTGGAGGCTTCTTAGACCTTCACTTGTATTTGTCTCTTTTGGAGAGGAGTTTTCTCCCACTACGTTTTTCTCCTTTTCTCCGATTTTGAGAAATCCTTTGTTTGTACATGGGTACCTCACCTAGCCTTGTTTGTTGGGACCCATCATGCATTCATCTTTAGAGTTTGGAGTTACTCCCTAAGTTTCACTTAAAAGGGGTGTTAGAATAAAAGATATTTCCTAATTAATTATTTACTTAATTAATAAGTTCATTTTCCTCTAATTACTTAAGCTTACTTAGGTCATGTTCTTTTTATATCTCATGTCATAGGATGAGGACACATGTCACGATCTTGTTTTATCCTCACCTAGGGTTTCTACGTTAACTATACTTTTATAAGGATTCTTTATTGTATAATCATTAAGATGCACATTAATTATGATTCATGCTTTTTTGGATCAATAGCTCTTGGCCTCCATAGCTTTGCTATTCTCTTATTTTGTGACAAGTGTTTGATTGCACGTGATTTTTGAGAGCTATGGAGTTGATTTTTCCCAACTTCAACACTGTCAAAGGGCTGCAAACTGTTTGTTATAATGTTGTTGTCAAATGATGCCACCTATTTGTAATAATGTTGTTGTCAAAGGATGCAAACTATTTGTAATATTGCTGCTGTCAAAGGCTCATTCCACAACAATCAAACTGTTGTGTAGCAAACCTAAATTGATGCTTCCTATCTCTATTCATATGTGAATCCCAAAGAGGTCAGATTTATGTTGGAATTTTGTATTTGTATAAACTTTGCTGCTGATGAAATTAACACAAAAAATCTGCATTATTATGTTCTACTTTAAAATGAAAAGGAAAATAGCCAATTGATTATTAAATTGTTTGTTCATTTTATGAAACTTTGGGCTTCAAAAATAAGTGTTTGCAATCTAATCATCAAAACAAATCAGCTATATTCCAAAAAATTCTGAAAACTATAACAGTAGTGTGCATGTCAAGTGTTTGTCGAAATAACACCTTGAAATCAAAAAAAAAAGTGAAAATAGGAGAGGTTCTTACAAACGGTGGGATGAGTACAAAATATACCCTTGGGATGTCTACCCATGGTGAGGGATGTTCTTTGGGGCATTTCTCAGTTAGGGGTTCCCAGTGGGATAGCCTGTCATCGCCGACTTCCTTGCGAGGTCCTTGTTTTGCATGAAATGTTATATATCTTGCTTCAATTGGTATACTTCATTCTACGATTTTTGAATGTAATTGTTTGCTTCCTTTAATACTCCATGCCTATTTCTCTAGATTGTAAAATACAAATGAGATCAACACAATCAATTGGATGTACATCCTCTAAATTCTTTATGAAATGGGCTGCAAGATAAAATTGTGGTTTTATAGTTACCTTGGGGAGAATAATTGGTTTAAGAGATTCAAGTTTTGCAAACAAATATTTCATTTTATTCCTCTGCAATTTCTCAATAACCATTGGGAATTTTACTTTTCTATAGCCAGTTTCAATTGAACCACTAAATCCTTTGATTGTAACATCAGATTTATGTTTTCTTGGAAATGTAACGCCTCCATAAAACTTTCAGCTCCCATAATTGATATATAAATTTTTTTATACTTTAATATATGTAGCTGCCCCCCACTCCCCAAAATTTAGGAAATTTTTTTCTGTCCCCGAAACCTTGTCCCCCATCCTCACATCTGGGAACTCAAAGAAACTCTGATTGCATGATTGGAAAGGAACACGTGCTCCATAAATACTTAAATCCAAAGAGGATTAGGACTGTACACCTCAAGAATGTAAGGCATATGGCAAAAAATACCTAGTGGAATGTTTGCATGATGGAGTTCCCATTCACCAAATTACTGACTCACATGGCAGTTAAAACTACCTTTACCTTGTATGTTTTTTAGAAGAGGGTGTATAACCATAATTATATTTTGATACTTATTGATTTTGTTAGTTGTGATATTAGCTACTAGACTCTTTTTAGTTTGTGATATAACTAGCATAAGTAATACTACTGCTCCATAGTTTGTCTGATAAGCGCAGTAGTAATATGTATCATGTTAACTGGCTTATCTTGATCATTAAACATTATTGCTCTGTTGCTTGTTGAACAAGAAGAAGATTGTCACATGCTGCTATGATCTATTTTTAGTATATGTAATAGAATCTCATTGGCCCTTTTTCCCAAACAATGAAAAGAAACAAATTTCAAAAATGCCTTATACAAATTAATTTAGGCCTACTAATAAACTGGCATATACTCAATTTTAAACTCAAGACATTGTCAATATTAAAATCAAATATATACATATTTTCTGGTCATTTACAATATATGCAGAGTAGAATAACTTAAAACATGCTTATGCAAAGACACCTTTACAGTAAATTCTTTATATGTTCTGAGACACCTCTTCCTGAGGCATACACGGTGGGCATTCATGTAGTATGGAAAATTCAGTATATCTCCTTTTTCAGCAAGCCTACTCTTGCTTCAACTCTACTTCCAAGATTACCTCATTGCGCCGCATAAATGGAGGGATAAATGGAGGGTTATACTGTTAGTGTTGTACAAAGGAAATAATTCTTAATCAATTACTACAATTCATAGTAAAATATCATTAACACAAAACAAAAGTTATTCTTGTTTCAACTTCCACCGTCCTAAGATACATAAAATAAACCATCCAAAAGAGTTCTGAGATACATTAGTATATTACATAATCCATCCAAACCAGTTATGTACACACCTGTGCAACTTCTGCTGTTGCATTTTCTTTTATAAGCACCTGAGGATCCTTGCTTAGAGCAGCTCGCAATTGGGATTCTTTAAGCTGCACTTCCTCATCAGTCACAAACCCTGAGATGGAGCAACACATAAGTCCGAAATTCTCCATTTCTAGTGCTGATACAAGAAGGACACAATTTTTCAAGACCAGAATGCTAATCATGCAACACATAGATGTACACCTTTCCTATGATACATTTCCGAAAAAACCTTTCCAGAGAAGAGGCAACTATCAAGATTGTCTTCACTAGTCAAGCACATATCGATCTACAGATTTGGAAGAGTTAGAAATTCGATGCTGAATATGGAAATAGAAAAAACTATGACGCTTTACTAAGAATGCTCATACAGATGAAGCAGAGAAAAACATAGGGAAGACTTCACCTAATCCTCATTATCTGTCAATCCCTTAACTGGGCTAACACCCAATTGGGTAGGGCAAATAGTTTTTCCAGGGATGCAGAGGTGAAACTTTCAGGCCAGCTTCAGTAATTCCTCATGCACTAGTTAAAAATCCCCAAGTCGCCAGGCTTGCATGCAAAGGTGATTGATGCAAATCCCTAGTCAGAAAACAACAACAGATGAACTAAAATTCTGGCAGCTGATAAGCATGACAGTACATTTGTGCTCTGGACCTCACCAGCTCAAAACCAAATGAAATTAAAAAGAAGAAAACAACATATGAGCTCAAAATCAGGAAGCTGATAAACATTGGACTGAATTTGAGTCCTGAGCCAAACCAATTCAAAAACCAAATGACAGATAAATATGGAAGTAATTGCAAAACATGTCAAGTTCCTAGATCTAGAATACAAATAAGTATTCAAACAAAAAAAAATCTGTCACCACTTAAGACGAAACACGGCAATTAAAAGATCACCAACAGTAATAGTCAGTGCAAGTGTGGTCACTAATTGCAATAGTTCCAATAGAAACAGTCTTTAACAGAGCAACAATGAACAACATATATAAACATAAAATCCCATTTTTCTGGCCAAAAGGGATGATGATATCAAATACAAAGAAAAAGAAGAATCAAATGCAAACATAAGCATAACAAGCACAGTTAGTCCAGCAAAAACTATAACCCAATCGGTTTGATTCCCTAACTGGAATCAGATCTGGCCTCTCAATGAGCCCAGGTGGGAAAAAAACTATTTGAAACCCTAAAGATATCAAGTTATCAACCAAACTACCAAAGCTGTGGAGCAAAAACCCAACCATAGTTACCATACATCCTTAACCAGATGAACCGATGAAGCACAATCTCTTTGCTCCTACAAAAGATTGCATAATTACAGAACTTAGGCTTGCTGTTTTTGAATTTCACATGTTCAAACTAACGCCAAGCTTCAAGTGATTTTAACAACTCCTCAAATTCCTAGCCATGGACAAAAAGAATTCCTAAAGAGGCAATATTTTAGATCTCTAGGAAAATCTGAAAGACTGGAAGTAATCCACATGAGCATACTTCTGTAACTCATAGCTCCCTTCGCCGAACAAAGAAATATTCGCAATACCTGCAAAATCATATGTTCAAGATGCTTAAAGCACACCTTAATCTATGTTGACTACCACACAAACCCTTGAAAAGTTTAATATATCCAAGGAACTAATTCAATGGAGGGTATTGAAGTGCACTCATCAATTAGTCGCTAAATAACATATCCCCATCTTATCATAGCATACAAACAAGGAAATTACTAGCTACTAAAATGAACAACCCCTAGATAAAAATACATTCATTGGATTTAAAGGTGGCATTTATGAAGAACGATGAACATAGCCGCACAGGATACATATTTAATAGTTTACTTCTGCTTCACTGGCATCGTACACAACTTCATGTTAACATAAATTGAGAACCAAATATTTCTTCAATATCAACGGATATAAGAATTTCATGATGATTTACTGTTTATAGATTAAAAAAGCTATCATTGAAAAGACAAGGGCCGGATTTCTGATGTTAAGCAGCACCATCACTGAAAAAATTAGAAATGAAGGAAAATGAAAAATAATTGCTTACTACCTGAAAATGCAATAACTGCAACAACTTTCTCTGGTATTCTCCTTATCCTGATAGAAGGATCATTTGGAAGTGGCAAGTTTTCCCCATACTTGGAAGGCATAACAAAGGACATCTGCCATTTACCTTGATCTTGTTCCTAAGATAATCATAAGGATATTTAATGTTTTGAAGACTGAAAGATTAAAGAAAGGGAAAAAGAAATACTTAGAATCAGCTTTAAGAAAAAAGAAAAGCTTGTAAACCTTCTTTGTGATTACTGGTGTTGTCATTTCCATCTTCTCCCCATCAATTTGGGTCTTTTGGACAAAAACAGGGGCAGTCATTTCCATCTCCTTGCTTTTTGTGTTCTGATCATGTGCATGTTACCAATAGTACTATAATACATTAAAATTAGATACTACTTTGATAAAACCTACTTGCACAGAGAATAAAAAATAATGCTACAAAGTGATGGCACAAAATTGTACCTTACCAAAGAGATAAGCTGCTAAAGTGTTGAAACCCTGAGATGATCCATAAAAGTCAAATCCTGACTTTCCAGGCATTGTCGTCTCTGCTACATAGAAGGACTGTTTAACAAAAATTACGAGTTACACAAAGATGCCCAAAACAAGCAGCAAGATATCCTCCATTGGTTAAAAGAAAGAAAATGAATCATTGCCTAATGGTTTTAATTCTTGTAGAGAGCATCCTACAATTTTTTTAGCATATTACAGGCAAAGCAATCTTATAATTACTATTAGTTATGTTTTCAACTTTTCATAATCCATTGCTGTAGTGTTTACCTACTTTTCAGAACATACTTTGGTTCTTTCTACCAATTAGCACCCATATTTGTTGCTGAAACCCTTGATGATGTTTCAATTCCTCCCAATGGAATGCAATAAAAATGGATATGTACAGAAAATTAAATAAGCATGGTGGATTCCTTCCCCATTTGAAAGGGGTGGCTCCCTCATAGAATTTGTTATTTTTTAGGGGTTTTGTAATTTTCTCCCAGAATAGCATTGTTTGTGATAAAATGGCAATTAATCAACATTCGTCTCATTAGCTGTGTTGTTTTAAACATGATTCTAAATTTTATTAAATATAGAAGTTTTAAGCTATCCTTTTTCTCTCCCATTTTTTGACTGAAAATTAGAGCACAAGTCATCTGATATTTTTTAGTTTAGGTTTGAGGTTAGGGCATTTTAATTTAAACCATAATGAGAGTTTTTTAATTTTAATATATGTTCATGAGGTTGAGATCAAGTGCTTAAAGCATTGGGTTCTCATTGTGGAGACCAAGTTCAAGTCCCCAAAGTGAACCTGAGATGGAATTCGATATGATGACTCTTGGTCTTCCACTATTTGGCTTCTAGTAGTAATTTCTAAATTGTTATCTAAATGACAAAAGTCAATGCTCTTAAGGAGCTAAGTATTGTATTGCTCGTAAGGAACTAAGTATTTGTATCAGTTGGCTCACAAGTAAAATCATGACAGTTTGTTTAACCCTAATGCATTTTCTTGTGATCAGCATTAATTTATCTGTTATGTTTATTTTCATTTCATTAAACTTGACATTAAATACTAAGTTGCTTGTTTTGGTGCTCGTTCGGGTTTGCGGGTTCAGTTCATGGGTTCGGCTAAATTTTTTTTGGTGGTTTGGGTTCGTTAGTACAAAAAACATGTAAAAATTATATATATATATATATGCAGCCTAGAAGCATGAATTGGGATTAGAATATCACATAACATCATATAAACAACAAAACCACCATAAACTATGAATGTCATTTAAAACATGCATGATAAATATTCATCATTCAAACTTTAAGTTCAATACTAAAATAATAATGTCAAGTTCAACACTTTTAGTTATCAAATTGATTTTCTAAATCATCAATATCATTGTCAACATTGAAATTAGATGATGTAGAAAGACCAGATGAATCACAAGTAGTGCCAGTGGCACTGTCATTAGCACTAATATTGTGCTCATGCTGGCTATCAGACTCCTCATATGCAATATGATGGGAAGTGTAAGCATCCAAGCCAATATGCTTTGGCTCTATATCCCACAACTTCGTCTCCCCTTCCTTGTAGTCATGTTGTTTGTGTGAAAGGAGACGCAATCGGAATGCACATATACTAAGTTCTTCACTCTTTTTTTAGAACAATTTATTGCGTTTTACTAAGTGGATGAAAGAATATGTGCTCCAATTCCTCTCAGATGCAGATGAACTAGCAACCTATGAAGAAAAGTAAACAATTAACCTTTGTTGTATGAAAGGGGATTCGTGAGAGTTAATTCGGGCCTCAAGTGGAATCAAAAGATAGAAAACTGGAAAGAATGCGTATACACATTTTCAAGGCAGCTTAAAAATTATGGCGGGTTTTAAAACTCTTTAGCGAAATATTCATGAATGTGAAAGTCTGCATGCAAGAGTAGATTTTGATGCACTGTTGCTATTGGTCAAAGCATTTTGTGTAAGGCCTTCGTGGCGTTCAAAGCATTGCAGACCACTCATTTTTTATGCTAAGAATAAAAAACGGGTAACAGTCAAGCCATTACTATTGTATTTGTTGATTTGCATGTAATGTGTGCGGGATCATTGTGTGTTACAATTCTGTTTTGTACAGTCATCAATTTGAGCAAAATGAAATTTCTTAAGTTACTGTGTATGAGGCGAAGTCGATGTGTGTGCAGGAGACATGCTGTATCTGAATGATCTGTATTCATCATTGGACGAATTACATAGATTGTGGACTGTATTAGTGTGTTCGCGGGTGTGCTCAGAAAGTTAATTTGCAATTCACTAGTTTAGACTGAAAAAGAATGGGTATCGGTGGGCAGAGTATGAAGAAGTGCTGATATTTTTTGAAAGGTTTTGCTATTCGATACAATATTCTTATATGTGTTGAAGTTCTGTGGTTTTGCAAGTGTGCCGAGTGTATGGGCATTGAGTTGTATATGGATACGAATTTGAGAAAATTTTTATTCTGTTATTGAGTATTAGCAAGTCATGAAGAATGTTAAAAAATGGAGGAAGGATTGAGGTGCTATTGCAGAAGATGTTAAGTTAGTGAACAAAAAGACTTCAGAAGTTAGTGAACAAAAAGACTTCATAATCAGAACAGTGATTATATATGCATGCTTGAGTCTCTCAGTTGATGTGCAAAAAGTATATTGGAGTCAAGAATGCAGTGTTCCTGAGTTGTGGAAATTTTCAGTGAGTTAGTGCTCGCATTGGAGTTGGTGCTTCAGCTATTCGAAGTTGGTGCTTCCAGTGAGTTGGTGTTCACTTTTGTAATCTGGAGATTGTAGTCTCCTGGGTTGGTGCCCTTTTTGAAGATTAATGAAAGTAACAGTTCTACCGTGGTTTTTTACCCAAAAGGGTTTTCCATGTGATATTGGTGTTCTTCTTGTTGAATGTTTTTGTCTTTTGTTTTGATTGCTGGTTCTTAAAGTTTTAAGTTTTAAAATACTGATTCACCCACTTACCCTCTCCCCCCCTCTCAGTATTTTTTTTGTGCTCTTCAAAACTTTCATTCTATTTAGTAAGTGGCTTTTGCTGTTTTGGATCTGCAAATATGTGATTGCAATGACAGTTTGGAAATCAGGTAGGTTGAAAACACGCACACACACAGCACACACACACTGTGTATGCGTGTGTATGTATGTATGTATGCCTAGCTGTATTAAACCCAAGAAAAAATGTATGTGTGTGTGTGTATGTATGTATGTATGTATGTATGCATGCCTAGCTGTACTAAACCTAGGAAATAAAATCTGTACCAGTGAATCCATACCTGACCCTGTACCCAAACCGGCAGCTTAGAATCTGGTTGATAATATGGAAAAACAAGTTCAGTAGATGAAACTTTCATTCTATGTAGTAAGTGGCTTTTGCTGTTTTGGATCTGCAAATATGTGATTGCAGTGACTGTTTGCAAGTCAGGTAGGTCCAACTAGAGAAATATTTTTATAAATTTTTATGACACCAAAACAATAGAAAATAATTATATAAAATGCTTCTGGAAACAACTGTGTGTTTTTTTTTTTCCGCATCCCAGCCATAGCAGAAAGTAATTCTTTAAAAGAATTCTGAAAACAACCTTGTTTAACTTTTTCAGTTTTTATATCAAGATTTATACATGCAGTTGTTTCCAGAAGCTTTATGCATAATTCGTATAGAATGTAGTAGTTGGCTGTTTTCAGTAAACAAATCTAGAAAAGTGAAATTCATCCAATAATACATAACCCTACCAAGAATAAGCGGAAGAGATAACAAAGTATACAACCAAAGTACAGAATATTTTTTATTGCTCACAAATGAGTCATAAGTCCTTTTCTCTTTACAATCAAGGAAACATGACCGCCCTCTTCCTACTTTTGTGATGAAATTTGATTAAGATGTTCTTGTCCTACCAAGCATAGCCTGCTGAACTTGTGTTGGGTAAGAAGTGGGAAACTGAATGTTGATCCATTTTGAAGGCCCGTCTTAATCATGCCCACCATGGTCCCTTCTATGATTATCTTCGCTTGATTTTTAGTATTTACTATTTAAATGCCTAGTAAGCCTTGACAAGATGGTATGGAACTACCTATAATGAGGAAGTAAACTCGAAAGCATCGCTCATGGCGAAATGCTGAAGAGCGTCACAAATAAAGGCAGACCAAAGATTGGTTGATAAAGAAATTTTTGCGTAACATGTTAGAGATGGCATTAAGCAATTTGCCAAGACAAGATTATGAGATCAATGCACGTGACCCTCTGTTTAGAAAATAGGCTCAATTCATTGTTGGACTTGTTGTGTAGAAGATAAAAGAAACATTGAACAGAGAAATTGCATTGGCATCCACAAATGACCAAAGTCATTGGAGGAACATACAAACTACATTTAAGTAATTTAACTAGGAGGGTGAAAAGATTCCAAGTTATGAAAGTAACTAAAAACAAAAAGCCAAAGCCAAGAAAATAAATCAAGAGGGTAAACTAAAAGTGATTAAAACCCAAACCAGAAGGGCCAAAGTAGAAAGAGAAGTTGCCATTTGAACCAAGGACTTGTCAACGAAGAGTGGAGTTGAAGTACATAAAAACAGAATGCGATAAAGGTTTTCATGGAACAGCAAATGCATTCAATTAGGATGAGGTGTGTTTGACCTGTCACTTCCATTTTGTGGGTAAAGAACCTCCGCCCTTCCCATGTAGAATAACATTTGGGAAAAAATATCAAACTAAGCGTTCAAATCGTAACATATCTATCAAAATGTCATTAATTAATATGCATTACTGAACACTCACCTTAACTTGTCTTATTTCGTATTCCTTCTCTCTTCTTAAAACCTTGAACTGCACTGTTTCAAGATTCGGAACTATATCCAAAAACAAAAAAACAAATTAAGTTATGCTACTAATCTTATGTGCCAATATGATTAAGAATGCGTACCCATTATGCCAAATGAAAACCTCGGAATAATAGGATACAATTATTTATGTTCCATCAAAACAGAAGCACAAAAAATGATAATGAAAATGAATTTGAACCTAAGGAAAAGAAAAACAGCCTACCAGCCATCAAAGCTTCTTCCAGACTACGAGCTTCAAATCTGGTGCTGGGGCTGACATAATTAAATGTTTCTGAAACCAAATTCTCAATAACTGTATCAAAATACCAGAGTCTTCAAACTTATTAAGAGAAAAAAATCAAAAGATATATTTATTCCTGTAGCAAGTTTATAGTATAACAATTATATGGCATTTAAATCCAGCCCATGTTTATTAATCTTAACTGAGTTAGAAAGGTCAAATATGACCTCATCCAAGATCTACCAATAAAAAGATTAGTGTTTCACCTATTTTAGCACAGCTTTTAAAATCAAACTTAATTAAAACCTTATTGGATGATCCAATGTGTCCTTGAAGAGAGGAATAGAAGTTAGACCATAAAATAAAGAGGGTTGATCAGAGTTACATCCAGATATGTATTCCAAACAAAAATATGTAAAAATATTTACAAATATCTGATAAATTAAAAAGTTGATTATAATACTATAAAATAAATTGTATGAACAATTATAGCTTTAAAAAATTGAAGTGGGTATAAACAATTACAACGTTGAGACTGGGAAGCAGCCTGGGTAGCCAGGGCGAGCAACAGCGAACGCCGTGATTCATCTGCAGAGAGAATTGTAGAAGTGTTGATAGCCATGGATAAGGTGGGTGTTTCTCCTTTTCTGTTTGATACAACCAGTTTATATTTTGGCTTAATATGAGTGCACAAGTTTAATGTATTGGATGACCCAGGGATTGGCAATGTATTGTTGGGGGCTGAGATGAAGAAGACATTACACGCCACCATTCTGCGTTGCACGGAATGAATTGCACTGGAAATTTGGGTTTGGATTCTGAGGATTTTTTTTTAGGAGGCATGCATATTTGCTTGGCTAGTATTTCATCTTTAAAAATCAAATTTAATAAATAAATTAACTAAAAGTAGTGGAAGGCTCTCGTCATTTCTTCTTTTTCTTTTTAACTTAATTTTTTATTAAATTAAAAAGATAATAGTACACCATTCAAAAAAAATAGGTGGCATAGGTAAAGGTGCATCTTCAAAATTAAAGTGGGATTAAATTCGAAACAAAGACAAAAAAATAAGGATCAAGTTTAAACAACATTAATCAACTAAAACAATCTCAATAGAAGGAGAATCTTTATCATCAAGCTTTCCCTAAACATCTTAAGGGACACAATCATCAATAGAACCCCAACTAATGAGAGCTCCCTCCTCTTCAACAATGTCTTTTAAAAAAATGTCAAAGGCATGAATCCATGAATGAAATTTGACGACACTCTAATTGATAAGTAGGAGGTATTTTCCACAATGTGTCAAATTGTGATATTGCTATTAGGATTCAACTGTGTAGTTTTATGAGTCAAACTCATTGACCCATGTTTCATGAACAGTGGTTCACAAGAACCCATCTCTCATGATAATGAATGATCCACTTAGCACCCATTGCATCTAGGTGATGCTCACATAGGTGAAGCACTAGGCCTTCCCAAGAGGTCACCCATCCTAGTACTGCTCTAGCTCAAACGTGCTCAACCACAAAGTTTTCCCCAAGGTTAAGCCCACTTAGCTTACAACCCCATTTGCAAAACCTTCAACAAGTGTTGTGCCTTATGAACCATTCATTATCAAGCCCCTTTAGCTCAT
Organism: Sequoia sempervirens; assembly: GCA_007258455.2. Classification (NCBI taxonomy): domain Eukaryota; kingdom Viridiplantae; phylum Streptophyta; class Pinopsida; order Cupressales; family Cupressaceae; genus Sequoia; species Sequoia sempervirens. Next base: position 147,183,178 of record VDFB02105785.1, read on the forward strand.
CAATTGATAAGTAGGAGGTATTTTCCACAGTGTGTCAAATTGTGATATTGGTATTGTAACTCAAAATTTTAGATTTAATACAGTTTTACAGCTTTACAGGTTATCATTTATGCAGAGTTTTCCTTCTTTTCATTATCGCTATTAAATATTATCCTTCTTAGATTCAGGTGTCTTGTTTTGTGAATGTTTTGGATGTGAATTTAACGTGTTTGATTTCAAAGCCTTTAAATTCCTATCACATTCATGAATACATGTACACGAAAAAAGTAATTTTAGTTACAGATCATAAGTTGTGTTGCTAATTTATCCTCTCCTTTAGGTTGTGAAAATATCATTTTCCTTCATTAAGAATGGATTATCAGGCCTTCTGATGAAACACTTATGTAATTAGATTGCCCAATTTGAGTTGTGAAAATAGATTTCGTAATAATTAGTTGTGAATCAATCTGCTCATAAATATCAATTAGGTGCATCACCGAAGTTTTAGTTTTAGTTGATGCATTCAATTCAGTCCTTCTTACCCTTTTCTCGATAAATCATTCAAGTACCTAATTAATCATCATATAGGAACTAGCCAAGAATCTAGAGGTCTATCTTCGCCATAGGAATACCCACAGCCTGAAGATAGTTCCCATGTTTCAACAGATTGTTGAATTTAACCATTCAAGCATTCGAGTGCAATCTGATTGACAACAGCTATGAGGATTCAACTGTGTAGTTTTACAAGTCAAACTCATTGACCCATGTTTCATGAGCAATGGTTCATAGGAACCCATCTCTTGTGATAATGAACGGTCCACTTAGCACTTATTTCACTAATTCCTCTTTTAAAAAAATTCAAGGCATGAATTCATGTCACCTTAGCTAGCAGGTGATCTTGATGAAAAATACCTAGAAACCATCAAATAGATTGTTGGTTAATAGAGAGGCAATTATGGAAGTCATTTCCTACACATAAAAGTCAAGGCTTGATAGATTCTCACGTTTTCCAAATTATTTTAGTAACAAAAGTTCCTTGAATTTGGGTGAACTCTCTAATGGTGAGAAGAGTGCCAAATTCAAGCCCTTTCTAGGTTGGTCTACCAAAAGGCACACTAGCCCTAATGCAATGCCTAATGAAAAATTTCCAGAATTCATTTTCTTCTAAGGCTCCAATAATCCACTTAACACACAAACTGGTTCCTTGTTGATGGATTGAGAGAAGGCCTAACCCCCCATAGTCCTAAGGGAGGCAACAAAATTCCCAAGCAACCTAATGAAAACTATAGTGACTATCGCTAGAAGCCTAGAGAAAATTTGAAAGAAACTTTTTATTTTTTAAATAAGAAGATTTTGAGGGCACCCAATAAGAAGAATAATGCACATGAGTGGTAGCCAATACCTTTTAGCAAATTTAGAACTTACTAGCCAAGAGGCTTGGTAATCTAATAGTTGAACTTTTTCTTAATCCTAGAAACAATAACTTGCCAAAGAGTAGGAGAAACTGGAAAAGAAAAGGGGTGTGCCTAGGAAGTGGAAAAACTCTCCATGCTCAACCATGTAGGAGTTTATGGTGAACTCCTCAACACCCCAGGATCACCTGCAAGACAAAATAATCTTCCATAAGATAGAAATGGTAGAAATATCATGTTATGATTAAGGATGAGAGAATGCCAAAATTATGGAAGCCATTGAATATGGCAATGTACATATGATGTCTTGCTTATAAAGGCAAGGTGAGGAATAGGATTAGACAAGATCATGACAAGTGTCTTAATTCTATCACATGAGACAACTAAGTCATAACAACCTAGGATAAGATAAGTTCTAGAAATGACAACTCATCCTTCTAGAAGGAATCTTAGAACCTAAGTAAACTTAAAATGTGAATATGTTTCCTAATTACCTAGTGGGTGAATTAACTAGGTAAAAGACATTTATTCACATCAACCCCCCCCTTAAGTGCAACTTAGGGAGAAGATTATTATGCAAATGACACAAAGATGGGTCTCAACTATGAGGCCATGGTAGGTACCCATGTACAAATACAAAAGCAATCTCTCACAAACAAAGAAAAGGAGAAAACTCGATGAGACAAAAGAGAGATAATACAATAATGATATCCATCACAAATCCAATCAATCTTCATCCACACAAAGGATGACAAGAGAGACCATATAGCCCCCATAAGAGATAACCTGCTGCAAAAGAAGCACTAGAAGCACACTTGAGTAACACTAGAATCCTTAATTTGACAAGCAAGTTAAGATAATTTTGTTTATTAAAAACCATATTAGAGTCACTCAAGGACTCAGGTCAGAATCATGATAAAGAAGCAACAGACCCAATGCCAAGGACGCTAGAAAACTATCAAATTGACACAAATTTGGAATCTATGAAGCAATAGTCGATTGAGAAATGATCTAGAACTAAAATGAAGTGTAGAGATCAAAATTACACCAAATGTCATAGATGGAAATGTAGAGCTCCTCAATACCTTTCCAATACTACAAGAATTGTGAAAATCGAAGATTGTGGTAAAAAGTTATGAGCTCGAGAGCCATAAAAAAAGATCTAACTTCAACCAACAATAAATCTGACCAAATAGCAAAATTATTGAAAATAACTTGCACCACTGCAAAACTCACAACGCCAACTTTATAATGATATCTCATTTGCATTTCACCTCCTAGATTGCAAGTTATGAAAAAACGAAAAAAGGCCTAGAAAAGGCACTTTCAACACTAAACAAGTGCAAAAAATTGGCCCTTGGTCGCCTCATAAGACCACCTACATACTAAAAGGTTTTAAAAAAATTAACCCACCACTAGTGGTAGCGAGCAGGTAGCAGAGGCACCGCCAACGACAAGTGCCCACGCCACCCGAGTGTTAAGCCTTGGTCGGTTCATGGGATCGCCCACCCAGCTTAGTGCTTAAAAAATTTATGTGGTCGATGAATATTAAAAGTTGGTTGGCCGATATAAATATTGTCAACTTTTCAACCCAAAGTTTTAAATAAAACTTTTATTATAAACATAAAACTTTATAATATAAAAAGTCGTCGACCATAATGATTTGACCTATTGATGTAAAAAACTTTATAATATAAAAAATCATTATTTGCAATGATTTGACTTGTTGATGTGACTATGAATTGACCCATAGACGTAACAGTACACAGGGATGACGTCACAAAATAGAATATGTTGATTCAATCGAAGGATATTCCACCGACCAGTGACTACAACGATTTGCGGACAGAGTTGATGACTATACGGGTTGTACGACCACATATAGATCTGTATGGTCGTATGGCCTAAAAGATTATGCCTCGACCCTCGACTAAAAGTATCAAAAATTGATAATCTGGTACTCTATCTTAGGGTTCTCGAGCCTTTCAAATGCAATGGTGAGGGTTATTTTCGCCCAAACTACTCTAAAACATCAGCTATCCTCCAAATCTGGCAACTGAAACGCTCATTCAAACCCGTGCAGATCTAGCAATATATAACAAATTTTGATGAAATGAAATTTGATCTTGACTTTCTCAGGTGCCTTGGATTTAATGGTGAGGTTCTCAAGACCCCAACTCGCACCCAACAAAAATATCATGCCAAGATTGGTCCCTTAGATCTAGGAAGAAGTATGTAACACTGAAGCTCTAATACCATGTAGGAGTTTATGGTGAACACTTCAACACCCCAAGATCACTTGCAAGACAAAATAATTTTCCACAAGACGGAAATGGTAGAAATGTCGTGCTACGATTAAGGATGCAAGAATGCCAAAATGGAAGCCACTAAATATGGCAATGTACATATGATGCCTTGCTTATAAAGGCAAGGTGAGGAATAGGATTAGACAAGATCATGACAAGTGTCTTAAACATATCACATGAGAAAACTAAGTCATAACAACCTAGGATAACATAAGTTCTAGAAATGACAACTCATCCTTCTAGAAGGAATCTTAGAATCTAAGTAAACTTAACATGTGAATATGTCCCCTAATTAGCTAGTGAGTGAATTAACTAGGTACAAGACATTTATTCACACCAACAAACCAATTTCCAACCAAAATTATCTTACTAGCCTAGCTTGGGAAGAAAGATTGCATATAGCATTGGGTCTTCTACCATTGAATGCTCAAACCAAAAGCAAGATAAAAAATATCAAGCTAAAGAAGAGTTTGCTTGATATTCATCCTAAATAAGAGTGAGAAAAGAATCATCAACAAAATGACCTTTGACTAAATGTTTAGGAGAGTTAGGAAGAGAATTTCCCTTGACCGGGGAGGGAGAAACTACATTGGCTAAAAGATATCCAAAACCTTTGGCAACAAGCACATAGAGAATCAGAGCAAGAGGGTGGCCTTGAAAAATATAATGTGTATGACTAGGAAATAGGATTAAACAACATGAATTATAAATCAGCAACCACTAGCTAATAAGATTATATGCAAATCCAAGTCTAATCTATCAATGAAACACAATCAAACATAACAAATCAAAGCATATGCTTTTCTTATGTCAAGATTGATTCATCTCTATTGTTCTTCTCCATTTTGCCTTTGCTCTCATATTTATGTGTGCACTATATTGCTTCAACCTCAAATGAATGTTGAATATGATAAAGAATGAAAAATCTTGAAGATTCATTGTTAGCCTTCAAATGGGAATGATGATCTATTTTATAGAAAAGTCTGATTTGGATGGACGATCGAGATTGAAAGAATAACTGAAGAGATCAATGGTCAAGAATCAATGAGGGGACTTGATTGATCAGCTAACTGTCTGCAACTGGTTGCATGACTTAGTTAAATAATTGCATGAATTAGTTAAGGGAATTGATTTCTTTGTTAACTCACACTGAGTGGGAATGAACTGATTTGATTGATCAAAGGACTGAAATTGATTAGTTAGTCAATTGGAAGAGAGTGTTCCTTAGGAATGAGGTAGAAATGGATATGAGATTAATAATCAATTAAAAGAATTAATTATCAGAGGAATGTGCAAGTGGAATTAGATAAATAAAATAATTAAATTTATTTATTATTGAAGAATGGATAATGTTGAGAGAATATAGGATGATTAAATAATTAAAGTAATTATTTAATTTAGAAAGTGGGAAAGTGGATAATTAAATAATTAAAGATTATTTAATTCAGAAAGGGATAATGAATGATTAATTAAATAATAATAATTTATTTAATTAACTTAGAAGAATAGAGATAATTAAAGACGTAATTAAATAAATAAGTTTTGTTTAATTAATCAGGGAGAATAAAGATTAAAGTGAATTAATTAAATAATATAAAATTATTTAATTGATAGTGGAATATGAAATTAGATAATTATTAAATATTTTAACATTATTTAATGATTAGGAATAGATGATAATTAGTGTAAAAGTGTTACTCACAGGCTAGGACAATTTTGGGTATCTACAGAATGGAGGAGCCCAAAAGGTTGAGATTTTGGTTATTAATAGTAATGCAATCTAAGGCATCAATGAATACATTTGCATAAGTTGGATGAAGTGAGGCCCAAAGCTAAGAGCTTGGAACATCACAAGGATAAGCGACCCATTTAGTATTGGTGTAGGCTTTAGAAAAGATAATCTTGATAAAAATAGTAGGCTACTAAGACTATTGAGCTCATATAGGATTAATTTGGATTTAATGAAGCTGGTTTGCTTAGGCCAAATTAGCTAAGGAAACATAGGCTTGAGCTTAAGTGCTAGAGCCTTGACAACAATTTTAAAATAAATGTTCAATAAGGTGATTGGCCTCCAATTGTAAATGTCTTGCACATCTCTAGCTTTAGGTATAAATTTAATGTTTCTCTTATTGATTAAAATTTCTAAAGATTTGGAATAAAATTCTTCAATATAAACCTTCTGAAGGTCTTTGCCCACAATATCCCAAAAAGTTTTATAAAATTAACAAGGGAAACCATCCAAACTAGGGACCTTCTCATAGGACATTGGAAAAATGGCCTCCATTAGACCATGAAAATATTATTATAAATAATGTTTTAGGAGTTTGAGACTTGGAAAGGAACCACCTTAAGGAATTATTTTAAAGTAGCTAACAAAGCTAGAGTATACAATTGAGTAGCAATGACTTGCTAATAGTGTCAAAAAAAGACTCGTAAAATATTAAGAAGCTCCTTAAGAACTTATTGCCCCTCCTTGATTTACTTAATGGTTTGAGAAGTATGTAAGGAACATAAGGCCTAAATAAATTCTTTAGAGACCTTGTCTCCTATCTTGAGCTAGTGAAACCAAGCCTTAATTTCAGCCCCCTTTGTTGTTTAACTATCTGTAGCCTCATTTGGATGGCAAAATTGAATGGTTGAATCAAACAATTATACTTTTAAAGTGGTAATGGTGGTGTCCTAGAAAACCTTTGAAGTGGTATCCTTATAGTAGCAATGGAAAAAGTGCACCAACACACATAAATGTAGAGGAAACATGAAGTACGGGATATGGAATCATTCCCCCAAACTAACTAGTTATTCCCATGCATAGGATATTGTTCCAAATTTCAAACATGTTGAATGTTTCCTAATGTGGCTTTGTGATTGAGCATTAAATTTGTTGAGAAAAAATTGAGTCATCATAGCATTGGGCTTGACAACTTGCTGCTCAATATGAAATCACATTGGAAAGTGCTCAAAAAGGATAATATTTGGCAAAGGCTCCACTAGCAAAGAATAATAGCTAGCAAAAGAAAAAAAAATTGAGCTAACAACACGGCATGATCTAGGAATTTAAGCACTACATCAAGTCTAGGATTTAGATTACTCTAAGTGTACCCTATCATATGATCCTAGTAGTGACAATGATTGGGATCAAAAAGCCACAATTTATTGCACATAAAATACCACTCTCTTTCATTAGTTGTGTCATAACCCAATTTTTATTGCATTTAAATTATAATAAGATAAATTGAATTATTGAGGAAATTCAATATGTTGAATGAAAATTTTGATATTTTTTGAAAAAGTTTGAAAGAAGTTGAACGTCGTTGACTATGTGATCTTTTGAACTATCTTATACTTTATCATGATTGAACGTTACTGATGAACTGTGTAAGTGCAAGTGTGTGCAATTGCAAGATGACAGGTTGAAGCACAAGAACATGGTTAAAGTAGGATCGTTTAGCTGGATCAAACAATAAGCCTGATGGAATCTGGTGCACACACCACAAATTGGCATGATAAATGCATTTGAAATTCATATAGGAGATTATATTATTATAACTTGAAATGATTCAATGATTGAAAAGGTAGACTTATGAAATGAAATACATGTGAATTCTTATTTAACTGTTCATCTTGATCTTGTGCTTTGAGAATTTAAAAGAAAATGAAAGCATGACTTAGCACATAAATGAATGTATGTATTTCGAAAAGGCTTATTTAAAGGATAAGAAAACCCCCTTGATTTAAACATTCATGCTCAAAATAAAATAAAAGTTCATTTTTATTTAAATGTTGATATGTGAACATACAAATGTCTATAAAATATATATATACACATGTATATATGTATATACACACACACATATATATATCATAGAACGTTCATATGTGTATGACTATATATATATATGTATGTATGTATATATACGCATATATACGTATTTATATTCTTTTTTAAAAAAGTATTGAATTTGGAATCAAAATTAACACTATCATATTGATAAAAATTTAAATAAAATCATGAGAAAAATCTCATAAGGTCGTAGCCCAAAACCAAATTTATGGCGTATATTCAAATTCGAAGTATGTGGCGGCTAAAAATAAATGCCCTTTAAGATTTGAAATGAATTTTTTGGTGGAGCGCATGGGGAAAATCTAAAATTTACCATTTTGGTAACCCAATATCAAGCAAGACCAAAGGAGAATAGGCTGTTAGACGATTTCCTGAGAGAAAATCGACCAAAAAAACAAAGGTATTCAATGAAATTTCTTTGAAAATGTTGCATTTCCAGTTAGTTAATTCATGAGCAATATGTGTTTGATATTATCAACAATTTTTTAAAATCATAGTAAACTTGCATGATGGTCTCGATATGCAATTCTTTCAATTTAAAATTTATTACTTCTTATGTTGAAGGCCATGTCGGCCATTCTTGTTGCGCATACTTTATGCATGTATCTCTAGCGGCATGGAAGCTGAATATCTTAATACCCACTGAGTTTTATGTTATCACCATTGTTATTTTATCTCATGCATGTGTTATGCTTAGCCTTTCACATGGCTATCAGTGAAGTCGATAGACTATGAATAGAAATGAAATGATTCATAAATCACTATTGCCCCCTCTAAGGGTAGGCATCTAATTCTCCACCAAAATCTTATGTTTATGCCATTTTATGTATGAATGAATTCCATTTCATTAACTACACAATATGGGTGCTAGATCCCTTTCCTTTGATCTTGGATTGAAGGGTATCCATGTTGTAAATTGTTGTCTCTTTGCATTAAGTGATGGTTGCACTTATATCGCCCCATTATTGTAAATGATATTATTTTTATCTTGTTGTTGTGTTTTACTATGTCATAGTGTTATCATTGTTTCATGTCACCTCGTTCATAGAGGACGATGGTAGAATGACATATCGTTATATTTGTATGCTTGCATGATTAGTATGTCAACTATCGTTCTCTATAAACAATACCCATATCGTCCCTTGGACGAAATCAACCCAAGCCGAGGGTTGACATGCATGGATTCAGTCTCAATATTGTTAAAAATATAAAGCAATGGTTAATCGATTATTGGTCATTTCATAGAACAACAAAGGTATAATTTGTTATAAGTTCAGTATTTGTTTAGTTGTAAACAACATCATTTTGTTATAAACAGTATTTGTTTAGCTGCAAATAGCATCATTTTGTTATAAACAGTATTTGTTTAGCTACAAACAACATCGTTTTGTTATAAATGAAATTGTTTTGCTACAAATAGCTTTGTTTTGTTACAAACAACGTATCATTACATGGAAATTGTTCAACAAACCTATTTTCAGTTCTTTTATTTCTTGTATTTCTGACAAATGATATGTCAATCTATAACATTATTATGAATGGAAGAAATCTGATAATGATTTTATTTCTGAATGTATGCACAAATAGATAACTTAAGTCGACACATATATGTGTATGACATAAACCTTTGTCTATGTACATACACATACTTGTGACATACCTTCTTTTGTTACTTATCTATTTATTCTTAAATGAATATTGAATCGCGTTGAATGTAACCATGTGACATGTGTATGAAATGAATGGATAATGTATTGATCAATTCCATTTGAATCATTTTTTTGATTTTTTATAAGACAAGGAAATAAGTGGACTGAATTATTTTTTCTTACATATGTGTGTAAAGAATATTCTCTTAATTGAGTAGAACAACAACACCTAAGTAGACTAGAGCACCTCAGGGTAGATGCTACTAGAGGGTAGATAGTTGCTTTGGAATAACTGTGTTGTTGAAAGTTACCTTTTGGGACGGGTGTCAAAATGGAGTTCAAAGAGTATAGGTTTTTGCTTTATCCAAAACCTATTGTTTTTTGTTGCAACTTTAATTTTATGCTTGGCCAAGCAATTAGCCCATTATGTATGTATAGACTTTGTGGTAACACTCTTTGCCATTCCTAGCATATATCTTTCATTTTTTTCTAATTATAGATAGAGATGCATGTTGATGTATGGGCACACACCAAATTCCACCTTGCAGATTGTTCTCTTGCTAAACTCTTTGTGCAGGGTCGGGTATTCTTCAAGTTGGAAGAATTCCAAGAAAACATAAGCTTTGTGGTTGGGTGATAAAGCACTTCAACCATGTTCTTGTCCACCAATGGAGGTGAGCATCAAGAGGAAACCTTAGACATTTCATGATTGTCATGTTCTATGATGTAACCTTGATGTAAAATTTTATACAATGTATTGACTTTGTGGCCCTATGAGCCAAGTCAACTTAGATATTGTAATTGACATTGAAATTGAATATATAATAAATATGAGTCATTTTAATTAGACATGTGTTTCTATGATTGAAAATAGCTGCTTAGTTATGTATTTTTAAATTAAATATTCATAATGTTATTTGCAATAATATAATTAAGTAATAATTAGAATGGGTTGTTACATTTGGTATCAGAGCTTAGGGTTCAACTCTAGGTCTTTGGATTCCATAATAGCCATGACTAGGAGATAATTGACCCTTGACCCAAATTGAGTTATCTTGAGGATTAACCGAACCTAGATTGAATGTAGGTATGAGGAGTTCAAAGTTAGGAAGAAAGAAAGGGAAGACCATTATGACCTTGAACAAGAAATTTGTCATGGAAGAAAACACCAAGACTGAGGTTCAACCTGAGATTCCCAACGACGAGACTCTAGCTCAACCCTCACTCGACTTAAGCTAGAGAGAGGCAAGAAGATTGAGGAATCAAAGTGAGCACCTGAGGTTAAGAATATTTCCGCAATAAGAGATTTCCCTCTTGGGCATGGACCAAACACAACCTTATTAACTAAGGAAAAGGAGAGTCTGCATGCTCAATCCTCCTCCTCTGAGAAAATAGATGTAAACTCTAACAAGGACCCAGAGTATTGTCCTCTCTTTGAGAATGAAAAAACTGATTAAATATAACAAGAAGCTTTTGTAAATAAGGGTCTATTGATCCACCCCTAATATAAATAAATCAAGATGTTATTTTTGGAGTGTTCAAATGAATAACTGCAAAAAATGTTATTGCGCATGAATGTGTATGTCATCAATGAATGAGGTATATATGCATGTATAGACACCGAAAAAGTCCTGATTATTACCATGCAAATATAATTCTAATAAATTAACATTGTTCTTCCCAAATCACTTCAAATTCATCAATTAATTAAATCATCAACATTATTTAGTTAAAATTAGCAAATTAAGCTATCAATCAAATAATTAAATTTATTGATTAATTCACCCTTCTTCTAACTAATTTTCAACACATTTAATTAAATCAAATCATTTAATTAAATCTCCCTAAGTCTTCTCATTTGATTAAATAAATCAAATCAAATGTCACAATCCCCTAACCCATTCCAATCAATTAATTCTGGATTAATTAATCCTAAATCACTTTCTAATCATCATTAATAAATCCTCCAGCGTTTAACTCCTCAAGAGTTAAATCAACCCATGGTCAACTAACTAGGTTGCACATGAAATTGATTTCTTTTAATTAACTAATTCCTCTTTTACCCTCACAAAGGCATATTCCAAGGAATACTCCTCTCAACAACCTCTCATTTAATTTCCCTCCAAAGGTTTTCAAAAACCTTTCACATCCACAATAAATTCTCTTATATCCTCTCAAATCTCAACCAAATTCATTCAATTCCTTGTACAACCTTTCAAATCCTCAACCATTCTCATTTACTTCTCTTCTATCCTCCTCCACTCACACATTTCCCAAAATGTGCTCCACCTTCCTCCAATAGAATTGTGACACTTGGAACATTCTCATTGGTTCCCTTTTTATCCCACATTCTCCAAATCCTCTCATTCTTCAACCCTTGGATTCTATAAATAGAAGCATCCTTTTCACAATATGGATCCACAACTTCATGCATTTTTATTATAGGCAATTCACTTCATAGCTATCACCATTTCCATCATTTTCAAGCATAGTTTCATCATTTAGCATCAATTTCACACTTGGAATCATCTTCAATCTTCAAAGCTTATCAAAGGGATTGGGAAAGGGCTTCTTTCCACATCAAAAGAGCACCACTCCCCCTATGGGATGAAGGTTTAACAATGTCAATTGGATTTCATGTTTTCTTTAGTTAGTTTATGCTCATTTTCATGTTTTCTCTTTGATTTGGTTGAAGAATCTCATAGGGAGTGTTTGATTTGGTTTCTAACATGTTTAACACTTGTTTGTTGATCCTTGTTAGTTGATTGAAGATTAGACACTCACAACATGTAATGTTATGTAAAATAAGGACGTTTATTCATAAAACCCAGTGTTAAGTTACAAATAGGTGTGAAATGTGATGCAGGTCAAGTGTAAGCCAGTATGGTGACCACCAGACAAGAGACAAGTGGTAGTGGATCAAATGATGGACCAAACAAGAGGCTGGAACATATTCTAGAGCTTCTAAATAGGAAAAGGCTCATATGGACCACATAGAACATGAGGTTCGAGTGGAATGTGAGGATTGGGTTCACATGAATGCAAAAGTCAAATAGGGGGATGGTGGTCCAGGAGAAGTCCTCAAGGTCGAATTGAGGAAGAACTTGGAAAAGACATCAAAAGAGTAGCACCACTGAAGTTTGATGGTAAATTCATTGAAGCAGGAGCTGAGGCATGGATCATTGATATGGAGAAATATTTTGGACTTCGTAACCTATTTGATTAGACTAAGGCTACATGGGCTACATATCAGCTTTTAAAAGAAGCAGCTACTTGGTGGGACAATGACAAGTCAAAAAGGAATCTTCAGCCTACTAAGATTACTTGGGAACTCTTTCTACAATCTTTTAGGAAGAGATGGTTATCACAACTCTTTTTCAACAAGAAGGTGAAAAAATTCCAAAACCTAACTCAAGGTAGCATGATTGTGACCCAATATTAGGAAAAGTTCACCAACCTACTAAAGTATGTGCCCCAATATTAGGGAGATGAAAGTTTTCCTATCTAGAAGTTCATATTGGGACTTAGGCCCCACATTGGAGAAAAAGTGGACATGCATGATCCTCTCACCATGAACAAATTTCTCTTAAAGACCACCAAACAAGAGCAAAAATTTCAGTAGTTATCCAACCTCCTTAACAATTCAAATCCCAAGTTGTGGTATGGGAACAAGAAGTTTCATAAAGGATACAAGAACTATTAGATCCATAATCTCAAGAGGGGAAGTGGGTCGCAAGAGAAAGGAAAAGATGGTAATGGTGGAAAGAGCAAGAAGGCAAACAAAACAAAGGAAAAGATGACCAAAAGAAAAAGGGCTTCAGAGAGGACAAGCCAAGAGGTCACAAAGGGCCTTGCAACAAGTGCTATACTTGAGGAGGTGATCATTATGCCTCAAATTGTCCATAGTGGTCGAAGTCACGAAGGGAAGGAAACTATCAATAGTCTCAACATCATCAGATATGTGTTGTAGTGGATAAAAAGCAAGTAGAGTATCAGGCTTTGCCAATACAGCTCACAGGTAAGCTCTATGGTCAACTGTCTCTATTTCAATTGATACCAGAGCTACCGAATGTTTCATAGACCCTAGAGTAATATCCAAGATACCTATTAGACCCAAATACATAGCAAACTCATGAACAGTCTAGTATGGTAATTGAGTAGAGCGGAGGGTAGATACATGTCTCTTTTGCAACGACTTAGAGCTTCTAACCCTCCAAACCCAAGTTAGCCTGTATGTGGCAACTTTAGGCTCATACAATGTAATTTTGGGAATAAATTGGTTAACCGAGCATAAGGCTATAGTGAACTGCAAGGATAAGGTAGTTAATTGTGTGGATGATGATGGGAACCCAATCAAGATTTGTGGGATGCAAAGACCCTTAGAACTTAGATAGATCTCTGCTATGCAACTCAAGAAGGCTCATAAGAAGGGATGTGTTATTTATGTTATGCATATTAGTAATCCTGACAGCAAGGAACCATATCTAGATGACTATCCTATTCTCAAGAGTTTCGAGATGTATTTCCTAAAAAACTCACAGAGCTACCTTCGTAATGGGAATTTGATTTCTCTATCAACCTTGTACCAAGAGTTGAGCCTCAATCTAAAGCACCATATCAAATGACTACCACCAAGCTCTATGAGTTGAAGGCCCAGTTAATGGAATTCTTAAACAAAGGGCTCATAAGACCCAATGTGTCTCCTTAGGGAGCACCTATTATCTTTATGAAAAATAAGGATGAAACCTTGCGTATGTGTATAGACTATCAGATGTTGAACAAGGTGAACATCAAGAATCAATATCCACTTATGAGGATCTATGAGTTATTTGACCAGATGAAGAGAGCAACAGTGTTCTCCAAAATTGATCTTCGGTTAGATACCATCAATCGAGAATAAAGGAAGAAGATATTCTAAAGAATTCCTTTCAAACTTGGTACAGACATTACGAGTTCACTGTGGTACCTTTTGGTTTGACCAATGCACCTACAACTTTCATGAACCTCATGAATAGTGTGTTCAAAAACTGTTTGGATGATTTTGTTTTGATTTTCGTTGATGACATCCTAGTTTACTCAAAGTTTGTAAAAGATCATGATAGGAACTTGAGGATAGTTCTATAGCGACTGATAGAAAAGAAACTCTTTGGGAATCTATCCAAGTGTTTGTTCTATCAAGATACGGTGCATTATCTAGGCCATATTATTTCAGCTGAGGGAGTCTTTGTAGACCCTGAAAAGATCAAGGCAATTTTGGAATGGTCAATGCCTCATAATGTGTCAAAAGTCTATAGCTTCATGGGATGAAGGTTTAACAATGTCAATTGGATTTCATGTTTTCTTTAGTTAGTTTATGCTCATTTTCATGTTTTCTCTTTAATTTGGTTAAAGAATCTCATAGGGAGTGTTTGATTTGGTTTCTAACATGTTTAACACTTGTTTGTTGATCCTTTTTAGTTGATTGAAGATTGGGCACTCACATTTTGGCACTATAGGGAGGGGTGATCACTTTATTCTAACAATTTTTTCCTAAAATTTTGTTTTTGCAAAGCTACAGGGGAGCGACGCCACCCTTTCCAGATACAGTGTTTCCTTTGCTTACCACATTGCCTTTGTTTGTTTGCAGAGTGTCGTGTTTTCTCCCAGCACCACTTTCACCATATCGTGCCATATTTGCACATGACTATCGTGTCACTTTTGCTATAGAGCTGCATTTGGCCTTTCCATTTTCTATCTTATTTCTGGTTCTAATAGTGCACCGCCTTTGAAATTGTACTGCATATGCTGTCTATGTCCTTTGTAGATCACAACCTTTGATTTTCAATAGAGTGTTGCATTTGCTTTGAGCATCACGTTTTCCAGTTGCAAAGTGTCACATTTGCTACACAGCACCGCCTTTGCAGGAAAGGGAGGAAAACTAAGTTGGAAACCTAAAAGCATTTTTTAATGCTCTTTGTAATAACTTAGGTTTTCTATTTATGTCTTTCATTTTTGTTTTAGGACCAACTAGAGTTACTTTTGGGCTTAAAAATTTACAAACAACTCAAGCTTTGTCAAAGTTGGTTAAAATTGAACATTAGGAACTTAGTAGACTTTGAATTTGGGATAAAATTGAAGAAGACAAACTCATATTTAAGCTTGGTGCTTTAAAAAGAATTCATTTTTATTTGGGCTTAAAACAAACTTGTGTTTTCTTTACTTTGTAATTTTTTACAAGTTGTGTCATTTGAATGTGTATGGACTTCTCTTGCCCTTCACGACTATCTTGAGATTCAAAAGCATTCAAGTGACATAGGTTGTCCAAAATTACCCACACATTTCAAATTGGAGCTAAAATTGAACAACCATGTGAGTGTGAAGGAAAGGCATTGTGTGTGTTCCCTCCCAAGTGTTTTATGCAAACTAGTCGATTGAACTACAAATGTAGTTCTTTACTATTGTTTATCTTTAGAGAGCCTGCCTTGATGGGAAAAAGTACTCACCCCAAGGGAATGACTCAAGCGGTAACGAGCTAAAGCCAAGCTCTTCCAATTGCTATATAAAAATGTGTTGTGACAAAAATCATTAACAACAGGTGCGGAAGTGTCATATTGACAAGTGTCACCCATAGTATTTGTGTGATACGTAAAGATTCTTCCTTAGGGAAAGGACTAGGAGGCCTCTTGACTCACCATAGTCTTGAGCTAATCATTCCGCGTGTATGGCCACCTCAAACGAAAGTCCTTAATACAACCTACTTGTTTAAAAGCCAAAATCCTTACTATTCATTGGTGCAAGAACGGTCATTTTGAAGCCGCCCCACATTTGTACTATTCAAAGTAGAAACATAATAAATCCTTTTGATCTCTGAATTTTAAGGATTTTGAGATTTGGTGGTCCCGAGAAGTGTGTGCCATGGAGGGGAGCCAATGTCGCCAAATCTCTAGTTGTTCGCTTTGTTTCAGTGTTTGGAGAAATCCAAGTGGGGAATCAACAAATATTGTCCTTTCTATCCTAGGGTTGTGTAATTTGTGAGTCAGTCAAATACATTACTTAAAATCTCAAAACTTTGAAACAAACATTCAACAAGTCATCAAATTTCAAACCTTTTGGAAAGAGAAAATACCTTTGAAAAGTCCACATATTATTGCTTGTCCCTAGGGATTCTACCCTTAGAGGCTTCTAAATATTTGGGCCCATATCTCAATTTTCTCTCTCTAAAGTCAACCCAGGAAAACTGTGCCCTTGATTCTTTGATTTTCACATAATGGACCTTGTGGAATGAAAAGGAATTGAGAGATAAACATTCAGTTGGAAAGCTAAGCAAGAAGTGTTGATGTGGTAAAAAGAATCCATTTAATCAAGATAAAATACAATTGAACCCCACATATGTGTTTGTTCAAATGATTTCCTACAAAATAAAAATCCCAAAACCAAAGTCTATCAATCGTCATAAGCATCTTAGTCCAAAGGCTCTCAAGAAACATCTTTCAACACTTTACGAAGTCAGAGATAGATTGGTCTACAACTTTTACAAATGTGTTTCAAGAAATAATCCAAAATTGTATTCCTTCTATTATTGTCAAAATCTGGGTCTTTTCCAACGTTTTGAGTTTCTCACATAGGGTTGAAAAGTTTTAGAGGTATAGCATGTTCTTCAAAACCTTGATCTTGTAAACAAAGTCTCTCTAGGTTCATCTAGGATCAAATCAACACCTTCATCCATCCCAAACATCAATCAAATCCCATTTCAAAAACAACTTTTAGAACCTTGGAAAAATCATTTATACTAGACTTTTGGTAAATCCTTCAAGTCAAAATCACTTTGTTTGAATAAGTGTGTGTGAATGAATCCTTCCTCATACATTTAGTTAAATTATCATCCTTGTGGACAAGTTCATCCCAAGATAACATCTAACATCTTGGGGTTTATAAGTTCATTATCCAAAATCAAATCAAACCAAATCCAAAAGTCCTAAAGTCTGGTATTCCTCCAAGGGCCTTAAATTTTCAAACATCCTCCATTTATCTCAGCACCATCATTTGATCCTTAAACATCGTAGATTTTCTTTTTTGTACCTAAATTTTAGATCAACCAAGGGAGTTAGAGGTTTACCTCCCATATTCCTAAAATTTGATCCTTATTTTATGGTCCAAACTAGATCACAACACAAGAAGAGCATGGAACAAAACAAAGAAACATCCACTTCAAGTGATTTGAGCCAAACTGCATCAGAATTTAAACCCATGGAATCCACCAACCCTCCACTTAACACCCCTCAACTACCACAAGATCTTCAAGAGGGAGGTTTCCAAGTGGAGGATGTCACCAACAACTACCAAGGAATGTCCCAAGATGAGATAATTGAGCTAGTCCAAAATCCTGAAATACACAAGATTGTCAACACTGTCATGACACTTGATCCCACACAATATATGTTAGCATTAGCAAAGGAAAGGGCCAAAATCCCTTCCAATTTTGATGTGAGCACTATTTTGGAACAACCTCTTGGGAATATACCACTGGTATCATTCACACATTCCTTCCAAAACAACATCTCATACCCCAAGTCAACCCATGATCACCAAGGGGAGTTCATTACTCCAAGCTCTTCAAACACATCCACTTGTCAACACTCAAAATATAGAGGCTAACACGATCTTGGGTATGCCCAACACCATCCCACTAGATCCAAAACATCCATATGTCCCACTCATTTTCCATGGCACCAACAATTCATCCACCTTCTTCGCATCACCAGCATATTCTCTTGATACACAAGTCTCTCTCCCCATGATATCACAAGGACAAGTGGGTTTATGTGGACAAGGGAGAAATTTTGATGCATCATCCTCACTTTTTCAAGGGAAAAAACCACCAATATTTTCATCATTTCCTCTTTTTACATCAACATCTACACCATTCCAAGGTTTAGGGCAACCCCCTTTACCCAACATACCAATCCAAAACCAATCAAATCAAATCAATCCTCCAGTCACAAATCAAATCAACGCATCAATCATACCAAATCCTCTGAGCATACCACTAATATCACAACACCAAGTGGCACCAATCCAAACATCTAAACCAATCATTATTCCATCTACAACACCTCAAACTCTCCAAAATGTGGTCTCCCAAGGACCTAGCAAATCAACCATACCATCTACCACACAACCCCTTATCATCACTCAACCAACACCTCCACAACCACCTCAACAATCTCTCATCACCTCATCTCATACCATTCTAGCAAATCTCCAACAATTCCAAACTCAACAAGCTATCAACAAGCCACACAACAAGAATAGACACAACAAGCACAACAGGTTGCCTAGGCACAAGCACAAACTTTATTGCAACGACAACAAACTGCACAAGCCGCACAAGCTACACAAGCTACTCAAAAAGCTCATGCATAGGCACAAGCTCAATACCAAGTGCAACAAGCCCAAACACAAGCCTTGTTACAACAACAAGCTTATTAGCAAGCTTTGCAACAATACCAGGCATAACAATAAGCAACTCAACTACAAGCCCAACAACAAGCATTGTTGGCACAACAACAACTACAGGCATACCAACAAGTGTTGCTTGCACATCAAAAATTATAGCAACCTCCCACAAACATGCAACCAAGTGCCTTAAACACAAGCACACAAGTCAACCCACCACTCACTCAAGCAACAATACCACCCCAAAACACATTCATCCCACCACCAGATTCACAAAATGATTTTTCCACACAAATTAAACTACTCTCACAACAAGTGTTGGACATATAATTAGGAAAGACAACAAAATCACAAGGGAATTTGTGCCCTTATCCATTTGACAGAAGAATTGTGATGGTTCCATTCCCACAAGGATTTGAGATACCAAAATTTGGCAAATATTGTGGAACCAATAATCTTGAAGATCACATCAAGGAATTTCATGTACACTGTATGGAAGTTGCATATGATGATACTTATTTAATGTGGCTCTTCCCTTGAAGTTTGGTTGGTCTAGCAATGGAATGGTTCTCCTACCTTCCCCTTGGAATTAAAAAGTTTCAAGAAATTGTGGACTTATTCATATAGAATTATTCATTTAACATAGGCATGGATGTGAGATTGGAAGAATTGTCTGGCCTAAAACAAGCCAAGGGAGAAACATTCACATCCTTCTTGCAACAATGGTGATCCAAGGCCAACAGGAGCAAATGGGCTATGCCAGAAGAACAACAAATTGGGACTATCATCTCCAACCTTGAAGGGACCTTGTCTTTTCATTTGAAAATGCAATTCATAACAACCTATGAACAATTGATTCCAAAAGAACTCGACATCAAAAGAGCCCTTATAGCATAAGGGGGCACACCCACATATCAAGATAATCGACCATCAACAAGTTACAATGACAAACCTCGCACGTGGGCAAAGAACAAGAATGTTACTGACGATGGTCTCGTCGATGCCAAAGTTAATATCAGTGCCCCAAGGAAAAATACACAACAATAAACGTATCAACAACCACAAGTCAATACCCAAAACAATACACAAGCCAACCCATCATAACAACAACAACCCAACAATAAAATGATTAACAACCTAAATGCTCAAGGGGGACCACCCCCAAAGAACAAATATCCCCCTAAACAAAAATACACACCACTTGGGGGAACCAATCAAATCTATCATGCAATAGCTGGTACAAGCAAATCTCATCAAAATCCCCATTTATGAAAATTATCAAGAGCCTCAAGTTAAACCACCATGGTATAATGAGAAACATCTCTGTGATTTTCATAAAATAAAGGGACACACGATAGCTAGTTGTATGTGACTTAAAAACCTGATCCAAGATCTCATTGATGACAAAACCATAACCATTGAACAACTAGCTGGAAATCAAGATCTCAAAATATACACAAATCCGATGCCAGATCACAATAAAGGGAACAAAAATGGTAAAGGGAAAAGCTACAACAATGTGAACTATGTTTATGACCATGTTGTTGCATCCTTGGATGAATGGGTAACAGTCATCAATATCAAAGGATCTAGAGCCGAGTGTGGAGTCACCACATATGGCAGCATAATTACCATTTCAGGACCTTCACAACCACTCAAGGTACCCACCGTCAATTCAAAGTCAATCCCTAATGCTTATAATGTCCTAGATCAACTGAAAAATACCCCTGCCCAGATTTCCATCATGGAGTTGCTAAAAATCTCACCCGCACATAGGGAAATCCTAAAAAAGGCACTAGCTACATCCTCTATCCCAACGGATCTTGATGCAAACTAGTTCGAAGCTATGATCAGACATATCACCACACCACATCTCCTCACATTTTATGAGTATGATCTTCCAACCCAACCATCTCATAACTGTGCACTCCATCTTGAAGTCTTAATCCACAAGAATAAAGTCAAACGAGTCTTGGTGGATGGAGGTGCAGGTTTGAATATTTGTACTCTAAAGCTAATAAAGAATTTGGGATTCTCAGAAGATGTCATTGAGAAAGGTAAAGGTATCACTATCAGGGATTATGATGATCAAGAAAGGGTGTCTCAAGACATCATTCAGCTCCATATTCAAGTAGGGCCAACAATCATGGAGACTACTTGTCAAGTCCTTGACCTTGAACTCCCTTACAATATCCTCCTAGGGCACCCATGGATTCATGGGATGCAAGTTGTTGCATCCACATACCATCAATGTGTTAAGTTCCCTTATCAGAACCAAGAAGTCACAGTCCATGGTGATCTTGAACCATTATGTTATTGTAAAAATCTAGATGCCAAGTATTATAAGATCCCCCAAGTCCCGAAGAATGATGAGGGACCCACATCTCCTTATATAGACCCATCCACCCTAGCCTCCACATCTAAGACAAAGACACCTCCCATCCAATACATCTCGGATATTAAGGTTATTATCCAAGAAAATGGTTGTGGAGACTATAAATTGAAAAAGAGTGCCTTTGTGATAGGAGAGTTACCTCAATCTCCTAGATCCCATGGGAAGCCACAACCAATCGACACAACATCTCAGACCTTCAAAGCAGAACCTACCACCTTCAGAAAATGGGGAGACATAAATAAAGAGGTGGTAGATGAGAAAGATGTATCAAGCTTGCTATATCAAGATAAAATACTTGTACTAGATCTCCCCATGGAGAAAAGCAATAAAGGTATTCAATTAATGTTTGGATGGGGCTACAACAAAAATGAGAAGCTCGAGAAAAATGACAATGGCCTATTAGAACCTATTATTCCTGAGAAACGCAAGAAGAATCTTGGCCTTGGATGTACCCCTATGAAGATAACCATTCTTGGAAAAGGTGCCCCTGTTAAAAAAGTCAAAGCTACTCCTCAGTTACCAGTATCCATAGGTCTACCTCTAGATAGCTATACCTTCAATATAATTGATGTGTGTGATGAGGATCCCATCACTGACCTACCCATGTTATATGAGGATTCCTCCCTTTTTATAATCACTACCATCTTTCGAGTTGAGTAACCAAACCACTGAATTAAAGATTGTCTACCCCCAACTGATAGACTGTGACCAACGAGGACCACCGATCCTAGACACATTTGAAAAGGATGAGTCTATTTCAAAATTCATGGGACTAAGGGACACTCTACCATATGGAGATCATAAATCATGGTTTGATATTGAGTTGGACACACGTGCGTACTATGGGGAAATGATTGAATCTCTTAGTCACAAAATATAAAATCTAAGAGTAACATCTAGGTCTCTAAGTGAAAACCACATTGTAGCACTTTCTGACCCAAAAATAGTAAAAAGAAAGGACATCCAATGGTGAAAACCTCTCTAAGGTGCCAAAGGATGAGGGATTCAGTCTTCCCCTTAGTGTCATCCATTCGGAAAAATCAGCAGTACTAACAGAAAGATGCAACCCAGTTAATCTAGGAACCGAAGAGACACCACATATCGCTTTCTATGCAAAATCACTTTTGACCAAGGAACAAGAAATTCTAGCTACATTTCTGAGAGAAAGAAAAGTAAATTTTGCATGAACCTATGTTGACATGCCCGGTCTTGATCCAGACGTAGTAGTCCATCACCTAACAGTCTATCCAAAAGTGAAGCCAATAAGATAGAAACTGAGAAAAATGCATCCACATATCACATTATTAGTCAAACTGGAGCTATAGAAACTCCCTAACATTGGCTTCATACAACCCATTGACTATCCCGAATGGGTTTCCAACCTTGCACATATTTCTAAGCCCACTAGGGGCATCCATTTCTACACAGACTTTAGGGACCTGAACAAAGCATGCCCTAAGGATGGTTTTCCTCTTCACAACATAGACATGATTGTAGATCTAACAGCAGGGTACAAAATGCTATCATTGATGGATGGATTTTCAAGGTACAATCAGATTATGATAGCCAAGGATGATCAACATAAGACACCTTTCACCTGTCCATGGGGGACTTACTGTTGGAACATGATACCATTTGGGTTAAATAATGATGGAGCTATATACCAAAGGGCTATGACTCTGATTTTTCATGACATGATCCACAAATTTGTAGAGGATTATGTAGACAACATATTAGCCAAATCAAGGAAGCACCGAGACCACATAGCAACACTAGGCTCTATCTTTGACAGACTCGAAGAATATAAGGTACGACTCAATCCTAAGAAATGTGTCTTTGGTGTACAATCAGGAAAACTTCTAGGGTATATTGTACAATGAGGGGAATTGAGATAGACCCTACAAAATTCAAAGCAATTCTTGAAATGGAAGCGCCACGAACATTGAAGCAGTTAAGGGGCTTGTAGGGAAGGCTCTAATCCATTCGCAAATTCATAGCATAGTTAGCAGATAAATTTGTCCCATATTCTCATCTACTCCACAAGGGGGTAGCATACAAATGGGACGCAAAATGCGATCAGGCATTCAATAAAATCAAGGAATACTTGCTAACATTGCCAGTCGACATGCCACCTATCCAAAAAAAACCATTGATACTCTACATATCAGCTACGATAGAAGCACTTGGAGCTCTCCTAGCTCAACATGATGAAACAGGGAAGGAAAGAGCCATTTACTATATCAGTAGAACCATGGTAGGCCACAAGCTAAACTACATGTTCATTGAGAAGGCTTGCCTAGCAATAGTGTTTGTTGCACAAAAATTTAGGCACTACATGTTGGCACATGAGATAAAGCTCATCGCCAAAATAGATCCCCTCAAGTATCTACTTTCTAAAGCAACTCTCACAGGGAGAATGGCTAAGTGGGTCATCATCCTAACAAAATATGACATTGAATATGTAGAATGAAAATCCATCAAAGGACAGGTAATTGTAGATCAACTAGCGGAAGCACCTATATATTCAAAGAACCCATTGGTATCAGAATTTATCGATGAGTCAATCTTCAATCTAAGTATAATAGATCATTGGAAGGTATATTTTGATGGGTCCTACACATAGCATGGATCAGGAGCAGGAGTCTTCTTCATCACACCACAAGTAGATTGCATCCCAAAGTCATATAAGCTATCTTTTATGTGCACCAACAACATTGTGGAATATGAGGCTCTGGTCATAGGACTTTGAATTGTAGTACAGTGAATCATGGAACTTAAGGTCTATGGGGACTCACAGTTAATCATCAATCAGGTCAATGATGAATACCAAACAAAGGATGACAAGCTTACCCCGTATAAGAAACTAGTGGAGGGTCTCAAGAAATTCTTCATCTACATCACATTTGAGCAAATACCAAGGGAAAACAACAGAGCAATTGATGCTATGGAAACAATCGGATCATTACTAGATATCCCACGCAATGTCCATAAACATGAATTCCTAATAGAGCATCTTCTTGTACTAGCTTTTGAGGTACTAGATTCTAAGTTTGTGTGTGAAATTGTTGGTCCTAGTGATCTCGGTGATCCTTGGTACCATGACATATACACCTACCTAAAAATAGGAGTCCTCCCTGTTGACATCACCCCAAACCTTAAGAGGACCTTTGTTAAGAAGTCATCCCATTACATTATCTTAGGAGACACCCTTTACCGTAGGAGTATCAAAGTAACCCTCTTACGATGTCTTAAACTCGAGGAAGCTTTGACTACTTTAATTGAGGTACATGATGGTATTTATGGTTCACATTCTAGTGGTATGACCTTGGCAAAGAAACTTTTGAGGACTGGGTACTACTGGCTTACGATGGAGAAGGAAGCTTGTGATTATGTTTGAAAATGTTTACAATGTCAACAACATGGGGACCTCATCCATGCACCAACTCATGAGCTCCAACTAATTATAACACCTTGTCCCTTTTCACAATTGGGCTTGATCTCATTGGAAAAATCACACCCACCTCATCCAATGGACACAAGTTCATTATTACCACCATAGAGTACTTCACAAAGTAGGTAGAGGTCATCCCCATGACCTATATCACACGGAAGCATATATCCAAATTCATCCTGAACTACCTCATTTGTCATTATGGTATTCCACAAGCCCTTATCTCAGATAATGGGACACCTTTCAAGAACCTGGATGTTCATGAGCTATGCGAAAAATTCAATATCCAACATTGCTTCTCCACCCTGTTGGGTGAAAATTATGTAATCCCTTTTTAAAATATTACACAACCTTGATTTCAACCACAACAGTGTGAGATGTAATCTCTCCTCTGAAGAAAGGGGAGGCACCCTTCTTACTGATTACAGAAACTAAATTAAAACTAATTAAGTATTCACAAAATGTACACTACAATTATGAGATGGGGGATGTGTGTCACATTCATACTTCTCTCTTTTTTTAGAGAATATGTTTTACAATGCTTCATGGTTGATAGTTTTGATTCAATACAACTTTAAACTAAAAACAAAGCAGTAATTCCAATATCTCTATCTTGTCAAAGAAAAGCTTAGAGATACCGGGTATGATAATAATAAACAATAAAATAAGAAAGAAAAGCTCACGAAGGCACAAAGTCGTTTCATAGCTTTTCATTGATGGATCCTTGAGAGATGTAACGTTTTTCATATTAGAAGCACAAAGTTTTCTTAGATACAACAATTCCATGAACAACATGAACAATTACAAGCACAAAGTCTTGTAGATAATCCACCAATAGTTATCCAGACATAAACACAAATATGAATAAAGAGTGCATCACAAAGTCTACACAGATTTATTCAAAGCCCTTAGATCTCACACACTAATCACCACCAATTTGATCAAACCATAAGAGAATTGATTCCAACACAAAGTCTGGTATGCAACTTTCTTCTTTATTGATTAGATTCAAATTCACAAAGATGAACACAAAGTTTCATACATTTTTTTCAAAATGAGCGACACTTCATTGCAAGACATAAAAGACAAAGATTGCAATAGAATTCCCTCTTATTTATAAAAGAGAGGGAAGAGAAAATCTAGGAAATTAGATGAGCAAAATTAGGAAAGTCAAGTGAGCTAAATTAGGAAAATCTCACCTAACTTTGACTTAGTAAAAAATGTTGTCCATCTTTTTGGGAAAACATCTATGTTTTTACATACAATTACATTTGCTCAAAAGACATTTAAGATGTCGAAAACTATTTACAAAATGCATAAATGAAAGCATAAAAATATTCAACACTAGAGATAAGAATCCTTCATGGTTCCTTGCTTTGGGCGTAAAAGTCTTCATATCTCTTTCTTGTCTCCAGGATGAATGCCTCATCTGGACCAACAGTGTAATCCACAATGGTGTGAATTATGGTGATTGATCTACTGGTAGATGAGTGAATCTTCTTGTATCTGTCAAGATGTGTCTTGAGATTATCAAGAGTTATTCGTATATCACAAATGACATGCATGGAGGCCTTCGAAAAGTTTGCATCCTCCACTTGCTTCATGATGACTTCCTTGTAGATCTGGGAAAGTTCACTAGCTGGGAGGAAGATGTGATCTTTGTCAAGGAGCTTACCTGGTAACTCCTTAATTCCATTTTCAAGGATAGTATGATGTCCTTCGACATCTTCTTGCACTTGGTGGAGATCTTCAATAAGAGACTGGATCACTTGAATGCGGTGCTTGAGTGATTCTCTTACCTCCACATATTTCTCCTTGTCGGGAATTACCCCAACTTCCACCAACTTACTGAGCTTTTCCTCTTTCATTTGTGATCAAAGTGAGAGGAATTTCTCCATTTCCTTTTGCTCTTCGGAAAGAATGCTTTCTTCTTTATCAAGCTCTAATTTGAGCTTGGCTATCTGAGTGGCCTTCTCATCTACAACAATTATAACCTGTGAACCATGTTCTATAATTTTGGTCAGTATCGTTCCATGTGTGGAACTCTGAAAATAATGTCAAAGAATTCAGGGTCTAACCTCATCATCACTTGTCCATAGGAATCTATTACACTTTTGCTCTCTTGGATGTAGTGGGATACAACCTAGAGAACAAACTCTATATGATGGGAAAACGTCAAGAATGTGGACACTAGATGCATATTGCTATGGAAAATAGCTCTCAAGTTGTCTTCCAAGGGCTTTTATTCAGTTCTTTTAACAAAGTCTTCAAGGTCCTGATGACCAACCTCGGTGTCCTTTATTTTGTCCACCTTCGAGATCACCACTGTGGGCAGAAAGAGACCTTGGTATTTATATTTCATTTTTCCCTCTTTCTTAGAAGATGATGGAGGCTTCTTTGTTGTCATCTAGAAGAATTAGGATAAAAGGATATCACTTATGGGATCACTTAACGAGATCTAGAGAGAAACTGCAAGGATGGTGAATCAATAGATGCTAGGCGAAACTATAGCATTGGGAAGCGTGAGGCAAGCAAGAAATGTGGAGTAAGTGTGGAACAAGAAATTTGGCATAGAAAATGAAGCGTGAGCAAAGAAATGGAGTTCAGAGCGAAAACAAAGCAATTTCAGAGTGTAAGGAGGAAAAACTGCCTTTTGTGTAGGAGCCCTGAAAATCAATGCTCCTACACTTGAGATAATGACTTTAAATGTAGGGGCACTGAAAATTAGTGTTCCTACATGTATTCTACAAATGATATGGAAAATGTGTTAAGGTGTTGAAAATCAGCGCCTTGACATGTTGATGAAGTTTAGTTTAATGCTCGGGCACTGATTTTTAGCACTCGAGCATGTCTTCATGACTTGGAAAAATGTGGAGTGCATGGGCAGGCTATTTCAATTCCTTAGCATTTTAAAGACCAGGCACTCCATGTAGGAGCAGTGATTTTCACCGTTCCTACATTTGGAGTTAGGGAAAATCTCTGGTGTAAGGGAAAACAAAAACAACGCTCTATCATTTCAGCGCAAGGAAGATCATGGTGTAATAGCGGTGATTTTTACCACTTTGATATTGAAGGGCTTGGTGACTCAGTGTTTGAGTGGTAATTTTCACCACTCTAACAATTGGAGTTAGTGATAATCAACATTTGAAATCTCTTGAAGACTTCGACATATCTGTTCTTACAAACAAATTCTCCACTTGAACTGGTGACTTGGATGGAGATAGGTGGAAAAACGTTCAATGAAATGCGTGTGTTTATCTTTAAAAATATAGACAAAAAAGGAAAAGAAGAATGTGGCGAAGATCAAGAAAACATAGGGCATGATTAAAAAAGAGGGAATCAAATTCAAAAGATGAAGGGATTCAAAACCCTAAGAAAGAAAAATGTATATGGTGACAAGGAAAAAGAAATTACAGAGATCATTTAAAAGCAAAAGGGAAAGAAAGAAAATGATGAAGGAGAAAGAAACAAAGGCGTGCCTAAAAAACACATTGAAACCCTAGTAATGAAAGCTCAAAAATCTTTGAAATCACAACCTAGCTCGGAATTGGAAAAAATGTCCAGTGCGCAGGGAGAAGGTGAGTGAAGATTAGAATGGAGTGAGATTAGTCAAACAATTACTTAAAAGTCACTTAAAATCGTAATTAATGCAACTTGGAGTTCACATTAATGAAGGCAGATATAATGGAGGAAAACATACATGAGCATTGAAAATCAATGCTTGTGCATATTAAAGAGTTGGTAAAACATAAAGTGCACAAGCGTTGATTTTCAACGCTTGTGCATATTATAAACTGGACAAAGTGTAGGAGCATTGATTTTCAGTGCCCCAACACTTGGAGTAAAATTTGGCGAAGGTAATATGTAGGAGCGTTGATTTTCAACGCTCCGACATATTTCACAATTTTGAATAACTCTCAGCTTTTGAGAGTTCGCGAAGATATTCATTTTGAAGGTCTTCAAGAGACGAACATGGGGGAACACTCAAATGGACAATTTGAGACCTTGGACCATGCATCGAGGTGAATTGAAATTCACCTCATTTTGCGTGCTTGAATATCATGAAACTACAAAATGAACAAGTTTCATAGGGGGCTATCTGTGAATCCAACGCTACTAGATTCCATGATAACACACCCCATACTACCCCCAGCGTATAAGCCAAGCTGAGGCATCTAATAAAACCATCCTAAAAATCCTCAAGAAAATAGTTAATGAAGTTGGTTGCGACTGGCACCTACAATTGAATCCCGCCTTATGGGAATACTGAACGAGTATCTGCACACCTATAGGTGCAACACCTTTCTCCCTATTCTACGGATTAGAAGTCATCCTTCCCATTGAGATCGAGCTCCCATCCTTGAGAATATCATTACATAATCTCATTATTGATGAAGAATATCGAGTGTCATGGTTGAACGAGCTGGAACTACAAGATGAGCGGAGCATGGATGCTTTGAACCATCTCAAAAGGAGTTATAATAAGAAGATCAAGATTCAGTCATTTCAAGTTGGAGAGCTCATGTTAAAATAAAATCAAAAGAATGTACCAAATCCAGATAACAAGGGAAAATTTGAACCCAACTAGTTGGGACCCCTCATCATCACGACAAGTTATAAATCAAGAGCATATCGACTATTTGCACCCGAATGGCTTGTCCTGCAGGAGCCCATCATAGCTCCCATCTTAAAAAAAAATTATGCCTAAGCTTGAAAGGTATAAATCCAAAAATCCAAAAATATAAAAAATCCAAAAAAAAAGAAAAAGGATTGAAAACAATAAAGAAAAGAAATCGTCCTCTAGTGAAAACCACTTTGGTAGTGCTTTGGGAAAGTACCTTGGTGAAAATATGGCAAACAGGTGCCTCGTGTAAATAAACACTTTCCATCCACCATTGATTCATTGGCTTGTTTTGCGTCACCTACCATCATTCTCCATCACATTCATGCATCGCATTCCACTGATCCTTCCATCACCCATCTGCGTCTGCATCATAGCTTGATCCTACGTCAATATCATGTTCCCTCCTAGTACTACTTGGCACATTCCTAAGGTTAGATTGTCTTGCCTATATTAGAGTAGTCTATCGCAACACGTTGGGGGCATGTTCTTATACTTGCATTGGATTGGATTCGTGTATATTCTTGAAATCTTCCTTAAAATTAGAAAATCCAAAAACATTCATAAAATTAGAAAACCCAAAAACATCCAAAACATGTCAAATTTCCAAAAATAGGCTGAAAAGTTAGAAAAAGTAAAAAAAAATGAGTCTGTGTCAATTGAAATACAAGTCTTTTATCTTGAACATAGGCAAGGCCATCATTGATGTGCCCCCTGAGACACATTAGGTCAATCCTTTAGGAGTTTGTCATAATAAACTAGCAATCCAGTTGTTCATATCTCATCAATAAACAAGTCTGTGTCAGTCAAACTACGTGGTTTTTGCGTGTATAACATAGGCAAGGATAATCTTTGATCAACCCCTTAGGCCCCTAGGATAGGTCCTTAGGTTAGGTTCTTGGTCAAAATCTCAGAAAACACCAAAACATTGGAAATTTTGAAAATCAAAACATTTGTAAAACACCTCGAAAATACCAAAAATAACCTCAAAACATTTTTAAAAATATCAAAAACACTCAAATAACCCAAAAATCATCCATCCCATTTCAACGTTCACCCGCAATAAAAATTCGCTCATAATAAATGACTGTCACCCCCAACCTTTGGTAAAACAATCGAAAACAAGTATAGAAAATTGAAAGTGAAAACTCAAACATCAAAAGTCTCACATCTAGGTTAGTAGGTAAACAAGTTGGTCAAATCTTGGTATCAATAGCCTAATCATCCAGTTAATCCCACAATCATCTAATAACATCATGTCCTAGGATGTATCCTTCCTACAATGGACATCAACATCATACATCACCATATTTTAGTCTTGGCGAGAGGTATGAAGAACATTAGCTTGTGTGTCAACTTGATCTTTTCTTTTGATTTATCTTATTGCACTCATTCCAATGACTTCTTAATGATGTCTAATCAAAATGATTTAGAGAGAAAGGAATGGGGTATTGATTATTATCTTTTGTCTATTGTGCTTGTTGGATATTCTTGTAATATAACCTTAGTCATGCTAAATTTTGTTTGGTTTTTAGGGAGGATGTTTTGGATGTCTTGTTGACTATTGCTTTGGGAGGTTTTACCTTTCCGTGTTTTGGTACAAGTTATTTGAAACATCTAACCAGGTGTGAATAGGGATACTCCTATCTGATTTTCAAGTCAAAGTCCATCTCACTAGGTACAACACCATCCTGGTTGTCTATACATTGATGCATCGTATCCATGTGTGTTATCAAAAATAAGGAAAGTAAGCTCTTTACGTCCCCAATCTCTGATAAGCAATCACATCATCATCATATCTAATAAAGTCTCAACAACTCTCAGACTTGTTAGAATTCTGCATCATCTCAAACTCAAGGGTTGATCCCTCTTTCTTCTATCTTTTCCATATACTAATACTAGCATACTATCATTGATCCGGGGGATATTTTTAGTAAAAATTGAAGTGTCTCATTTCTCTCCAGAATTTGCACCATCAGAAACATCTCAGCGTCCTGATTCTAACGCAACTCGAACGGAGCGAAAAGGAGTCCGTTTGCGCAAGTTATGGCCAGTCAAACCTTGGGTCAAACTGGGATCAGAGGGCATCCAGGAAGCAAAAAAAAATGATGTCGTCAAAAGTTGTCGAAGTTGGCATCATCGTGAAGAGCTCGTCGAGACAATTCCAATGGTGTTCGTTTAGTCGAAATCTGACCTCGTATGCCCAACTTATCAGTGGTCAAAGTTTGCAGTTGACTTTAAGGTGGAACGTACAAATGCTGACGTCAGCATTCCGTACTGGGCGGATAGTAAAATGGACCAGTCAGTATCCGCCACGTGGCATCGTATGAAACCAATCCCCTAGCGACACGTGTCCTTCCGTACACAGTCAGCATCCATGTGGCAGCATAGTCATCGGTCCAGTCAGCAGTGACATGTCTTCATCGGCGAATGAGCGCTTGGCACGTGGTAGTACAGTCTATGTGGCGGTATAGTTGGCAAGCCATTCAGCATACACGTTAGCTCCTCGTCAACACCACGTCGGCTTCATCGTCCAGTAAGAACCTGACACGTGGCTCATCCTCCCTCGGTCGTTTGCCAACAAACTTATAACCGGGCTGCATTTGATTCGAACCCGAGACCACTCGACTGCGAGAATTCTGCCCAGCCGTTCGACCATACCACCGGCGCTCATCTATGTATAGTAATGGGTTTGTTTTGTTATGTTGGTTGGAAAAGTTAGAGGATAAAACGTGGCCGGCAAGTTTGGAACCGCCGACCACACATATGCCAAAATACTTATCCACCAACACACCACCGATAATATTTGATATTATTAGGTGTCTGGTTTGTTTTACTGTATTAACTAGCCCGAGGCCTTAACAAAATAGGCTATTTTTATTGTAAACCACCCAACTAATAGCCTTCAAATGGCTATGAACTAAATTTTAAATAAAACAAACAAACAAAAGCCTGAAAGAAATAAGTAGAGGGGCTTAATTAAGATTATTTAATAATCCTAATAAGGGAGATATGATATAAGGTGGTTATTTACAAGATATTATGCAAAAATGGAGGATATTATGTAAAATAGGGAGATTTGGAAAATATTGTAAATCAATTGGTTAGTAACCAATTTGATCCATTTTTTTGTATTTAAAGGGGAGTGTAGGTGAGTGTCCATGCTAGAAGACTCATAATTTTCAAGGAAAGCTGGTGCTAGGTGATACAGAGAGGAGTTCTAGGAGATTCTTGGAGCCATTTTCGTACATCGAAGTATGGATATGCTGCCGAAGTGCTAGAAGAAATGGTTTTGGTGCAATTGTAATTTTGATTTGGAGATTAATCGGATCGGTCACACTCCATTGGAGCGGACCCAGAGACGTAGTCACGTTTGTGACGAACTCCGTAATCAAACGTTGTTTGCACTTCTCTTCTTTTCTCTCACCTTCTCTCAGTTTGTTAATTCCTTCATTTTGTTATTTCTTTCATTTAGTTATTTCCTTAAGTTAATTTTGATTTAATTAACTTGGAATAATCATTGTAAAAAATTAAGCATTCAATTCTGCAATCTAGTCTAGATCCTATATAGATCAATCATGACATTCAAAAATAAATATATCTATATTTGCATCTATCCTGCATCCACTAACCATCAACATACTACACATATCATCATAATATAAAACATTATCCATCATAATATAGATTGGTTATTCTAAGCATCTCATAAACCACACATTTGCATAAGCATCCATTACATAACCATATAAGCATTATCATAATAACCACATTTTTTTATGTCATATATAGAAAAGAGGCTGAAAAAGGAGTCAAACATATCATTGCATTGCATCCATCACATATCATTACATAATATAGATTTGCATCCATCATACATCCATATAAATACATGTGCATTCATACCATACATCGATAATATCACATCACATCATAACATATAGCATCATAAGATAAACATTATATGCATCCATCACATAAAATAAAATAATATCACATCATATAATCGCATCAAAGTCATCTCATGTATATATATTAAAAAATTGAATGTCATGATACAATAGGGATCAGATATATAGTATCATCATTGAATATACAAGAGGCTAATCAAAACTCAGCCAATGAATGTATATACATCATAAATCAGGTTGTACAATCAAAAAATTGTGTCTAGTGCACTATCAGTGCCCTGAGCTACCCTCGCTCTGTCTATCCCCATGATGGTTGCCTCGACTTTGGTGATGAGACCCTGATGGTCTCCCTGATGGTCCTATGTGAGGAGTCCTGCTAGGAGCAACCTGACTGATGTAGGAGAAATTCAGCTCCCGTCACTCCTGTGCCACAACCCTGTAGTACAATAACTTGTAGTATGATGCCTCTTGCATCGCTTGTCCATACATCTCAGCTGGGATTGCGGCTTGTCCCTGTGCCTATTGTGCTACAACCTCTAGTTGTTGTCTCCATACCTGCTCTAGCGCCAATCCAAGATCGACATCATGTCTCATCTAGAACTCTTGCGCCACCTCCTATCGTGTCTGATCCCTCTCCTGGGTCAGGGTCTAAATCTAAGCCTGGGCGTGCTGCAACTACCCTATCAAGACCTATATTTGTGCCTGCAGTGCCACTATTTGTCCATCCCTAGGATCGAGACCTCGTGTTGGTGGTCGTGGTGCCTACTGGTGTGGCTGCCAAGGTGTCTATACTGGTGGCCTTTGACCAATGGGTGGCACCAGTGGTGGAATTTGTCCATCGTGCCCATCATGCCCTGCACCTCTTCCCTATTTGTCTTGTGGCTGGTGACCTAGTTGTTGGGGGACTTGTCCAATTTGGGGTCCTCTGTGATAGAACAAGGGTTGATTGAGAAAATATTATCTCACTGCTTTGAGTCCTTTATCTTAGAACTCCTAAGGTGTTATTTCTTCCACCTACAACCTATAGGTCCTCTTACCTTTGAGGCACCCCTGGTTCACTTTATCAACCCTGCTATCATTGCAACTTTGCTGCTCCCAAGTGCTATTTGGTACTCCTTCTTCACGTGCACAAACCAGCCCTTATTCCTTTAAAGACTAGTCACCCTTCCATTCTGCCCAACGTTGTTGCAGGGGTGTGTGGCACTTTCCAAGGCCTCCAAAGTCATCTTTTCCAGTGCTTCAGCAACTCTAAACTTCCCTTTTTCCATCGTTTTAAAAAAAAAACAGAGTTCTTGGTTCTTGGGCAAGGTTACAACTCAACCTTGGTGGAAACTAGGGTTTCAAAACTGTTCAGAACCAGTTTAGGACTGGTGAAAAGTTCTTCATGAAAACGGACTGTTACGGGCTCTTCCTTGCCACCATGTAGAGCCAAGACACTCCCCTAAATCCTCAAAAAAGAATCTTTCAAAAATCTTCACTCCCCTGCAAATTATTTACGCTGTCCTCAAGCTTTTCCTAGTCGGGTTCTCACTGTCTCGCCTAGGAAAAATCATTTAGCATGCTAACAACTCTCAAAAAGCATTCTTTATTTACAATATGTACAGGTGTGGAGTCTAACCTAGCTTCCTCTATTCCCATACTTCTTGGTACGGCCAGGAAATAGGCTAGAACTCCATTTTTTTTATTTTAACAGTCAAAACAACAAAACACAAAACCACAAAATAACAAGAAAAGGAAATAGCGATGGGTTAACTGACTATACAGTCACAATAATGATTGAAATGACTTCCCTACATGCTGTAACAAATAGCCAAATGCCTAAATCAATTCATTAAATCGCTGTTTCCAGAAACAAAACAGAAAACCGTATTTTTCTTCAACAAAATCACTGTTCTATTCACTTTCTCATAAACTGCACGCCACCAATCTTCCAACCTCTTCTCCAGGTCGAAAAACACCTTTTTTACAATGTCAAGAAGAAGTTAGGTTACATTAGGGTTCACGTTTTTAACCAAGAATGGCAAAAAAACACGCGGTTTGAAAACACAGTGTGTTTTCGAACTTTTCCCAAAAACTTAGGAAACGCCTCCAAAAGACTTCCCAATTTATTTTTAATTTTACCTAAGCTTAAAATAGGTCCCCTTACACCTTATCAATGATGTATAAGACCATTACAAAACAAAACCAAAAGATTAAGAGCAAAACATTAAAATTACGCTTGTATTCAAGTAGGTGCTCCTGCACCATTCTCCCCCTCTCAGCACAAAGATCAAGGACTGGAAGGTGGTATCAGTTTCAGGTCAATGCCAAGCTTCTTGAATTGATCCTCTTGTACCCATGTAGCCTCTGAGTCAGGTTTGCTCTTCCACTTGATAAGGTGCTCCATGTATACCTTATTCCTTGTTGCTTTCTTCACCCTGGACTCCAAGACCTTCTCTGCCTGAGCTTTCTCTTGACTTGGAAGGGGTATATTGCTGATATCTTTAAAGATTTCCTGATTGTTTTGAACTTCATCATTGACTGTACCCTTGTATCTGATCAAATCAGCAACGTTGAAGACTGGAGATATGCCCAAATCCGATGGAAGTTCCACTTTGTATGCATTCTTTCCATACTTAGCTATCACCTTGCATGGTCCTACCCGTTTCATTTGCAATTTGGTGGACATCCCCTTCTGTAATCTGGATTTGTTGAGGTGAACCATCACATAATCACCCACCTGGAACTGCACATCTCTTCTTGTCTCATCAACTTTGTCCTTCAACTTTTGTGTTGCTGCTGTGATTGTTTTCTTAACCTGCTCATGAATCTCCTTCATGGTTTGAGTGAAGTCTTCTGCATGTCCACTCCTATTCTCCATTGTTCCAAGGTCTCTAAGCTCACAAATTCCCCTTGGATGCATCCCATACACAACTTCAAATGGGCTTTTTCCTGTAGTCCTGTTCACACTATCATTATATGCATATTCAGCTTGGGAAATCACCATATCCCAGGTCTGTCCATATTCCTTTGTCAAGCACCTCAATAGGTTACCTAACACTCTGTTAACCACCTCGGTTTGACCATCGGTCTGAGGATGGTAAGCTGATCCAAATGATAAATTAGTTCCCAATCTGCTCCATAGTGTTTTCCAGAAATGACTCATGAATTTTACATCCCTATCTGAGACAATGCTCAATGGCAATCCATGGATTCTCACAACTTCCCTAAAAAATAGATGGGCAATATAGCTTGCATCGTGTGTGGTCTTGCAAGGAATAAAGTGACTCATCTTGCTAAATCTGTCCACAACTACAAAAACACTATCAAAACCAGATTTAGTCTTGGGAAGACCCACCACAAAATCCATACTCACACACTCCCATGGTCTGTTCGGAATAGGCAAAGGCTGATATAACCCAGCATTGCTAGCTCCCCCTTTTGCTTTCATGCAAACAACACATTGTTCAACATACTTTCTGACATCTCGTGCTAACTTAGGCCAATAGTAAAACCTTTGTACCAGCTCCAAAGTTTTGTTAATACCAAAATGCCCACTAAGACTGCCATTGTGTTTCTCTTGGATCAGATTTTCTCTCATTGATCCTCTTGGGACACATAACAGATTGCCCTTGAATAACAACCCATTTTGCAATGTATACTCAGCATATTGACTGTGAAAATGATTTGCAAAGTCTGAACATACCTTGTAGGCTTCGGAAAAGTCTTCGTCATCACCATAGAGATCCTTAAAACTTTCCAATCCTATGCTTTTCAGCTGTATCTCTTGGACTGTCAACATCCTCCTGCTTAATGCATCTGCCACTTTGTTTTGCTGTCCCTTCTTATGCTTAATGGTAAATGTGAAAGCTTGAATGTACTCCATCCATTTCAAGTGCCTATTGCTTAAATTCTCCTGGGTATTAATATAACTGAGTGCCTGGTTATCCGTGAAGACCACAAACTCTTTGGGTAGTAAGTAATGCCTCCATTTCCTAAGGGACTGCACTAAAGCATAGAGTTCCAGATCATAGGTGGAGTATTTTTTCTTAGCTTCATTAAGTTTCTCACTAAAGAAGGCTACAGGTCTACCTTCTTGACTAAGGACTCCTCCTACTGCTACTCCACTTGCATCACACTCAACTGTAAACAATTTATCAAAACTAGGCAATAACAAGATAGGTTGTGTTGCCACTTCTTTTTTCAACTTTTCAAACCCTTTATCAGCCTCTAGTGTCCACTTAAACTTTTTTTTCTTACCACCCTTGATTGTATCTAACACTGGTGCACATATACCACTAAAATTCCTTATAAACTTCCTATAGAATTGAGCCAAACCATGAAAACTTCTTACCTCAGTTGCTGTGGTTGGTGTAGGCCAGTTTAGGATAGATTCTACCTTACTTGGATCCATCTTCAGCGTTCCTTGAGATACCACAAAGCCTAGATACACAAGCTCTTGTTTGAAGAACTCACACTTCTCAAGGTTGATTGCCAATTGTTCTTCTTGCAACCTTTTGAGTACCATCTCTACATGCTTCAAATGCTCTTCTGCTGTCTTACTGAAAATCAGTATGTCATCCAAGTAAACTACCACAAAAATCCCTGTTAAATCTTTAAGCACCTCATTCATTAGTCTCATGAACGTGCTAGGGGCATTCGAGAGGCCAAATGGCATCACTTTCCACTCATACAAACCATCATTTGTCTTAAAAGCTGTCTTACATTCATCACCTTCCTTAATTCTGATTTGGTGATACCCGCTCTTAAGATCTAGCTTAGTGTAAAATTTTGCACCTCCAAGGCAATCCAATAAATCTTCAATCCTAGGTATTGGAAATCTG
Organism: Sequoia sempervirens; assembly: GCA_007258455.2. Classification (NCBI taxonomy): domain Eukaryota; kingdom Viridiplantae; phylum Streptophyta; class Pinopsida; order Cupressales; family Cupressaceae; genus Sequoia; species Sequoia sempervirens. Next base: position 147,221,001 of record VDFB02105785.1, read on the forward strand.
TACCTAATTGTGATTCTATTTATTGCTCTAGAATCAGTACAAAGTCTCCATTTACCTCCTTTTTTGTTGCCAAAACAACTGGGACTGCACATGGACAAATACTCTTTTGGATCAGACCTTGATTCAGCAACTCTTCCACTTGTCTTGCCACCTCTTTGTTCTACTCAGGGGTTAGTTTGTATGCTGCTTTGTTAGGCAATGAGGCTCCAGGTATGAAGTCAATTTGATGACTTATTGCTCTCTTGGGTGGTAGAGTGGATGGTGTTCCATCACTCACAATGCTCTTATATTTTTCTAGCAGCCTTTGAACTGTTTTAGGTATGACTGTCTTCTCAGCCTTTTCTTCCTCTTTGGACTGCATTAGGACCACATAACCTTCATTCCCTTGGTGTATATCCTTGAT
>VDFB02105785.1:147221503-147326038 GCA_007258455.2 Sequoia sempervirens
ATTATTTTGTCTTGCAGGTGATCCTGGGGTGTTGAGGAGTTCACCATAAACTCCTACATGGTTGAGCATGGAGAGTTTTTCCACTTCCTAGGCACACCCCTTTTCTTTTCCAGTTTCTCCTACTCTTTGGCAAGTTATTGTTTCTAGGATTAAGAAAAAGTTCAACTATTAGATTACCAAGCCTCTTGGCTAGTAAGTTCTAAATTTGCTAAAAGGTATTGGCTACCACTCATGTGCATTATTCTTCTTATTGGGTGCCCTCAAAATCTTCTTATTTAAAAAATAAAAAGTTTCTTTCAAATTTTCTCTAGGCTTCTAGCGATAGTCACTATAGTTTTCATTAGGTTGCTTGGGAATTTTGTTGCCTCCCTTAGGACTATGGGGGGTTAGGCCTTCTCTCAATCCATCAACAAGGAACCAGTTTGTGTGTTAAGTGGATTATTGGAGCCTTAGAAGAAAATGAATTCTGGAAATTTTTCATTAGGCATTGCATTAGGGCTAGTGTGCCTTTTGGTAGACCAACCTAGAAAGGGCTTGAATTTGGCACTCTTCTCACCATTAGAGAGTTCACCCAAATTCAAGGAACTTTTGTTACTAAAATAATTTGGAAAACGTGAGAATCTATCAAGCCTTGACTTTTATGTGTAGGAAATGACTTCCATAATTGCCTCTCTATTAACCAACAATCTATTTGATGGTTTCTAGGTATTTTTCATCAAGATCACCTGCTAGCTAAGGTGACATGAATTCATGCCTTGAATTTTTTTAAAAGAGGAATTAGTGAAATAAGTGCTAAGTGGACCGTTCATTATCACAAGAGATGGGTTCCTATGAACCATTGCTCATGAAACATGGGTCAATGAGTTTGACTTGTAAAACTACACAGTTGAATCCTCATAGCTGTTGTCAATCAGATTGCACTCGAATGCTTGAATGGTTAAATTCAACAATCTGTTGAAACATGGGAACTATCTTCAGGCTGTGGGTATTCCTATGGCGAAGATAGACCTCTAGATTCTTGGCTAGTTCCTATATGATGATTAATTAGGTACTTGAATGATTTATCGAGAAAAGGGTAAGAAGGACTGAATTGAATGCATCAACTAAAACTAAAACTTCGGTGATGCACCTAATTGATATTTATGAGCAGATTGATTCACAACTAATTATTACGAAATCTATTTTCACAACTCAAATTGGGCAATCTAATTACATAAGTGTTTCATCAGAAGGCCTGATAATCCATTCTTAATGAAGGAAAATGATATTTTCACAACCTAAAGGAGAGGATAAATTAGCAACACAACTTATGATCTGTAACTAAAATTACTTTTTTCGTGTACATGTATTCATGAATGTGATAGGAATTTAAAGGCTTTGAAATCAAACACGTTAAATTCACATCCAAAACATTCACAAAACAAGACACCTGAATCTAAGAAGGATAATATTTAATAGCGATAATGAAAAGAAGGAAAACTCTGCATAAATGATAACCTGTAAAGCTGTAAAACTGTATTAAATCTAAAATTTTGAGTTACAATACCAATATCACAATTTGACACACTGTGGAAAATACCTCCTACTTATCAATTGATGAGCTAAAGGGGCTTGATAATGAATGGTTCATAAGGCACAACACTTGTTGAAGGTTTTGCAAATGGGGTTGTAAGCTAAGTGGGCTTAACCTTGGGGAAAACTTTGTGGTTGAGCACGTTTGAGCTAGAGCAGTACTAGGATGGGTGACCTCTTGGGAAGGCCTAGTGCTTCACCTATGTGAGCATCACCTAGATGCAATGGGTGCTAAGTGGATCATTCATTATCATGAGAGATGGGTTCTTGTGAACCACTGTTCATGAAACATGGGTCAATGAGTTTGACTCATAAAACTACACAGTTGAATCCTAATAGCAATATCACAATTTGACACATTGTGGAAAATACCTCCTACTTATCAATTAGAGTGTCGTCAAATTTCATTCATGGATTCATGCCTTTGACATTTTTTTAAAAGACATTGTTGAAGAGGAGGGAGCTCTCATTAGTTGGGGTTCTATTGATGATTGTGTCCCTTAAGATGTTTAGGGAAAGCTTGATGATAAAGATTCTCCTTCTATTGAGATTGTTTTAGTTGATTAATGTTGTTTAAACTTGATCCTTATTTTTTTGTCTTTGTTTCGAATTTAATCCCACTTTAATTTTGAAGATGCACCTTTACCTATGCCACCTATTTTTTTTGAATGGTGTACTATTATCTTTTTAATTTAATAAAAAATTAAGTTAAAAAGAAAAAGAAGAAATGACGAGAGCCTTCCACTACTTTTAGTTAATTTATTTATTAAATTTGATTTTTAAAGATGAAATACTAGCCAAGCAAATATGCATGCCTCCTAAAAAAAAATCCTCAGAATCCAAACCCAAATTTCCAGTGCAATTCATTCCGTGCAACGCAGAATGGTGGCGTGTAATGTCTTCTTCATCTCAGCCCCCAACAATACATTGCCAATCCCTGGGTCATCCAATACATTAAACTTGTGCACTCATATTAAGCCAAAATATAAACTGGTTGTATCAAACAGAAAAGGAGAAACACCCACCTTATCCATGGCTATCAACACTTCTACAATTCTCTCTGCAGATGAATCACGGCGTTCGCTGTTGCTCGCCCTGGCTACCCAGGCTGCTTCCCAGTCTCAACGTTGTAATTGTTTATACCCACTTCAATTTTTTAAAGCTATAATTGTTCATACAATTTATTTTATAGTATTATAATCAACTTTTTAATTTATCAGATATTTGTAAATATTTTTACATATTTTTGTTTGGAATACATATCTGGATGTAACTCTGATCAACCCTCTTTATTTTATGGTCTAACTTCTATTCCTCTCTTCAAGGACACATTGGATCATCCAATAAGGTTTTAATTAAGTTTGATTTTAAAAGCTGTGCTAAAATAGGTGAAACACTAATCTTTTTATTGGTAGATCTTGGATGAGGTCATATTTGACCTTTCTAACTCAGTTAAGATTAATAAACATGGGCTGGATTTAAATGCCATATAATTGTTATACTATAAACTTGCTACAGGAATAAATATATCTTTTGATTTTTTTCTCTTAATAAGTTTGAAGACTCTGGTATTTTGATACAGTTATTGAGAATTTGGTTTCAGAAACATTTAATTATGTCAGCCCCAGCACCAGATTTGAAGCTCGTAGTCTGGAAGAAGCTTTGATGGCTGGTAGGCTGTTTTTCTTTTCCTTAGGTTCAAATTCATTTTCATTATCATTTTTTGTGCTTCTGTTTTGATGGAACATAAATAATTGTATCCTATTATTCCGAGGTTTTCATTTGGCATAATGGGTACGCATTCTTAATCATATTGGCACATAAGATTAGTAGCATAACTTAATTTGTTTTTTTGTTTTTGGATATAGTTCCGAATCTTGAAACAGTGCAGTTCAAGGTTTTAAGAAGAGAGAAGGAATACGAAATAAGACAAGTTAAGGTGAGTGTTCAGTAATGCATATTAATTAATGACATTTTGATAGATATGTTACGATTTGAACGCTTAGTTTGATATTTTTTCCCAAATGTTATTCTACATGGGAAGGGCGGAGGTTCTTTACCCACAAAATGGAAGTGACAGGTCAAACACACCTCATCCTAATTGAATGCATTTGCTGTTCCATGAAAACCTTTATCGCATTCTGTTTTTATGTACTTCAACTCCACTCTTCGTTGACAAGTCCTTGGTTCAAATGGCAACTTCTCTTTCTACTTTGGCCCTTCTGGTTTGGGTTTTAATCACTTTTAGTTTACCCTCTTGATTTATTTTCTTGGCTTTGGCTTTTTGTTTTTAGTTACTTTCATAACTTGGAATCTTTTCACCCTCCTAGTTAAATTACTTAAATGTAGTTTGTATGTTCCTCCAATGACTTTGGTCATTTGTGGATGCCAATGCAATTTCTCTGTTCAATGTTTCTTTTATCTTCTACACAACAAGTCCAACAATGAATTGAGCCTATTTTCTAAACAGAGGGTCACGTGCATTGATCTCATAATCTTGTCTTGGCAAATTGCTTAATGCCATCTCTAACATGTTACGCAAAAATTTCTTTATCAACCAATCTTTGGTCTGCCTTTATTTGTGACGCTCTTCAGCATTTCGCCATGAGCGATGCTTTCGAGTTTACTTCCTCATTATAGGTAGTTCCATACCATCTTGTCAAGGCTTACTAGGCATTTAAATAGTAAATACTAAAAATCAAGCGAAGATAATCATAGAAGGGACCATGGTGGGCATGATTAAGACGGGCCTTCAAAATGGATCAACATTCAGTTTCCCACTTCTTACCCAACACAAGTTCAGCAGGCTATGCTTGGTAGGACAAGAACATCTTAATCAAATTTCATCACAAAAGTAGGAAGAGGGCGGTCATGTTTCCTTGATTGTAAAGAGAAAAGGACTTATGACTCATTTGTGAGCAATAAAAAATATTCTGTACTTTGGTTGTATACTTTGTTATCTCTTCCGCTTATTCTTGGTAGGGTTATGTATTATTGGATGAATTTCACTTTTCTAGATTTGTTTACTGAAAACAGCCAACTACTACATTCTATACGAATTATGCATAAAGCTTCTGGAAACAACTGCATGTATAAATCTTGATATAAAAACTGAAAAAGTTAAACAAGGTTGTTTTCAGAATTCTTTTAAAGAATTACTTTCTGCTATGGCTGGGATGCGGAAAAAAAAAAACACACAGTTGTTTCCAGAAGCATTTTATATAATTATTTTCTATTGTTTTGGTGTCATAAAAATTTATAAAAATATTTCTCTAGTTGGACCTACCTGACTTGCAAACAGTCACTGCAATCACATATTTGCAGATCCAAAACAGCAAAAGCCACTTACTACATAGAATGAAAGTTTCATCTACTGAACTTGTTTTTCCATATTATCAACCAGATTCTAAGCTGCCGGTTTGGGTACAGGGTCAGGTATGGATTCACTGGTACAGATTTTATTTCCTAGGTTTAGTACAGCTAGGCATGCATACATACATACATACATACATACACACACACACATACATTTTTTCTTGGGTTTAATACAGCTAGGCATACATACATACATACACACGCATACACAGTGTGTGTGTGCATGTTTTCAACCTACACTGTGTGTGCGTGTTTTCAACCTACCTGATTTCCAAACTGTCATTGCAATCACATATTTGCAGATCCAAAACAGCAAAAGCCACTTACTAAATAGAATGAAAGTTTTGAAGAGCACAAAAAAAATACTGAGAGGGGGGGAGAGGGTAAGTGGGTGAATCAGTATTTTAAAACTTAAAACTTTAAGAACCAGCAATCAAAACAAAAGACAAAAACATTCAACAAGAAGAACACCAATATCACATGGAAAACCCTTTTGGGTAAAAAACCACGGTAGAACTGTTACTTTCATTAATCTTCAAAAAGGGCACCAACCCAGGAGACTACAATCTCCAGATTACAAAAGTGAACACCAACTCACTGGAAGCACCAACTTCGAATAGCTGAAGCACCAACTCCAATGCGAGCACTAACTCACTGAAAATTTCCACAACTCAGGAACACTGCATTCTTGACTCCAATATACTTTTTGCACATCAACTGAGAGACTCAAGCATGCATATATAATCACTGTTCTGATTATGAAGTCTTTTTGTTCACTAACTTCTGAAGTCTTTTTGTTCACTAACTTAACATCTTCTGCAATAGCACCTCAATCCTTCCTCCATTTTTTAACATTCTTCATGACTTGCTAATACTCAATAACAGAATAAAAATTTTCTCAAATTCGTATCCATATACAACTCAATGCCCATACACTCGGCACACTTGCAAAACCACAGAACTTCAACACATATAAGAATATTGTATCGAATAGCAAAACCTTTCAAAAAATATCAGCACTTCTTCATACTCTGCCCACCGATACCCATTCTTTTTCAGTCTAAACTAGTGAATTGCAAATTAACTTTCTGAGCACACCCGCGAACACACTAATACAGTCCACAATCTATGTAATTCGTCCAATGATGAATACAGATCATTCAGATACAGCATGTCTCCTGCACACACATCGACTTCGCCTCATACACAGTAACTTAAGAAATTTCATTTTGCTCAAATTGATGACTGTACAAAACAGAATTGTAACACACAATGATCCCGCACACATTACATGCAAATCAACAAATACAATAGTAATGGCTTGACTGTTACCCGTTTTTTATTCTTAGCATAAAAAATGAGTGGTCTGCAATGCTTTGAACGCCACGAAGGCCTTACACAAAATGCTTTGACCAATAGCAACAGTGCATCAAAATCTACTCTTGCATGCAGACTTTCACATTCATGAATATTTCGCTAAAGAGTTTTAAAACCCGCCATAATTTTTAAGCTGCCTTGAAAATGTGTATACGCATTCTTTCCAGTTTTCTATCTTTTGATTCCACTTGAGGCCCGAATTAACTCTCACGAATCCCCTTTCATACAACAAAGGTTAATTGTTTACTTTTCTTCATAGGTTGCTAGTTCATCTGCATCTGAGAGGAATTGGAGCACATATTCTTTCATCCACTTAGTAAAACGCAATAAATTGTTCTAAAAAAAGAGTGAAGAACTTAGTATATGTGCATTCCGATTGCGTCTCCTTTCACACAAACAACATGACTACAAGGAAGGGGAGACGAAGTTGTGGGATATAGAGCCAAAGCATATTGGCTTGGATGCTTACACTTCCCATCATATTGCATATGAGGAGTCTGATAGCCAGCATGAGCACAATATTAGTGCTAATGACAGTGCCACTGGCACTACTTGTGATTCATCTGGTCTTTCTACATCATCTAATTTCAATGTTGACAATGATATTGATGATTTAGAAAATCAATTTGATAACTAAAAGTGTTGAACTTGACATTATTATTTTAGTATTGAACTTAAAGTTTGAATGATGAATATTTATCATGCATGTTTTAAATGACATTCATAGTTTATGGTGGTTTTGTTGTTTATATGATGTTATGTGATATTCTAATCCCAATTCATGCTTCTAGGCTGCATATATATATATATATAATTTTTACATGTTTTTTGTACTAACATACCCAAACTCCCCAAAAAAAATTAGTTGAACCCATGAACTGAACCTGTGAATCCGAACGAGTACCAGAACCGGCAACTTAGTATTTAATGTCAAGTTTAATGAACTGAAAATAAACATAATAGATAAATTAATGCTGATCACAAGAAAATGCATTAGCCATTAGGGTTAAACAAAATGTCATTATTTTACTTGTAAGCCAACTGATACAAATACTTAGTTCCTTACGAGCAATACAATACTTAGCTCCTTAAGAGCATTGACTTTTGTCATTTAGATACCAATTTAGAAATTACTACTAGAAGCCAAATAGTGGAAGACCAAGAGTCATCATATCGAATTCCATCTCAGGTTCACTTTGGGGACTTGAACTTGGTCTCTACAATGAGAACCCAATGCTTTAAGCACTTGATCTCAACCTCATGAACATATATTAAAATTAAAAAACCCTCATTATGGTTTAAATTAAAATGCCCTAGCCTCAAATCTAAACTAAAAAATTATCAGATGACTTGTGCTCTAATTTTCAGTCAAAAAATGGGAGAGAAAAAGGATAGCTTAAAACTTCTATATTTAATAAAATTTAGAATCATGTTTAAAACAACACAGCTAATGAGACGAATGTTGATTAATTGCCATTTTATCACAAACAATTGTATTCTGGGAGAAAATTACAAAACCCCTAAAAAGTAACAAATTCGATGAGGGAGCCACCCCTTTCAAATGGGGAAGGAATCCGCCATGCTTATTTAATTTTCTGTACATGTCCATTTTTATTGCATTCCATTGGGAGGAATTGAAACATCATCAAGGGTTTCAGCAACAAATATGGGTGCTAATAGGTAGAAAAACCAAAGTATGTTCTGAAAAGTAGGTAAACACTACAGCAATGAATTATGAAAAGTTGAAAACATAACTTATAGTAATTATAAGATTGCTTTGCCTGTAATATGCTAAAAAAATTGTAGGACGCTCTCTACAAGAATTAAAACCATTAGGCAATGATACATTTTCTTTCTTTTAACCAATGGAGGATATCTTGCTTGTTGTTTTGGGCATCTTTGTGTAACTCGTAATTTTTGTTAAACAGTCCTTCTATGTAGCAGAGACGACAATGCCTGGAAAGTCAGGATTTGACTTTTATGGATCATCTCAGGGTTTCAACACTTTAGCAGCTTATCTCTTTGGTAAGGTACAATTTTGTGCCATCACTTTGTAGCATTATTTTTTATTCTGTCTGTGCAAGTAGGTTTTATCAAAGTAGTATCTAATTTTAAATGTATTATGGTACTATTGGTAACATGCACATGATCAGAACACAAAAAGCGAGGAGATGGAAATGACTACCCCTGTTTTTGTCCAAAATACCCAAATTGATGGGGAGAAGATGGAAATGACAACACCAGTAATCACAAAGAAGGTTTACAAGCTTTTCTTTTTTCTTAAAGCTGATTCTAAGTATTTCTTTTTCCCTTTCTTTAATCTTTCAGTCTCTGAAACATTAAATATCCTTATGATTATCTTAGGAACAAGATCAAGGTAAATGGCAGATGTCCTTTGTTATGCCTTCCAAGTATGGGGAAAACTTGCCACTTCCAAATGATCCTTCTATCAGAATAAGGAGAATACCAGAGAAAGTTGTTGCAGTTATTGTGTTTTCAGGTAGTAAGCAATTATTTTTCATTTTCCTTCATTTCTAATTTTTTCAGTGATGGTGCTGCTTAACATCAGAAATCTGGCCCTTGTCTTTTCAATGATAGCTTTTTTAATCTATAAACAGTAAATTATCATGAAATTCTTATATCCGTTGATATTGAAGAAATATTTGGTTCTCAATTTATGTTAACATGAAGTTGTGTACGATGCTAGTGAAGTAGAAGTAAACTATTAAATATGCATCCTGTGCGGCTATGTTCATCATTCTTCATAAATGCCACCTTTAAATCCAATGAATGTATTTTTATCTAGGGTTTGTTCATTTTAGTAGCTAGTAATTTCCTTGTTTGTTTGCTATGATAAGATGGGGATATGTTATTTAGTGACTAATTGATGAGTGCACGTCAATACCCTCCCTTGAATTAGTTCCTTGGATATATTACACTTTTCAAGGGTTTGTGTGGTAGTCAACATGGATCTAAGGTGTGCTTTAAGCATCTTGAACATATGATTTTGCAGGTATTGCGAATGTTTCTTTGTTGGGCGAAGGGAGCTATGAGTTACAGAAGTATGTTCATGTGGATTACTTCCAGTATTTCAGATTTTCCTAGAGATCTAAAATATTGCCTCTTTAGGAATTCTTTTTGTCCATGGCTAGGAATTTGAGGAGTCGCTTGAAGCTTGGCATTAGTTTGAACATGTGAAATTCAAAAACAGCAAGCCTAAGTTCTGTAATTATGCAATCTTTTGTAGGAGAAAAGAGATTGTGCTTCATAGGTTCATCTGGTTAAGGATGTATGGTAACTATGGTTGGGTTTTTGCTCAACAGCTTTGGTAATTTGGTTGATATCTTTAGGGTTTCAAATAGTTTTTTCCCACCTGGGCTCATTGAGAGGCCAGATCTGATTCCAGTTAGGGAATCAAACCGATTGGGTTATAGTTTTTGCTGGACTAACTGTGCTTTTTATGCTTATGTTTGCATTTGATTCTTCTTTTTCTTTGTATTTGATATCATCATCCTTTTTGGCCAGAAAATTGGGATTTTATGTTTATAATTTATATATGTTGTTCATTGTTGCTCTGTTAAAGACTGTTTCTATTGGAACTATTGCAATTAGTGACCACATTTGCACTGACTATTACTGTTGGTGATCTTTTAATTGCCGTGTTTCCTCTTAGGTGGTGACAGATTTTTTTTTGTTTGAATACTTATTTGTAATCTAGATCTAGGAACTTGACATGTTTTGCAACTACTTCCATATTTATCTGTCATTTGGTTTTTGAATTGGTGTGGCTCAGGACTCGAATTCAGTCCAATGTTTATCAGCTTCCTGATTTTGAGCTCATATGTTGTTTCCTTCTTTTTAATTTCATTTGGTTTTGAGCTGGTGAGGTCCAGAGCACAAATGTACTGTCTGCTTATCAGCTGCCAGAATTTTAGTTCATCTATTGTTGTTTTCTGACTAGGGATTTGCATCAATCACCTTTGCATGTAAGCCTGGCGACTTGAGGATTTTTAGCTAGTGCATGAGGAATTACTGAAGCTGGCCTGAAAGTTTCACTTCTGTGTCCCTGGAAAAACTATTTGCCCTACCCAATTGGGTGTTGGCCCAGTTAAGGGATTGACAGATAATGAGGATTAGGTGAAGTCTTCCCTATGTTTTTCTCTGCTTCATCTGTATGAGCATTCTTCGTGCAAAGCGTCATAGTTTTTTCTATTTCCATATTCAGCATCGAATTTCTAACTCTTCCAAATCTGTAGATTGATTTGCGCTTGACTAGTGAAGACAATTTTGATAGTTGTCCTCTTCTCTGGAAAGGTTTATTCTGAAATGTATCATAGGAAAGGTGTACATCTATGTGTTGCATGATTAGCATTCTGGTCTTGAAAAATTGTGTCCTTCTTGTAGCAGCACTAGAAATGGAGAATTTTGGACTTATGTGTTGCCCCATCTCAGGGTTTGTCACTGATGAGGAAGTGCAGCTTAAAGAATCCCAATTACGAGCTGCTCTAAGCAAGGATCCTCAGGTGCTTATAAAAGAAAATGCAACAGCAGAAGTTGCACAGGTGTGTACATAACTGTTTAGATGGATTATGTAATATACTAATGTATCTCAGAACTCTTTTGGATGGTTTATTTTATGTATCTCAGGACGGTGGAAGTTGAAACAAGAATAACTTTTTGTTTTTGTTAATGATATTTTACTATGAATTGTAGTAATTGATTAAGAATTATTTCCTTTGTACAACAGTATAACCCTCCATTTACCCCTCCATTTATGCGGCGCAATGAGGTAATCTTGGAAGTAGAGTTGAAGCAAGAGTAAGCTTGCTGAAAAAGGAGATATACTGAATTTTCCATACTACATGAATGCCCACCGTGTATGCCTCAGGAAGAGGTGTCTCAGAACATATAAAGAATTTACTGTAAAGGTGTCTTTGCATAAGCATGTTTTAAGTTATTCTACTCTGCATATATTGTAAATGACCAGAAAATATGTATATATTTGATTTTAATATTGACATTGTCTTGAGCTTAAAATTGAGTATATGCCAGTTTATTAGTAGGCCTAAATTAATTTGTATAAGGCATTTTTGAAATTTGTTTCTTTTCATTGTTTGGGAAAAAGGGGCAATGAGATTCTATTACATATACTAAAAATAGATCATAACAGCATGTGACAATCTTCTTCTTGTTCAACAAGCAACAGAGCAATAATGTTTAATGATCAGGATAAGCCAGTTAACATGATACATAATACTACTGCGCTTATCACACAAACTATGGAGCAGTAGTATTACTTATGCTAGTTATATCACAAACTAAAAAGAGTCTAGTAGCTAATATCACAATTAACAAAATCCATAAGTATCAAAATATAATTATGGTTATACACCCTCTTCTAAAAAACATACAAGGTAAAGGTAGTTTTAACTGCCATGTGAGTCAGTAATTTGGTGAATGGGAACTCCATCATGCAAACATTCCACTAGGTATTTTTTGCCATATGCCTTACATTCTTGAGGTGTACAGTCCTAATCCTCTTTGGATTTAAGTATTTATGGAGCACGTGTTCCTTTCCAATCATGCAATCAGAGTTTCTTTGAGTTCCCAGATGTGAGGATGGGGGACAAGGTTTCGGGGACAGCAAAAATTTTCCTAGATTTTGGGGAGTGGGGGGCAGCTACATATATTAAAGTATAAAAAAATGTATATATCAATTATGGGAGCTGAAAGTATTATGGAGGCGTTATATTTCCAAGAAAACATAAATCTGATGTTGCAATCAAAGGATTTAGTGGTTCAATTGAAACTGGCTATAGAAAAGTAAAATTCCCAATGGTTATTGAGAAATTGCAGAGGAATAAAATGAAATATTTGTTTGAAAAACTTGAATCTCTTAAACCAATTATTCTCCCCAAGGTAACTACAAAACCACAATTTTATCTTGCAGCCCATTTCATAAAGAATTTAGAGGACATACATCCAATTGATTGTGTTGATCTCATTTGTATTTTACAATCTAGAGAAATAGGCATGGGGTATTAAAGGAAGCAAACAATTAGATTAAAAAATTGTAGAATGAAGTATACCAATTGAAGCAAGATATATAACATTTCATGCAAAACAAGGACCTCGCAAGGAAGTTGGCGATGACAGGCTATCCCACTGGGGTCCCCTAACTGAGAAATGCCCCAAAGAACATCCCCCACCATGGGTAGACATCCCAAGGGTGTCCCATTTAAAAAAAAAATAGGGATGGGACAGGATATTTTGTACTCATCCCGCCTTTTGTAAGAACCTCCCCTATTTTCATTTTTTTTTTTGATTTCAAGGTGTTGGCATTTCAACAAACACTTGACATGCACACTACTGTTATAGTTTTCAATTTTTTTTGGAATATAGCTGATTTGTTTTGATGATTAGATTGCAAACACTTATTTTTGAAGCCCAAAGTTTCATAAAATGAACAAACAATTTAATAATCAATTGGCTATTTTCCTTTTCATTTTAAAGTAGAACATAATAATGCCGATTTTTTGTGTTAATTTCATCAACAACAAAGTTTATGTTATCACGGAATCAAGTAGCGCTTGTTCCACGGATAAACCCCTACGAAACTTGTCCGTTTCCTAGGTTCGTGATGTTCAAACACGCAAAACAAGGCAATTTTTAATCCACCTCGAAGTGCGTTCCAAAGTCTCAAATAGTCCGTTTGAGCATCCCTTTGCGTTCGTCTTGCGAAGACCTTCAAAATGAGTATCTTTGTGAACTCTCGTTGTTTATACTTAGTGAAATTGGGAAAAGCATAAAAGCTTTGAAAAAAAGCGCTCCAAATTTTCTAGAAAATTGGCTAAGTGTCAAAAGTGCAAGGGCGGGCTTTTTCAGCGCCCCTGCATTTAAGTGAATTTTTGATTTGTTGCACTTACACTCTTTCTCCATACTTAGTCATTTTTATGACTCGGGTAGTGTTTTTTGACTCATTTGCACTTTTCACTATCTTTGCCACTTTTCATGCTTCAATTTATTGAAATGACTTGAGTTGTCCAAAACACTTGCAAATCACTTAAAAGTGATTTTAGGTTATTTCTCCTTCATTCTTATCATTTGTTTTTCACCTCTCTTTGCTGGGCGAACATCTTCCATCTACAAAAACACGTTTTTGTGATGATCTTCAAGCAATTTCGAGTTGAGTTTTTCGTGGTTTTTCTAGGTATGTTATTTTTTCTTCCTCTTCCATTTGCTTTTGTTTTGAGTTTGAGTTTTTCTTTAAATTTGGAAACACATTTATTGTTTGTTTTCTTATTTGTTGTTCGTATGGATTCTCTTTCACGCATTTCTTCTTTACCCTCAAATCTACATCATTCTCCAACACACACGTGGGTTTTTCTCTTCCTCCTAACACGTTTTCTTGCCCTCTTTTATGTAATTTTCCCTCCATGGTTTTTGTTGGGATTAAGTTCGTGCCTATGTAACATATTATTTCACTTTCTCTCCCATGGTTTCATTGCCCTTCCTTGTCCTCCATCGTGCCTTTGTTTCCCTCATTTCCATGTTGAAAGCATATGCGGGTTTTGTAAGTACCTTTTTGGTCCTCAAATTTCTATGTGCACAAAGGCTATTAGAATGACACTTAAGAAACGAGATTAGTATTCAACATGCAAGCTAATCTAATGCCTACATGAAACTATATGCAAACAATCATGATGAAGGCTATGATGAGTGAAGGATGATGTTGATGATAAATGGACAAGTGGAGGTGGGTACTATGGTAGTGATCTATATGATTCTATGCATGATACTCCATATGCTAAAATGCAAACCTAAAATGAACTAATCTAAAATGCAACTATGATGCAAGATGGATGATAAAATGCAACTATGATGCAATATATTAATCTAAGATCTAAACATGATGCTAAACATAATATAAAAACTATCTAGAAGACTCCAAGAATGCTCCAAGCTCCAATGATAAACTTGCATGATAACTCTACTTCAAATGTGGATGCAAAATACAAGGCCCAAGGGTTGTATTTATAGCCTTTTCCAAGCATATAGTGAGGTGGCAATAATCAATGTTCTAGATTCAAATAAGAAAATGGATGGTGAAGATAAAGAGAATCAAGATGTTGTCCCCTTGACCAAAGACAACATGCCGTGTGTGGAAGAATCTCTTGACCAATGGGCAACATGCCATTTGGATGGAGGATTCAAGTGTGGGAAGAGAAGACCACGTGCTTCCAAAATTGGTGGAAGTGTGGGAGGAAATGAGTCATGTGCTTCAAAGTTGGTGGAAGTGTGGAAAGAAATGAGCCCTGTGCTTTTTGAAATGAGTTGAGGATAATTCTAATTAAAAATCAGAGTTATTTATTTTCATGTGACTTTGATGAGGTGGCACACAAAAAGTTGTAGAAATGTGCTCTAATTCCTAATTGGATTTAGTGAAGTTTAATTAAATAAAACAAGTTTAGGGAACCTTGTTTATTTAATTAATCTAAAATAAAGTGTTTTAGATTTTGGAGAATGAGAAGGGTGAGCAAAATAAATAAATTGAACATTTATTTATACATAGTTGAAATATTAATCAAATAACTAGTATTTAATTAATTAAAGGTGATGACCGTTTTTTAGGTGTATACATTTTGCTCATCTTTGAAGTAATGTGTTTACACGTTGTTTCAAAGAAAAATTTGATACTGATGCTCATAAAAGTTTTCGATGCCCTAGACCGTTGATTTTCAAGTATTGACGGATATATGCCCTCTCGAGATATAAAACAGTAAAATGTGGAATTTTTGATGTTTTGTCGAGGATTTGACAATTGTGTGATGATGCTATAGTGATGTGATGATGATGCAACGTTAAACCATTGATGCTTTGATGTCAGATACAATTTATCTCTCGAAATTTGATTCTACACTCTCTCCTTGAACAATTTTGATTAATTAAACCCCATTTTTGACATAAATCCCACCATAATTCCCTCTATTGTCCTTTAAAAAGGTAAAAAGTGGGAAAAGTGAATTCATTTGCACATTGTGAGTTTGGAGAAATTGGAGAGTGGAGAGCTAGAGAACGATGGAGATCCCTTCTCACAATCATCGTTTCGAGTGTCTTCACCACCACGGTCACCCTGTTGCAGTTGGACCTACGATACACATTACGAGAAACCTCCTTTAGTCATTTTACCGCCTTTTTATTAATGTTTTGAAGTTGGTAAATAGGTTTTGTAGGCCATTTAGAGTCATTTTTGCACTTTTGGGGGGTATTTTTGCTATTTTAAAGCCATTTTTGGTAGTTTATGGGAGTTTTGGCGCCTCTTGCTTGTGTTTTGGCACCTTGTGCTTGTGTTTTGGCACCTTTGGGGTCTCAAGTGGTGCCTTTTGCCTCTATTTTGGCGCCTTTGGGGCCCCAAATGGCGCCTTTTGCTTATGTTTTGGCGCCTTTGGGGTCCCAAATGGCACCTTTTGCAAGCTTGAAGGTTTTTCCCTTGAGTGATTCCAAATGATATGCCTTGTTTTTCCTGCTCGATGATGTTTGATTGATTAAAGTCCTCCCGGTTATGTCAAATGTTATATTGTTGATGTTCGTTGAGGCTTGTATAATGTTCATGAATCATGTTAGTTGTATTGTGCTGTTCAATGATGATTTTGATTGATCTCAGTCTGATTGTGTGATGTTCGTTGCTTGTTTAATAAGATAGTTGATGATTTGATCTCATGATAGGTGAGATTCGAATGATAGGATAACTTGATGATGCATCAACCTCATGATAGGTGAGGATAGATGGTAAGATTCGTTGATGTATCGACCTCATGATAGGTGAAGATTGATGGTAAGATTGATGATATTTCGACATCATGATAGGTGAGGATCGATGATAGGATTCACTGATGTTTCAACCTCATGATAGGTGAGGGTCAATGATAGAATTGATGATGCATCGACCTCATGATAGGCGAGGATCGATGGTAGGATTCACTTGATGTTTCGACCTCATGATAGGTGAGGATCGATGATAGGATAACTTGATGATGTTTCAACCTCATGATAGGTGAGGATTGATGCTAAGACTAATGATCGTCTTGAATGATTGATTTGATGGTCTCGATTGATCCTTATTTGATTGACTGATGATCTTAATTGAACATGATTTGATTGACTGATGATCTTGATTGAACATGATGTTAGGACCACATTTGATAGATTGATTGATGTAATGCTGATTTGTTTTCCATAATATGATTAGGACTTTGATGTGCTCCAGTCTCGGGAATGTTTCCCGAAGACGTGGGAGATGGTTCGTCAGTTGAGTCAGGTGGATTTGGATATTATTTCCCATTGCGGGTTGACATCCTTGTTAAATATACTCCAATATAGGATTAATAGGGGTTTGCTGACTGCTCTAGCATAGAGGTGGCACAGTGACCACAATACCTTTTATCTGGTGACTGGGGAGATGACAGTTACTCCCGAGGATGTTTATCAAATCCTGCGGATTCTAGTGATGGGTGATATAGTTGTTTATGACAGAGTAGAGTAGGGTGGGATTGATGCTTTGCGTAGGATTTTTCGAGATGATTATGTGTCAGGCCATTGGTTCCCCTGGCAACAAATGGTTAGGAGATATGACCCTCTACCATGTGTTCTTTTCCGGATTTGTTGGCGGATTCCTTTGTCCTGACATAGGTCAAAGGGATTTTCAGTGGGTTGGGGTCGAGTATTGGAGTGTATGACGCTGTCGGGGATTAGATATGCATGGGGATTGTCCATGTTAGCCCACTTATACCGTGATCTTCACCATGTTGTTGATCTAAAAGGGGCCAGTTTATTGGTAGGAGTGACACTGCTACAGATATGGGCATGGGAGCATATAGCGATCACTCGGCCATCGGGGGATAAACAACGACCAGTAGGTAGATCCTATGTGTTCAGTTACAATGGTCTGTTTGTTCAGCATAAGCTGGGAAAATTAGCTTATTGGAGATGTGCCCTAGATGATCTGGAGACTGTGACATGGCGCCCGTACTTGGATTGTGAGATGTGGCTAGAGGATTAGGTGGAGATGCCATACATGTCGTTATCACAATACTTGATTGGTCGGACACGTTCTGTGCTTGAGAGATATTTGTATCTGCGGGTTTGTTGGCAGTTTGGATGAGTTCAGGCAATGCCCTAGGGGTTGCCCATTATGCATGACGGCGACAAGATGCGATGGAGTGGGGCCCTTGTTTATCTTATGATGCTACTTGTACTGAGTTTTATACATTGGCGCCATGTGTATGAGATTATGTTCCATAGGTGGGAGATGTAGGGATGATAGAGGATTATTCCGAGTATTTCTATACACATCCTTTTCCAAGGTTATCTAGTCTTGATGAGCTAGTTTCGCCAGTTGATGATGATGATAGGGCACCGAGACAGAGTGGGGATGGAGAGGAGGAGGAGGGTGATATTGGGGATGGAGGGGATGACGAGGGTGGTGGTGGTGACAATGATGGTGGTGGTGGTTCAGGTGTGGGGCCATCGGGTGTAGTTGGTAGTCTCTTTCTAGATTTTGTAGTTCCTACACATAGGAGGAGTATTACCGTACCTTAATCAGTGATTCCTAAGATTTGGATTGGAGTCCCTTCTCATCAACAATAGGCACAGATACATGCATTACAGGGACAAGTTCAAACTTTTCAGGGCTAGTTAGTGCAGGCTCGGGCACAGTTTGAGACACTTTAGGACGAGTTAGTGCAGGCTCGGGCACAGATTCAGATATTGATGGCTGAGAGAGGTGCAGATAGGCAGCATATACAATAGGTACAAACACAAGTTTTCATACTTGCTATAGAGAGGGATGCTTTTAGACATCAAGCAGAGCAGGCCGAGGGCATTACCGAGAGATTACAACAGGTTGCGACGTCTACGGGTACAATGGAGTTCCTTAGAGAGATTCGACACACTGTTCAGGAGTTGCAGTTTTATAGGGGTATTGAGCTGGTTCCTTCCGAGCGGCGAGAGAGCTTTGTACCGTCTCGATCTGGTAGATCCCGGTCTCAGACTGTTAGCATGGGTGTGACATAGCCATTACCTAGAGATAGGAGAGATCTTGGTGCAGGTCTGTCAAGTGGAGGGGGTGTCGGTTCTATGATGCCAACATCATCTAGGGGGAGCTCAACATAGTATCTTATGATGTATATACTGTTGTGACATTGATGATGTATCTTCTTGTGTTCAGACTGTACGATACAGTGCCATTTTTGATAGTGATGTATCTCATCATACTTTTGGATATCCTTATACACTTTGGCATTATGATTTTTGAGGTTATATGATATGCAACGTGATTATGATCTATGTGTTGATATGATGACAGGTGTCTATGATGCATTTAATTTCCATGTTATGATGATAATTCTGATGTTATGATTTGCTATGGATGCAAATGATGATGCAACTGATGTGTTATGAGTCTATGTTGATTTATGAAGGATGCCTATATGATGTATGTGATGGATTTTATTATGTTAATGAAATGTGATGCCTTTTATATTTTTGTTCTTTTCTAATGCAAATATGATGCAATGGATGAGTAAATGATGTATGAAATGATCACACGATGATGCATATTTCTGTTGATGCTTATATGTGATGATGATCATGATGATTATGTAATGATGATGCAAATGATGTGCGATGTTTTGTAATGATGGTTATGCAGATGATTGTGTTATAGGGTCTTAAGCTTAAATGAGTGAATTTGTCCAACTTCAAAGAGTTGTGGGAAGGTTGCCATTAGTTGATTCTTTGTTAAATTAAGCCTCACAAAACCTGACATATCTCCCAATTCTTTTGGAAATATGAAGAGATTCGTTCATTTAAGCTTAGTGAACCACTTCCCTAATGCCACTAAATGAAATGATTTTGATTATGTAAATGAGATGTGATGGATGTCATTTTGTGTTTTCTGATGCAAATATTATGATATGATGTATGAATGAATGAATGATGTAATGTTTTCTAATGTATTGTTATGCAACTATATGAAAATGATGTGTTTTTGTTTAATGTCAAGTGTACTCAATCCATTGATAAGAGAGATAACCTCATTGTTGCAGCTTTGGAAACCCCATAAATACAAATCCAAACTAACATGGATGCAATCTACTCTAACCATGTAGATCTCGTATGCAAAAGTTGTCATTCGTAATAGCCAATTTGTCGTGCTTTTTATGATCATTGGGCCTTTAAAATGTTGAAAGTGAGTACAAGCATCAATAGTATATTTAGACCATGATGACCTGAGTACTACTTCCATGATGTTTTATAGTGCAAGTTAACACAAGCATCTAAGTATAATTAAACCGAGATGACCTGAGTATTGCTTGCGTAAACAGATAAGAGTGAACCATTTTCCTATGCAAATTTGGAATGTCATTAGCGATACTTTGTAGCGCACGTCTCACGACAATTTGTTGTCTTGCACCCGTCAAATAGCCACTCGCTTTCGCCATCCATCTGCTTATCCTTTGAAAGCACAATGTACATATCTTGGCATCGTGGTCATGTCTCACCATAGACTGGGGGAAAATCTTGAACTCATTGGGGCCAACAAACTTTGAGCTTGAACCAAAAGACGAACAGGAAAACAAACGCAACAACAATGATTAAAACACTTTATTTATATTGCTATGCAACTATATGAAAATGCTCTAATACGTATAAATAAACGCTCAATTTATTTATATTGTTCTCGCGACCTATGATGCAAAATATATTAATCTAAGATCTAAACATGATGCTAAACATGATATAAAAACTATCTATAAGACTCTAAGAATGCTCCAAGCTCCAATGATAAACCTGCATGATAACTCTACTTCAAATGTGGATGCAAAATACGAGGCCCAAGGGTTTTATTTATAGCCTTTTCCAAGCATATAGTGAGGTGACAATAATCAATGGTCCATATTCAAATGAGAAAATGGATGGTGAAGATGAAGAGAATCAGGATGTTGTCCCCTTGACCAAAGACAACATGCCATGTGTGTGGAAGAATCTCTTAAGCAATGGGCAGCATGACATTTGGATGGAAGATTCAAGTGTGGGAAGAGAATACCATGTTCTTCCAAAATTGGTGGAAGTGTGGGAGGAAATGGGCCGTGTGCTTCAAAGTTGGTGGAAGAATCTCTTGACTAATGGGCAACATGCCATTTGGATTTATCTCTCGAGGGGGCATATATCCGTCAATACCTGAAAATCAATGTTCTGGGGCATCGAAAACTTTTCTGAGCATCAACATCAAAATTTTCTTTGAAGCAACGTGTAAACACATTACTTCAAAGAGGTACAAAATGTATACACCTAAAAACGGTCATCACCTTTAATTAATTAAATACTAGCTATTTGATTAATATTTCAACTACATATAAATAAATGCTAAAACACTTTATTTATAAATAAATGCAACTATATAGGTGCAAGACAACAGGCGAACAACTATTTGATTAATATTTCAACTATGTATAAATAAATGCTCAATTTATTTATATTGTTCACCCTTCTCTAATTTTCCAAAATCTAAAACACTTTCTTCTAAATTAATTAAATAAACAAGGTTCCCTAAACTTGTTTTATTTAATTAAACTTCACTAAATCCAATTAGGAATTAGAGCACATTTCTACAAATTTTTGTGTGCCACCTCATTAAGGTCACATGAAAATAAATAACTCTAATATTTAATTAGAATTATCCTCAACTCATTTCAAAAAGAACATGGCTCATTTCCTCCCACACTTTCACCAACTTTGAAGCACATGGCTCATTTCCTCCCACACTTCCACCAATTTTGGAAGCACATGGTCTTCTCTTCCCACACTTGAATCTTCCATCCAAATGGCATGTTGCCCATTGGTCAAGAGATTCTTCCACACACATGGCATGTTGTTTTTGATCAAGGGGACAACATCCTGATTCTCTTCATCTTCACCATCCATTTTCTTATTCGAATCTAGACCGTTGGTTATTGCCACCTCACTATATGCTTGGAAAAGGTGATACTTTGTAGCGCATGTCTCATGAAAATTTGCACAATAATAATGATCAACTCATAGACAACAAACAAAGAAAAATCATACTCCTTCCTGGCTCCTCTAGTTCGATACATCATCGAGGGGCTCTAGAGATATGCTAACAAAAATCAAAGTACAACAATTGAACATTTTTGTTTAACGTGATAAACCCATGATTTAGAAGAGCATCATCCTTTTGATTTGATTTTATGTATGATTTTCTGATGTTTTTGGGGTTTTCTCAATTTTCTAATTTTTAGGTGTTTTCTGAGATTTTGACCAAGAACCTGACCTAAAGACCTATCCTAGGGGCCTTGGGGGCTGATCAAAGATTAGCCTTGCCTATGTTATACACATAGAGACCACGTGGTTTGACTGACTCAACCGATTTACATGACTAAGATATGAACAGATGAGGGACGACAACTAATTACAATGGACCGCTAAAGGACTTGACCTAGGGTGTCTCGGGGGCTGATCAAAGATTAGCTTTGCCTGTGTTTAAGCTCAGAGACAATGTAGATCGACAAGATGACTCTGTTTTTGACTTTTTCAATGAATTTTGACATGTTTTTGGATTTTGATATGATATGGATGTTTGATGCATTTCTAATGGTGATTGACGTTCAATGTTGGGTTGCATTTTAATCATTGTTGTTGCGTTTGTCTTCCTAATGTTCGTCTATTGGTTCAAGCTCAAAGTTTGTTGCCCCCAGTGAGTTTAGGATTTTTCCCCCAGTCTATGGTGAGACATGACCGCGATGCCAAAATATGTACATGGTGCTTTCAAAGGATAGGTAGATGGATGGAGAAAGTGAGTGGCGAAAGCGAATGGTCGACATGCTCAAATAGATGGAAAAGCTAACCAATCACAAATAGCGCCTGTTGCCAGGTTCTCACTACTTGTTTTTATTGCACCTTTTTCAAATTTTATGATTTTTTTGATTTTTCACTTCTTTTTTTGTGTTTTTCTCTGTTTTTTATTTTTTTTGTTGCTACCAAGACTCCCATTTACCAGGTTTTCATCAAGGCAACCATTTTTTTAGGACATTTTATGATGTTTTTGGTATTTTTCAGGACCTTTTTCCCAATGCACTTGGATGATTCAAGTGTAGAAATTCTTGAGATATAGGTTGTTGAGGGGTTCATCAAAAAAATCCCCTTTTGGTGTAGACAACTGATATACTCTTGATCTGAAGGCTGAGACAATGACAAAGGAACCGAGCCAGTTTGGTTCAAATTTCCCCTTCTTTTCTCGATCTTGTTGATTTTGAGGGTTCTCTTTCAAGACTAAATCACCAACCTAGAATGTTCCAGGCTTGAATTTGTGGTTGTAACTTCTAGATATTCTTTGCCGATATGCCTTCAGGTGATCCACTGCATGCTGACGGTGTTCATCCAAGAGTTCTAATTCTTGTAATCTAGCAACTATATGATCCTCATCTGAAATGATCCCTTTTAGTGACACTTGGAGTGATGGTATTTCAACCTCAATAGATAGAATAACCTTTGATCCATAAACTAGAGCGTAGGGTAGCTCCTGTCGGGGTTCAGATACTGGTTCTGTAAGCCCACAAGGCAGGGTTCAATTGAATGTGCTAGTCTTTTCTAGCATCATTGATGGTTTTCTTCAGGATTTTAAGGATAGTCTTGTTTGAGGCCTCAGCTTGGCCATTTCCTTGAGGATAATATGGTGTAGAAAATTGATGCTGGATGTGAAATTTCTCACAAAGTTCTTCAACGTCTTGATTTTTGAAAGGTTGTCCATTGTCAGTGATGATGGACTGAGGGATGCCGTATCTATAGATGATATAGTTCAGGATGAAGGACGAGATTTGTTTTCCTGTGATAGTAGTTAGAGGGACGACTTTGATCCATTTCGTGAAATACTTAGTAGCTGTGATAATGAACTTGTGTCCATTGGACGAAGATGGATGAATCTTGCCTACGAAGTCCAATCCCCACTAATAAAAGGGCCATGTTGATGAAAAATGGTGAAGTTCCTACGCTGGTGCATGGATGAGATTGCCATGAATTTGGAATTTCTAGCATTTCTTGACAAATTGAAAAGAATCCTTCTCTATTGTTGGCCAATAGTATCCCAGACGGAGGAGTTTCTTAGCTAGGATTAAACCACTTGAATGAGTGCCACAAACACCTTCATGTACTTCTTACAAAGCCATTTTAGACTTGTCATGTTCCAGACATCGGAGGAGAGTTCCATCAAGACCTCGTCGATAAAGGACATGTGCGATAAGGGTGTGTCGGGGGTTTGGCGAATGAAGTTTCATTTTTGATTATGAGATAGGTTAGGAGGGAGGGTGTTATCTTTTAGGTACGTATAGATTTTCCCAGAGAGCGAAGTATCAACCTCAGCTAGATAGTATATAACTTGAGACTCAGGGTTGTCATAAGATGGGTTGAACAGTTGTTCCACCATGAACTCGTAATGGGCTTGTTTCTTCAGAATATGCAAGAGAGAAGCAATGGTCACCATGGCATCAATGACTTTGTTGTCACTTCGAGGAATTTGCTCAAATATTATTTCTCCAAATTACTTTTTGAAGTCATCAACCATTATTTTGTAGGGAATCAACTTGTCATCCTTTGTTTGATAGTCATCGTTTACTTGGTTAATGACTAGTTGTGAATCCCCATAGACATGTAACTCAGTGATCTTCCACTCAACTAATACTTTGATTCCAATGATCAAGGATTCATACTCGGCTGTGTTGTTGGTACAAGGGAACATCAGTTTGTAGGACTTAGGAATGGTGTGTACTTGTGGTGAGATAAAAAAGATTCCAAATCTTGATCCATGTTGTGTATAAGAACCATCAAAGTACAAGACCCATTGTTGTGTTGATATTGTTAGGACATCAACATCTAGAAACTCAACGTTCATGGGATGATTGTCTTGTAATGGTGCTTCAACTAACTAGTCTGCAATTGCTTGTCCTTTGATTGCCTTCCTATCAACATATTGGATGTCGAATTCACTTAGCATCATGACCCACTTGGCTAGTCTTCTAGTTAGATTAGCTTTGCTCATAAGGTATTTTAGTGGATCTATCCTGGCTATTAACTTGATGGTATGGGTGAGCATGTAGTGTCGCAATTGTTGGGTGGCAAACACTACTGCTAGACAAGCCTTTTCAATGAAAGTGTAATTGATTTCATATCCATTTAAGGTTATGTTGATGTAATATATTTCCCTTTCTTTTCCCGTTGAATCCTCTTGCGCTAACAAGGATCCCAATGATATTTTAGTTGTCACTATGTACAATAAAAGTGGCTTTCCTTCTGTTGGTGGCATCAAGACAGGTGGAATCATCAGATATTGTTTTAATTGATTGAAGGCTCCTTCACATTTTTCATCCCATCGGAAAGATACATTCTTGTGAAGCAAGTGGTTGAAGGGGTGAGTTTTGTCAGCCAGTTGTGCAATAAACCTCCTGATGGATTGGAAAATTCCTTGTAAGGATCTGAGTTGGATGATGTTTTTTAGGAGGAGGCATCTCCATGATAGCTTTGACCTTTGTAGGGTCCACTTGAATGCCTTTAGTCGACACAATATACCCCAAAAGTTTAGCTGATGTTACACTGAATACACATTTCTTGGGATTTAGTCTCACATTGAACTTCTCTAATCTGGTGAAAATATTATCTAAGATCTCTAGGCGTCCTTCTCTAGTGTAGGAATTTTCCAAAAAATCATCTTCATAGTCTTCCATGAAAGTGTGCATCATGTAATGAAAGATGGTGGTCATTGCTCTCTGATATGTGGCTCCAACATTTTTCAATCCGAATGGCATGACCTTCTAGCAAAAAGTGCCCCAAGGGCATGTGAACGCAGTTTTATTTTGATCTTCAAGAGCAATTTTGATTTGATTATATCCTGAAAATCCATCCATGAGTGAGAGCATTTCATGTCCAACAGTCAAGTCCACAATGATGTCAATATTAGGCAGGAGAAAGTCATCTTTTGGGCAAGCTTTATTGAGATCTCTGAAATCTGTGCAGATTTTGATGCTTTTGTCTGGCTTGGAAACATGTACAATGTTAGAGATCCATTCTGCATAGTCGATAGGTCTAATAAATCCCACATTTAATAACTTCTTCAGTTTAACTTTGACCAATATGGCAATGTGGGGATGCATTTTCCTTAATTTTTGTTTGACCGGTTTTACTCCTGCTGGTAGAGATAGGTGATGCATGATGAGTTATAGATCAATCCTTGGCATGTTGACATAAGACCAAGCAAAGTTGATTAGCCTTTCTGTGAAGAATTTGATGAAGTCTAGTTTTTCTCGATCTGTCAAGGATTCTGCTAGATGGACAGTTTTCACTGTTTCCTCATTTCCAATATTGATAGATTGGGTGGGCTCAACTAATATTTTAAATCGTTCTTGAAAGTGTTTGGGGAGTGTGTCAAATATTCCATCCTTCAACGCCTCAAAGAGGTTTTCATTGTTGGATACACTCTTTGTTTTTACTTTTTCTAGATCTAATACTACCATTGAATGGTTTTCACCATCAGATCTATTCCCTGTATTATTCATTTTGCAGCTAGAAATTTTGACACTCTCTTGGTTGGAAGCTTTGTTACGATGTTCAATGGTGGAATATGTTTCAGGATTGGTGGAACAGAGGAAGTTGAAAATGGCTTCATCGTTTGAAAAGAAGGGAATATCAGACGACTCAATTTGATCCCAATCTATTAGTTCAGGATATATCAAGGGTAAGGTGTCATTGGATTGGCTAAATTTAGATGCAGTAAGAGTCCCAATGGTAACATTTTTAGATTTTCAAATAACGAAATCGATGTCTATAAGGTAACTCTCCTCCGAATTATCCGTTTCACTTCGAGTTTGATCATCTTCACTGGAATCATCAATGTGTAGTGATCCTATTTCAAGTAGTCTATGACCTAAACTTTGACCCTCCTCAAGTATGGATGTATACTTTTGGACTACATCAATTTCCTTATCATGACAAGACTCTACAGATAACGAATTCCACTCATACTCATTTGAATTAGTTTCATGAGCATCACTAGCTTGTAGTTGTAGGATTCTTTCAACAACTAGTTGTTTGGATTCTTCTCTACACTCTTCTCTATACCCCAGTCCTATTTTATCTTTGGCTTGCATGGTGAGAGGTTGTATTGGTTCTATGATGCCTTCCTTTTACTGATAGGACCTTTTCCCTCGTATCCCATCTTTTCCATGATTTTCTTCCCTTTCCCATATTGCTCTGTCTGTACACTTGAAGTGGATGCTTTTGATGATTCTTCATCTTTGTACAACCAGTTTAAAACCTCCTTGTCATCTGACTCATGGACTAATGTGCCTACTCTTACAAAGGTTCCATCAAACAGTGTGGTGGGTTGTGATGATTGCTGTCTTGATGTTGATGGTTGTCCATATGACTTTGGAGAAGATGACAGTTGCAACAAGCATAAGGATTGCTGAAATGAGTATTCCCCCATGCCATTGTCTTTCAATTGGGTCTTGGAAACTTTTTTTGATAAGGATTCAAGTTGAATTTCCTAATTTTGTGGAATAAGATTTGATATACTTTCTTTACTTGAGGGATTGGAGTCACCGATATCCTTATCCTTTGATTGGTCCTTTTTCTCAACCCACTTTGACAAGGCATTTAGTTGTTTCCCATCATTTGATAAACCCTGAGTTGGGGCCTCCTTGTTGTGTGGTATAAAAGTATCTTAGGTAGTCTTAAGAGCATTACAATATTGAGGATTATTTGAGTCAACCACAATAGTGATTTCTTTCCCATTGAATGGGAATTTCAAACACTGGTGATATGTGGATGGTACTGCTTGCATGTCATGGATCCAAGGTCTTCCCAAGAGTATGTTGTAGGTTAAATCTTTGTCTAACACCTGGCATACCATATCTCTGAAAACTGGTCCCACTTGAATAGGTAGCACTATCAATCCTTGTGAAGATCTCTCCTCATCATCATATGCTTTTATTGTGATTTTCCTCCTAGGATCAATAACATTTTATGAATAGCCGAGTGCACAAACAAGTTTCAAAGTATAGATATTCAGGCTAACTTATCCATCTATTAGGACATGTTTAACGCGGTGCTTGTGGATTAAGACCTCAATTTCTAGAGTAGCGTTGTGGGGATGATTGATAGATACATCATCATGTTCAGAAAAGGATAAGCAGTGTGGTGCAGTCAAATGTCCCACCATAGTCTAGAATTGACAAACCTCTAGATTGTTGGGTACCGTGGTGGCAACTAGAGCTTGCTCCAAGATTTCCTTGTGAGTAGGAGAAAACTTGAGTTCTAATATGGATATTTGTGCGGGTATCTTTTGTAATTGATCCACTATGTTATATTGGGTTGCAGGGATAGCAATTGATTTGGACGTGGAAGGGGTAGCTCCTTTCAATGTTACCTTGGCTTGTCTTCGTGTGATTGCATTGACTGGTGTGTTGTCGTGTTGTTCCCTGGTTTTGATAACATTGATTTGATGCGAGGTAGTGTCAACATTATGGTGATGACTTTG
Source organism: Sequoia sempervirens (assembly GCA_007258455.2). Taxonomy (NCBI): domain Eukaryota; kingdom Viridiplantae; phylum Streptophyta; class Pinopsida; order Cupressales; family Cupressaceae; genus Sequoia; species Sequoia sempervirens. The sequence goes on from VDFB02105785.1 coordinate 147,249,432, forward strand.
AATTATGTTTTGTTCATGTCCAATGGTGTCATCATTTGTTGGGTTATCATTGACAATAGTATCTGATTTGTCATGGTTTGGATCATCAACCACCTCAATATGCAAAATGGTGGTGTCATAGACATAGGTTATGTTCTTTCCCTTGTTGTTTGATGTTGAAGACTCTCCTTTCTCATAGTTTGGTAGAGGGTTCTTGAACGCCCCATGGTCATTGTTTATTTGGAGTTCTACCAATATCGTCTTTTTGTCAATTAGATCTTGTATCAAGTGTTTCAATTGCATGTAGTCATTGGTTTTATGTCCCTTACTGCAGTGAAACCCACAAAAGCGGGCCTCATTCCACCATAGGGGTTTAACTTGTGGTTCCCAATTTCTCACTTCTGGTAGAGTTATGACCTTAGTTCCGAGAAGTTATTTTAATGCTGATTTTGGTGATTGCTCAAAAGGTGTGAACCTCCTTTGATTTGAGGATACTCGATACAATGGTGTCCTAGATCTAGCATTACCTTGATTGTTGCTTTGGTTGACATTTTGGTTGTTTCCATGGTTGTTTCCTTGGTTGTTGCCTTGGTTGTTGCTCTGATTATTGCCTTGGTTGTTGGGGGGATTGTTATTCTGATTAGTTTTGGCAGCTATTGCAGATAGGTTGAATATAGATTTTGCATTTTGACCTTTGACTGTACCATCATTGCTTCCAACATTCTTGTTTTGTTTCCAAAAATTGGGTTTGTCGCCACTATTGTAATTGTTGGAGTTTGATGAGTTGTTTTCATTGTATATCTTGATGACTCCTCTCTTCACTAGGGCAACCTCAATTTTGATCCCATTCTCAATCAATTTTTTGAAGGTTGGGGGACATTGTAATTCCAATCTATAACTCATCTCGTCATTAAGGTTGTCAATAAAGATTGCTATCTTTTCCTTTTCTGGTACGAGACGAGAGTATCATGCAAATAACCTTCTCCATTTTTGCAAGAATACAAGGAACAATTCACCCTTGTTTTGTTTCAAGTTACAAAGATATTTCATAATAATATCATGTTGGGTGTTGTAAGAATATTGGGTGATGAACTTGTTGACTAATTTGTCAAAGTTGGTAATTGGTGGGGTGAGTTTGGAGAACCATTCAAGACAATTCCCACCTAAGCTTCTTGGGAATAATCTCATCAAATTTGTTTCCTCATATGTAAATTCAAGACTCATGGTCCTAAACTCTCTCACATGGTCTATCAGATCGGTTTTTCCTTGTATTTGTCATACTTTGGGAAATCACAATGTTTGGGAAAGGGTATCATGTGAATGCTTTGATCAAATGGATAAGGACAAATGTCTTGGATCAAGTATCATTTTGAAGTCCCTCTTTGCATATCAAGGATTTGTTGTTGAAGGTTCTTCATTTGATGAGTGAGAGCAACCACTTGTTCAGGATCATTTTTAGGCTTTTTGGGAGGCGCTTTCAATTGATTTACATCAAAGTCTTTTGGTAATTTGGCACCTTGTTTAGCTAGCATAAGGAGGCATTTTTTCCCATTTCTTTCGAAAATCTTTTCTAAACACTTGTGGAAATTGGGGTCTTGTTCAGCGTGTTGGATATCTTCTTTGGTTATTTCTTCTCTGTCAGTGTTATTGAGTCCATGAAAAGGATTCTCTTCAGCCTCCACCATGATGTTTTGTGTTTCACTGTTTTGAGTTTTGGTATTTTGAGTCTCAATGATCAAAGTTTCAATGGTCAGAATTTCAATGTTTGGAGTTTCAAGGGTTGGAGTTTCAATGTTTGGCTCTTCAATGTTTTGATTTTCAAGTCCTTTTTCCTTGAGCTTTTATTTTTGAAACCTTGTTTGGACGGGCATACAAGTGTTATAGTTTTGACTAAACTTTGATTTAGGTTTTGGAAAAGTACCAAGGATTACCACTAAGTCAAATAGAATGACAAATTCTAATGATACTAGGTTGGATTTGACTATATAGCTTCATTTCGTGATGAGAGGATGATAAATCCTGATGATGAAACTAGGCTTAACAATCAAAGGTGTGGTAAATTTGATGATTTTGGTACTTTGAGATGTTAGATCTTGGTTTAGGTTGGAAAATTCCACTTGTAGAGGTCAATTTTAACAAGTTTAGACTTCTAAGGTATCTAAGGAATGATTTTGGACTTGAGAAAGTTTCAAAATTTTGGTTCAAACTGTGAAATCGACGATAAATGTTCTTCCGAAATGAGGTACTCAAATCTTTAGAAAAGTTGTGGATTTTGACAATAGTAAAAGATGTATAATTCAGGATTGTTCTTGCAAGCTCTTTTGTAGAAATTGAAGGTCAACCTCTCTCTAAATTCGTAAAGTGTTGATAGACGTCTTTGGTGTTCCTTTGGACTAAGAGGTATGGACTTTGGTTTCCAAATTTTAATCTTTCATGAACATTTGGTAACACGCATGTTCAAACTCTGTTTTACCTAAGGATTGGTTGAACACTACTGAGGATTCCCAAGATGAGATTGATTGTCAGACAAGAAATGAACCTAGCTGACTGTTTTGTGTTCTGCAAAAGGTGCCAAAACAGAGACAAAAGGCGCCAAAATAGGTTCAGACTTGATTTTTTTGAAAGTTTCTTGAAAATGGTCGTATCTTGGTCATACAAAGGTCTTTTTTGGAGATTTTTTTTTAATGGGGTATAATTTCATAAGCTATGCAATGGTGTAGGTATTTCTCAAATTTTGTGGAGTTAAAATTCTGAATCAGGGTTTTACTTTCGATACGTGACGTTTTGTTTGTTTTGAAAACACTTTGATAGAGACACATCAAGCAGTGTACACTCTTAAGGTTGTGAAAGACTGTATTCTTTTGGATTCCACGCAGGTTTTACCCCAACCGCACTTTTTCTTAGCGGATGACTAGATGCTTGACCCCACTGGCTCCCTTCCATGACACACTTCTCGGGGCAGCTAAGCACCAATACCCATGAATCTCCCATGAAATATTTTTAATCTCTACTAAGAATTGCGAGAATGTGGATGCCTTCTCAACGACCATTGTTGCACCAAAGAATAGATAAAGGATTTGGCCAAACTACAATAAGGGTTTTAGTAAGGACTTTCTGTTTGTGGGGGTTGATCCATGCAGTGAGAGACCATTACTACCCTTCTCGTCAGAACCAACCTCGTGATAGTGGCCTTTGTTCTAGTATCCACACTTATATACCGGTTGGAAATGCGCTTGGCTTTAGCGTGTTACCAGTTGGGTCGTTCCCTTGGGTGAGTACTTTTTCCCACAAGGCATGCCCTTTAAGATAAACAAAAGCAATCAAGTATACCCATAGTTCGATCAATCTTTATTCCACATGAATAAAGAGAGAACACATGCAATATACTCAACTCACACTCGCACACGAAAAGTGAATGGTTCTAGATTTTTGGTCACCCATTTAAGGGGAGAGCATATGCTTACCATCCATCAAGCACAAAAGACATGGGGTTCATTAATACTTTAATTAAGCTATGTTTCTAACTTAACCAAAAGGAAACATGATGTTCGTTAACCTCTTAATTAAGCTATGTTCCTATCTTAACCAAAAGGAAACCAAGTAAATCATTTCTAGCCCCTACAATATGTAAGTAGTTTGGTAAGAATGTCTTTGACAAGTGTTTTTGGGAAACTTGAAAATCAACAACACAAAGTATTAGCCTTCATATTTTACAAAAGGCCCCAAAACAGAGACAAAAGGGGCCAAAACAGAGACAAAAGGCACCAAAAGAGAGACAAAAGGTGCCAAAAGAAAGATAGGGTGTTCCAGAATGATGCAAAAGGCGCCAAAACAGAGACCAAAGGTGCCACTTGGGATCCCAAAGGTGCCAAAATAGAGACAAAAGGCACCAAAAAAGAGATAAAGTAGTCTAGAATGGTGCAAAAGGTGCCAAAACACATACCAAAGGCGCCAAAATAGAGACCAAAGGTGCCAAAACAGGTGCAAAAGGCACCAAAAGGCTCCAAGAGGCTCCAAAAGGCTTCGAAATGAGTGTAAGAGGCTCCAAGATAGGTGCAAGAGGCTCCAAGACAAGTGAAAAAGGCTCCAAGAGGCTCCAAAAGGCTCACGTTCGTACTTATGAACATAAATTTTCAAGCATGTTAGTAATAAATGGGGCAAGGCCCCACGGTGGGTGCCATTTTTGTGTGTGTGAAATATGAAAAGTTAGTATCAACACAAACCTTAATGAAATGATTTATATTTAAAGATTCAAAGCAAAGTAAACTATTCTAAGTTGCAATAAAGATAAATCTTCCAAGAACATCTCATTGTCCTCTATTCTTAAATGATTCTTTTTAACCTTTTTGGCCCTCAGATTTCTATGTGCACAAAGGCTATTAGAATGGCACTTAAGAAGAAATGGGATTAGTATTCAACATGCAAGCTAATCTAATGCCTACATGAAACTATATGTAAACAATCATGATGAAGGATATGATGAGTGAAGGATGATGTTGATGATAAATGGACAAGTGGAGGTGGATACTACGGTAGTGATCTATATGATTCTATGCATGATACTCCATATGCTAAAATGCAAACCTAAAATGAACTAATCTAAAATGCAACTATGATGCAATATATTAATCTAAGATCTAAGCATGATGCTAAACATAATATAAAAACTATCTATAAGACTCCAAGAATGCTCCAAGCTCCAATGATAAACTTGCATGATAACTCTACTTCAAATGTGGATGCAAAATACAAGGCCCAAGGGTTGTATTTATAGTCTTTTCCAAGCATATAGTGAGGTGGCAATAATAAAAAATCCAAATTTGAATAAGAAAATGGATGGTGAAGATGAAGAGAATCAGGATGTTGTCCCCTTGACCAAAGACAACATGCCATGTGTGTTGAAGAATCTCTTGAACAATGGGCAACATGCTATTTGGATGGAAGATTCAAGTGTGGGAAGAGAAGACCATGTGCTTCCAAAATTGGTGGAAGTGTGGGAGGAAATGAGCCATGTGCTTCAAAGTTGGTGGAAGTGTGGGAGGAAATGAGCCATGTGCTTTTTTAAATTAGTTGAGAATAATTCTAATTAAAAATTAGAGTTATTTATTTTCATGTGACTTTGATGAGGTGGCACACAAAAAGTTGTAGAAATGTGCTCTAATTCCTAATTGGATTTAGTGAAGTTTAATTAAATAAAACAAGTTTAGGGAACTTTGTTTATTTAATTAATTTAGAAGAAAGTGTTTTAGATTTTGGAGAATTAGAGAAGGGTGAACAATATAAATAAATTGATCATTTATTTATACGTAGTTGAAATATTAATCAAATAGCTAGTATTTAATTAATTAAAGGTGATGACTATTTTTAGGTGTATACAAGCACAATCTTCCCAAAAGTCCTCAATAGAAGGTTGATGTTGGTATGAACTTCCTCCATATAAATTCCGTCTCACAAAACCCTTACTATGAAAATTGGCCCTCATGAATAAATGCTGGAGATTATACTCTTGAGAAGTCCTTCAATGCATTGGGCCATCTGATTATTTTTGCATGTGAAGGAAGGAGTTGTCAATTGGAAAGGATACCCCCACTTCCCCATACTTATGTATTTTACATTCATAACACCCATTTGTCTGCAAACCTCCAGGAACACCAACAAATCTTTAAGATATCTAGGCAATTTTAATGGGGCTTTCTGAAAACCTCCTATCCTCAAGTAAGAAAATATATCAAATTGAATATAAGTCTTCCAAATTCTGATACAAGAGACATTGACTTTGAATAAAAACACATTTCAGGATTTCCATCCAATTTCCTCATAGCTTCCATAAAAAATGCATCATTGACAAGGGAAAAATCTCCCATCTTGACTTGCGTAGTAAACTGTGGATAACACTTATATACAGGCATGCCAGAAGTTGGAGGTACCTGTGGCTTTATTCTTGGCCAAAATGACCTTTGATTGGCTATATATATATTAAGCAAGAACACAGATGGAAGGTAGTAGTCTTTTGGAAATTGACTAATTGCTCGTTCAAATGGAAGAAAATTATTTTGGCCCAATCAATGAACACATTTTCATCACAAATAACCAAAATGAACTGACACATCCAATTTTTAAAAGACTCAATTTGTGCATTCCCAACAATGCAATGCAACAAAGCAATGGTGTCTACAATTTCCTCTTTTAAATGCATTCTTTTAAGTTTGACAGGTAGCTGTGACTTACCTCCTTTCTCCGATTTCAACCACCCTTTGGCCATAGAATTCTTGCACCAGTTCTCATTGGCTTTGAAAAAATCACTAGCCGCTGCAATAGACATGTCCTTCATGGGCATCCTCTCAGGAATCCTTAACACATGAGGAACAACTCTAGGAGAAATCTTAGCAACAACAGTCCCGTCCATGGCTTTGATCTCTTGCGTTTCTGGAATGTATCTTCTCGCGCATGCGCCTATTAGGTCTATGCTCATAATGTATTTTGGAAAACCCTTAGCGTGAACTAATCCGCTTTCTAACAATTTTGCATCAATAGCAACTCTTTTGTCACTTTCCAAACCCGCCTAGAATTCCTCGAGCTTAAAGGATCCCAACTCTGTGTCCCTTATGTTGAGCCAACGATTTTCAATTTCAGAATGCATGAGCTCACAGTACACGGAGGAACACTTGTATGCTTGAATAAATAATTGTAGATGGCAGAGGTGCTATTATAGGCATAACCAAATAAATTTTCAGCACCTTAAGTCATATAAAATGACAGGACGTGTGTTTGGTGCTGAATTAATATGACGCTATATTTTAATCCTTGGTAAAGAAAACCCTAGGATTTGCGTGCTTTACAAAAATCCTTGATAAGACATCTCCAAGTTGTACCATATGCCTCATTAAATGCATAGGTGGTGCCTCGAAACATGCGGGTGAACAATAGATTACCTTGTCGCGGAAAACTGAAACTTAGAACTCAAAGTTGGGAGTTACGAAGTTATGCAAACCTCTGAATCCTCAACTACACAATGAACCAACATACTTGACACCACAAAAGAAAAAGAAGTCTGGCCATTGGGAAGTTAGGAAAAAATGAACCTGACGACAAGGTTAAAGACACTGAGCGCCAACAACTTAGGTTTCAAAACTTATAGAATGCACGACAATAAGTTAGAAACTTAGAGGAACCCGCGACAAAGATGAAAATGGAGGCAAGGACTTTAGACTTGGGAAAAAAATAAAAGATTAATGACCAAGGAAGACAAAAATTAAAGAGACATGATACATAGTATACCTATAGGTAACATGGAGAATGCAAAGAATTTTGATGAATTGTACTTCAAAGGAAGTGATTCTCCACATCGAGAATCTGTGTTTGATATGGATCATGTTACAGGTGAAGAATACTTGCAACTCAAAGGAAATAAAATTCCCAAGGGATTAGTATCTCTGGAGAAACTTTTTGATAAGCATCATCGCTATGTCAAGAAGCAACTCTTAAATTTTGATTCATCTAATGAAGTGGAATAGATCAACTTAGGAACTGAAGCAAATCCTAAGATGGTGAACATCGGTAAGTGTTGCACGATTGAAGAAAGGAAATAGTTTGCCTAGTTGTTACAAGAATATATGGATGTCTTAGCATATTCATATGAAGATCTAAAATCTTTTTGGCCTAAAGCGGTGTAACACGATATTCAACATGATATTCCTCTCAAAGTTGGAGCCTTGCCTTACAAACAAAAAGCAAAGGTAGTACAACCCAAAGATTTTTGGAACGATCCTTGTAGAAGTTCAAAAAATGCTCAATGCCCGAATAATATTCCCTACCCACCATTCAACATGGATAGCAAATATTGTTCCCGTTCATAAAAAGAATGGTGAAATCCGTATTTGTGTGGATTTTAGAAATCTAAACCAACTGTCACTCAAATAAAATTATCCTCTTCCAGTGATGGACCAAGTCCTACAAAATGTGATTGACTCCGAAATGCTCTCCATGTTGGACAGGTTCTCCAGTTACAATCAAATTGAAGTTAATTCAAGTGATCAACACAAAATGACCTTCACAACGCCATGGGGTACTTTTGCATATCACAGGATGCCTTTTGGTTTGATCAATGTTGGCTCCACATTCCAATGTGCTATGGATTTGGATTTTCATGATGTGATGGGTAAGTTTATCGTGGTATATCTTGATGATCTCATGGTGTTCTCTAAAAAGCTTCATGAACACTCCTACCATCTAAGACAAATCTTGGAGAGATGCCGACAACATGGTATTTCCTTGAACCCCAAAAAGTCAATTTTTGGGGTTATAGAAGGTAAACTCCTTGGTCACGTTGTGTCCACAGAGGGAATCAAAATTGACATAGAGAGAGTCAACAGTATTAAATCTCTTACCCTGCCATCAAGCAAGAAGGCTGTCCATTCCTTCTTTGGCAAGGTAAACTTCCTATGAAGGTTTCTCCTAGAATTTGCAGAGAAAACTCGTCATATTGTAAATATGATGAAGGGTAATACTAAATTTCGTTGGACGAAAAAAGGGAAAGCAATGTTTGATGACATCAAGGAGGCCATTGTTCATGCGCCCGTGTTGGTCTATCCCAACTACACCAAAGAATTCATCATGTACAATTATGCTTCCGAGCATACACTTTCAACGATTCTAGTGCAAGAAAACAGTGAGGGTTTTGAATCTCCCATTGCATTCATGAGCTGTCCTCTAAAGAATTATGAATTAAAATATTCTTAGATGGAAAAAAATTCCTTCACTGTAGTTAAAGTTGTTAAGAATTTTTGGTTCTATATTCTAAATAGCCATGTCAAAGTTCTAGTCCCAGATTCAACTGTTAAGTCTATCTTAACACAATAGGAATTTGGAACGAAAAGGAGGCAATTGGATTGCCAAGATTCAAGAATATGGTATGGAAATCAAACCCACCAAGTTGATATGTGGGCATGGGCTTTGTCAGCTTATCGTTGAAAATAATCTAGATGAATAAATTTCAGAAGATGAAGTTTTAGGTGATGAAGAGGTAGATCCAAGTGAACTTCCAATGGTGTTGTTTGTCAGCACCACTGACGAATGGTATTCCAACATTGCCCATTTCCTCACATATGGGGAATTTATTGATCATTTGACCTCAAAAGAAAAAAGAACTATCAAGCTAAAATCAACAAACTTCATCTTGTGGGACAATGGCCTATACAAGCGTGCAATGGATGGGACTTTTCTTTGATGTGTTGATAAGGAACAACAACAAAGACTATTGAAGTCATACCATGACTTGGCATGTGGAGGACACTTCTCGGCACTAGTAACTGCTCACAAAATCCTAAGAGCTAAGTAGTAATGGCCCACACCTTTTCAAGATACACACTCTGGGGTGCATAAGTGCGATTGTGGGAAAGCTGAAGTTGGCAGCTTTACCCCTAAAACTAGTTGTTATTGAGGAACCTTTCCAACAATGGGGAATTGACTTCATCAGTGTAGTTAATCCATCATCAAGTGCAGGGAACATCTACGTCCCAACTGTAGTTGATTATTTCACCAAGTGGGTGGAAGTAATTCCTACTAAGCATGCTAATTTTGAAGTGGTGTGCAATTTCTTAAAAGAAAACATCATTTCCAGGTTTGGCGTGCTGAACAAAATCATTGCTGACAACGCTTCTGCCTTCTCGTCAAAAGAGATCACTGAGTTCTGTTTTGAACACGACATAACCTTGTCACATTATTTCGACTATTACCCACAAGGTAATGGCCAGGATAAATTGAGCAACAAAAATCTGGTGACTATCATCCATAAGTTGTAGACGAGAATCAACGTTTGTGGCACAAGGCCTTGTATGACACTTTGTGAGCATATAAGATAACTTCGAAGCGGAAAATTGGCATGTCTCCCTTTCAACTCTTGTATGGGTTGAATGCTGAGATTCCCATAACCTTGGAACTTCCAGCCCTCAAATTGGCTAAGGCCATTGAGGATGAGACTTTTGATAACTCTGTTGATAAACGCATTATGTATCTCTCCGAATTGGAAGAGAATCGAGTAGCTGACCGCATCATGGAGCACCAGGACTAGGTAAAGAATATTTTTGACAAAAAGGCCAAGTATTGAGTATTTCAAATCGATGATCTCATTCTCCTTTGGAACAAACAAAGAGAACCAAAAGGTATGCAAGGAAAATTTGACTCACTATGGATAGGTCCTTTCCAAGTTCATCAACTGCATGGTGAGAACAGTTTCTTGTTAGCATATGGAGATGAAACACTATTTTCCCTTCCTCACAATGGGAAACACCTCAAACACTTTACATAGTAAAGTGATGAGCATTTCAAATGTAAATACTTTTATTTTTAGTCCTTTGTGTCTTTTTGTTTTAAGTTGCGTCATCGTTGTCGCCTGACTCCAAGCCCAATGGATGGATGAAGGCACTTGAATTCTGGAGTTCTTCTCCCTTCATCCATTTCAAAGAATGGTTGAAGGAAGATACCTAGTAGGAGGTAGTTGTTATCACAAAATCAAGTAGCACTCGTTCCATGGATAACCCCCCTACGAAACTTGTCTGTTTCCTAGGTTCATGATGTTCAAGCATGCAAAATGAGGCAATTTTCAATCCACCTCAAAGTGCATTCCAAAGTCTCAAACAGTCTATTTGAGTGTCCCTCTGTGTTTTCCTCGTGAAGACCTTTGAAACGAGTATCTTTGTGAACTCTCGTTGTTTATACTTAGTGAAATTGGGAAAAGTGTAGAAGCTTCGGAAGAGAGCACTCCGACTTTTCCAAAAAATTGGCTAAGTGTCAAAAGTGCAAGGGTGGGATTTTTTAGCGCCCTTGCATTTAAGTGAATTTTTTATTTGGTGCAAGGGTGCTTATTTTCAATGCCCTTACATTCTTTCTCCATACTTAGTCATTTTTATGACTAGGGCAATGTTTTTTGACTCAATTGCACTTTTCACTATCTTTTCCACTTTTCATGCCTTAATTTATTGAAACGACTTGAGTTGTCCAAAAAACTTGCAAATCACTTAAAAGTGATTTTAGGTTATTTATCCTTCATTCTTATCATTTGTTTTTCACCTCTCTTTGCTGGGAAAACATCTTCTATTTGCAAAAACATGTTTTTGTGAAGATCTTCAAGCAATTTCCAGCTGTGTTTTTCATGGTTTTTCTAGGTATGTTATTTTTTCTTTCCTCTTCCATTCACTTTCGTTTTGAGTCTAAGTTTTTCTTTAAATTTGGAAACACATTTGTTGTTTGTTTTCTTATTTTCTGTCCATATGGTTTCTCTTTCACACATTTCTTCTTTACCCTTGAATCTACATCATTCTCCAACCTGTGCGTGGGTTTTTCTCTTCCTCCTAACATGTTTTCTTGCCCTCTTTTACGTCATTTTCCATCCATGTTTTTTTTTGGGATTTTGTTTTGTTTAAGTACGAACCTATGTAACATATTGTTTCACCTTCTCTCCTATGGTTTCATTTCCCTTCCTTGTTCTCCATCGTTCCTTTGTTTCCCTCATTTCCATTTTGAAAGCATGCATGGGTTTTGTAAGTACTCGTTTCAAAGAAAGAAGCACTCATTTTTGTGAATAAGTTTCACTTACATGATCGATGGCGGTGAAATAAGAGATCATTACAACAATACACATTCCAAGTCTCAACCTTCGAATGACACATAATTTTCATGTCCAAGCGGGCTTTTTGATCACAATTGCATTTCATTAGTTTATCAACTAAGTGTCAAAGCGCTTATTTTTCTCGCCTTTGCACTTAAAACTTTTGCAAACAAAGAGCCAAGTGTCATGGTGAGATTTTTCAACGCCCTGACATATCATTTACAAGCTAACACCCAAAAGTGAAAGGGTGCTGATTTTCAGCGCCATTTCACCAAGATGCATTTTCCTAAGTGCAAGGGCGTTGATTTTTCAGTGCCCTTACACTTTTCCCAGTTTTTGCTCCAAAACACTTCAAATATTTTTATCTTCTCTCCGAACCCCATTTCTTCATCCCAACATCATTTTCTATGCCTCATCGCTCATTTTATGCTTGCTCAACATCGTTTCTCTCTTCATGCATCCCAATGCTTCTTTTTTGACTAACGTTTGTTGATTCATCATCTTTGTAGTTCCTTTTTAGATCTAGTCAAGGGATCTTTGAAGTTGTATCTTTTTGATCCAGTTACACTCAGATGACAACCAAGAAACCTCTATCATCTTCAAAGGATAAAGGAAAAATGAAATACAAGTACCAAGGTATTTATCTGCTGACAATAGTAATTTCAAAGGAGGATGAGATAAAAGACACCGAGGTTGGTCATCAAGACTTCATTGATTTTGTGAAAAGAATTGAGAAAAAGCCTCTTGAATACTCTCTGAGAGCCATTGTGCATACTAATCTACATTTGGTGTCCACGTTCCCTACTTTTGCACATAATACAAAGTTTTTACTCCAAGTTGCATCCCATTACATCAGGGAAAACAAAAGTGTGATTGATTCCTCTGGGCAGGAGATATTAAGACTTGACCCTGATTTCTTTGATATTGTTTTCAGAGTCCCAAAAATGGAGTACACTGAAATCTCAATACAACAAGCATAGGAAGTCTATGACTCAAATACCAACAAGGCTAAGTACCTGGTAAATAGTCAATGGTTGAAAGAACCCAGGCACACTATCTCAAGATAGCCAAAGGGAATTATGTGAAGTGACTTCAAAGAAGACGTCAAGGACATGATCACACTTTTGAGAAGAGTTAAGGGATTTCCTGAATCATCTCATTTTCATGAGTGGATGTATGAATACATCCGAATCATAAGGAGACAAAAAGGCTCATATTGATTGGGGTAAATAGTTCAGCGATGAAATCCATGAACAACTGATAAATATGCCAACCACCTTGAAGTTCTATATGACTTCTTATCTGGTGTATGCTGCAGCTATGATGAGGCAATTTATGGGTCTATCCACAAAAGGGAACCAAATTTTTGTACCTGTGTATAATTATTTCTATCAACTAGAGCTGAAGGAAAGCCTTCACCATTTTAGGAGGGTCATTGATGCTTTCTTTGTGCCTTTTCTTTTCAACTTTAACCCAACTCTCGAGAAGAAGAGAGTGTTTGATGAGGCTTACAAAGTGGTGAGTAAAGTCGGATGCATATTCTTACAGTTCCCAACTTTTACTTACATAAGGCTAGGATGCTACACTGGGTGCCTTACATGTTGCCCAGATATCCCTCAGACAAGTGGATACTCATGGAGTTATGCAGATAGCTGATTTCAATTCACAAAGAATGGATGAGGATTCACAAGCCAAGATTCAAGTTTCCACTGACAATCGGTAGGTATACCATCAAAAGTGTAGAAAAAGCCAAATTTGTCTATGCATAAATGTAGGTCATGACAATTAGGACCTATAGATACAGATTTGATTTTGACTACCGAAATGTAAAGTAGAAGTTGAAAAAGGGTCATCAACACAAGTACCACTTTGAGGACATCTGGGATAATTGCAAAGATGAAGAGGCAATCCGTAAGATGGAATGTTGTAGACTAATCATACATCAGATTTGATATCTTGGTGTTGTTGACCTACTAGAGGATTTCACAGATCCTGGTGACATCATGAATGCTGCTTACGATGAACAAGAAATATCCAAGAGACCTTTTCCTACAATCAAATGGTCCAAAAAGGAAAGTGTTTCCATTAGAGAGAGGTTGGCACCAATACTGGCTAACACTATAGAGTGGTTACACAAGCATGGATTTGAGATGAAAATTTTCACAACAGAGTCTGAGGGAGAAGAATTCGAAGCAGAAACCAGCTGACAACCAGAACCCCGCATAAAAGATAAACCTACGACCATTCCTACTTCTTCCAGAAGAGACCCTAGGATTAAGTTCACTAGTGGCAAAAAGGATACACGAGCCATCCTAGAAGGAGAAACTATGAAATCTGAACTGTCTCGCTCCAAAGGAAAAGGGGCATGATGAAGAAAGAACTATGTTTCCACCTGAGAATGTAGTTGAAGTACTTCCATAGACATCATCACCTACAACTTCAAATGTTCCTCACACACCTCCTAATCCAAACACTCCTCCACCACCCGTTCCTACATCTGCAATGCCCGCAATGGACATTTCACCTACCCCTGCAACATCAACCATACTTGATACTCCTTCAGTGACAAGTATACAAACGGTTGAAATTTTGTCGAGTCCTCCATCATCCATTCCCAACCTGTCATCTCCATCCTATGACATCACTTCAGAAGTTGAGTTTAACAGGTTCATGAATGAATCCATTCCTGATCAACTCAATGTGCAAACTACATGAGTAGTTATGACAGACACTACACCAATTGTCACTATACTAGTGAATCCTTCAAAAGTGATGGCAACAAGAGAGTTGATAGTCGAACAAGAAGCGCATTCCTACTCTCTTCCCCATTGGTTGGTATCTCAAGTATCAAAGTGGAAAAAGCAAATGATTTCTCCAGAAGAGCTTGATCTTGAAGAGATAGCCCCTCCAAAAGCCAAGGGGAAGAAAAAGGAAAAAGTGTATTCATGGCTAAATGTTGACAAGGCTGGTCATAAATATGCAGAGATTGGCATACCACCTCAAGAGGAAGGAGATGTCAATATGGAGGATTACACAGTGACAAGAGTCCAGCTTGGCAAGGTCATGAATGAAAGTACAAAGGAAGATGCACAAGTAACCTTGGATATATTGGCAGGAAGAATGGACAAAATGGAGCAAGCTCAGAACATGTACAAACCGAAGGTAAAGCATTATGCCACTGTTGTAAGGAGACTTGCAGGATCTTCAAGTAATGCACAACCGTTGGCAATGGTAAGCGCTGAGGACCCAGCTGTGAAGAAAGATGAGAAGTTTGCCTCCAAAGGTAGGGTGTTATATGATTTTATCAAAGAAATTGTAGAACATGGTTCTCAAATTATAGTTGTTGCGGATGAAAAAGCTACTCAGATAGCCAAGATCGAAACAGAGCTTGATAAGAAAGATAGTGTACTTTCCCAAGAGCGCAGAGATATGGAAAAATTCCTGTTGTTGTGGTCACAAATGAAATAAGTGAAGCTTAACAAATTGGTGGAAGCCGGGGTGATCCCTGACAAGGAGAAATACGTAGAAGTAAGAGAATCACTGAAGCATTGTATTCAGATAATCAAATCTCTTACAGAAGATCTCCACCAAGTGTAGGAAGAGGTTGAAGGGAACTATGCTATCCTTGAAAGAGGAATCAAGGAGTTACCAGGACAACTCCTCAAAGAAAACTGTATCTTCCTTTCGGCCACAAAACTTTCCAAGATCTTCCAAGAAGCCATCATGAAACAAGTAGAGAGTGCAGATTTTTCAAAGGCCTCTATGCATGTTATTTGTGATACAAGGCTCACTCTTGAAAACCTCAAGATGCATCTTGATAGGTGATAAAAGGTTCACTCATCCACCATGTTATCGATCACGAGGATTCACACCATTGTGGATTACACCAATGGTCTAGATGAGAAGTTCATGCAGGAGACCAAGAAGAAGTATGAAGACTTCCGTGCCCAAGCAAGGAACCATGAAGATTCCCGATCTCCAGTGTTGAACTTTCTGATGCTTTCCTTTACACATCTTGTAAATAGTTTCTGACATCTTAAAAGTCTTTTCTTAAAATTTAATTACACTGAAAATCTGAGATGTAGTTTCATGAAGAAAAAATACATTTTGACTTAGTCAAAGTTAGGTGATATTTTCCTAAATTAACTCACCTAACTTTTCTCAATTGATTTCATAATTTTTTTCATCCCTCTCCTTTATAAATATGAGAGATTTCTATTGTAAAGCTTACCTTTAGTATTTTTGCAACAAAGTGCTACCCCTTTTGAAGAAAATTTGTGAAACTTTGTGTTCATATCTTGTGAATGAAATATGATCAATAAAGAAGATAATTGCAAACCAGACTTTGTGTTGGATATGATAATCTTGTGGATTGATCTTATTGGTGGTGATTAGTGGATGATATTTGAAGGGCTTTAAGTAATTTATGTAAACTTTGTGTTACATTCCTTATTTGGATTTATATTTATGTTTGGATACTTTTGTTGAAAGATCTACAAGACTTTGTGCTTCTAATCGTTCATGTTGTTCAAGGAATTGCTACATCTAAGAATAATTTGTGCTTCTAATGCAACAAACGGTACATCTCTCACAAATCCATCAGTGAAAAAGCTACGGAACGACTTTGTACCTTTGTTAACTTTCCCTTTTTTTTACTTGTTTATCATTAATCACATCTGGTATCTTTACACTTTTCTTTGAAAGGATAGAGATATTGGCATTATTGCTTGTTGTTAGTTTAAAGTTATCATGAATTAAGAACTTCCAACCGTGAAGCATTGTAAAACATCTTCTTTGAAAAAAGAGAGAATCATGAATGTGACACACCCCCCCATTTTGTAAGTATAGTGTACATTGTGTAAATACTTAATTAGTTTTACCGTAGCTTCTGTTAGTAGTAAGAAGGGCGCCTCCCCTTTCTGAGAGGAGAGATTTTATCTTGCATAGTTGTGGCTGAAGTCTAGATCGTGTAATCTATTGAAAAGATGATTACATAATTTTCACCCAACAATTTATACAAATACAAAATTCCAACATAAATCTGACCTCTTTGGGATTCACATATGAATAGAGATAGGAAGCAAAAATTTAGGTTTGCTGACAACAGTTTGATTGTTGTGGAATGAGCCTTTGACAACAACAATATTACAAATAGTTTGCATCCTTTGACAACAACATTATTATAAATAGGTGGCATCTTTTGACAACAACATTATTACAAACAATTTGCAGCCCTTTGACAATGTTGAAGTTGGGAAAAATCAGCTCCATAGCTCTCAAATATCACGTGCAATCAAACACTTGTCACAAAAAAGAGAATAACAAAGCTATGGAGGCCAAGAGCTATTGATAAAAAAAATGTGAATCATAATTAATGTGCATCTTAATGATTATACAATAAAGAATCCTTATAAAATTATAGTTAACGTAGAAACCCTACGTGAGGATAAAACAAGATTGTGACATGTGTCCTCATCCTATGACATGAGATATAAAAAAAACATGACCTAAGTAAGCTTAAGTAGTTAGAGGAAAAATAACCTAATAATTAAGTAAATAATTAATTAGGAAATATATTTTATTCTAACACCCCCCCTTAAGTGAAACTTAGGGAGTAACTCCAAACTCTAAAGATGAATGCATGATGGGTCCCAACAAACAAGGCCAGGTGAGGTACCCATGTGCAAACAAAGGATCTCTCAAAACTGAAGAAAAGGAGAAAAACGTAGTGGGAGAAAACTACTCTCCAAAAGAGACAAATATAAGTGAAGGTCTAAGAAGCCTCCAAACTAAATTGTCCCAAAAGAATAGGAACAAAGGATGAACATGAAGAACACCACCGAAGCATGAATAAGTTACAAACATTGTCAAAGAATGACTGCTATAGTGCTGAAAGAAGAACCTCCTCTGAAATTAGGATGAAGATCAAGATCAAGTAGACAAAAATCTGCATGAGTGCTCTGAATGACACTTCTCAACTAATGACCAGATGGAAAACCAAGGCAATAATCTAAAATTTGAAGATACATATGGAACATAAAATTTGCATGAGTGACCCCAATGATACTACTCAACCAATGCATGAAAACTACAAGTAAAAAATATAGGTACCAATAATCTGAAGAAATTGATCAATAGAAGATTGAAGGTCGCCTCCACAAAATATGAATACAAGAGTGTCTATATGATAAATGTATCATCTCATCGAAATGCATGGGTAACCATCAGTTGCATCTGCCTAGTACATAGGAACAAAAACTAGATACATAGCTTACTCCAAATTGAAACTAAGGAAGCATTAGCA
This sequence comes from Sequoia sempervirens, assembly GCA_007258455.2. Taxonomy (NCBI): domain Eukaryota; kingdom Viridiplantae; phylum Streptophyta; class Pinopsida; order Cupressales; family Cupressaceae; genus Sequoia; species Sequoia sempervirens. The sequence continues at coordinate 147,267,320 of VDFB02105785.1, forward strand.
CCAACAGTATGATACCCCCCATGATGCAGAGAAGGGAGAGATATGAAAGGTCCATTGAAACTGAATGCCAAAATGCAGAGCATGAAAAAAGAACTAGCAACATAGAAAATGGGGCATGAAGAAGTACCTACAACTGAAAAAATGGTGTGGAAACAAAAAACACACTTGCATGAAGGTAGACAAGGTTGTGATTGCAAATAAGAAGCTCACACAACAAACCCCCCATGGCACTTTATGAAGTAGTGCGAGTACAATAATGACACAAAATGATGTGCAAGATCTCAATAGTACATATTCAATATTGAGACACTTTATTTTAGTGCATTTACATAATGAGAAGTGCTTACAATGGAATCTCACAATGTCCAAAAAAGATCACATGTTGAAATACAATTCTTTGACAGAAAATGAGGAAACTGATAGCACCATGGAAAAGTACACGAAAAATAATGTAATTCAAAAAACAAGACCCAAAAAGGAGTTTGAATGCAGAAGATATGGCCTATCAAAGTCTCCAAAATGAGGATTGTACAAAAAAATTGAGAAAATTGATTTCTGAAAAAAATCAGAAGCCAAAACTGAAAACCACCTCCACCACTACAAAGAGCACAAAATTCTACCTTGTTTGAAAAAAAATTGGACTAAAAAAGAGCACCATATGGTTCAAATATCACCTTTGGAAGATGGATTTCAAAATTGAAAAGCCCAATGGAGAGGGGTAGGGATGGGAAAAAAACCACCTCCACCAAATTTGGTAAAAACAACTCCAAATTTGGAGATTCGCCAAAATTAAACCTCTAAGAAAAAAATCTCTGAGGTACAAGGTACATTTATGGAAGAAAAAAAATTGCACGTTTTATTTTAAAGTGACAAAATGTGCAAAAATAACTGTTATATTTTTTTAAGAAAAAAACATATTAAAAAACTATTATATGTTTTTTTATAAAAACTTTTTTTTTTATATATATAAAAAAATACAAAAACTTCTATTTTTATTCTTTTTTAAATTATATTAAAAAAAAATTAAAGTGGCGGTGGGGATGTTGAGCCCACCACACGCCATCCCCTAGATGGGGCTCAAGGGGTCGTCGCCTTTCCAATGGTAGGGGGTGGTACCCCCCACTGTGGGGCGGACCCTAAGGGGCTTGCCACGATAGGGTCATGTAGGTACCCTACGCTACTCCCTTTATAATTTTTTTAATACAATTTTTTTGAAAAACAAAAAAAATGAGATTGTTTTAATAAAAAAATTATTTTTATTTTTTTAAAAATACCTCGAGTTGTGTGCCAGGGAGGCTATACAACCTGATAATTTTATTTGCCCCAAATGCTCCTAGCATGGATTTCAATGATTTAACATGCGATCTTAAGGTTTTTGGGATTTTTGAGCACGATGACAATGTTTGGTTTAGCTTAAAATGCTTCAAAATTGTAGCTACCCTTTGGTTCTGAAAAAAATTGCTTCAAACCCTTATAGATATGACCTCTAAAGTCCAAATTAAGCCAAACAAAAGATAGTTTTGACTTTTTGGACAACTCTGAATTCAATAAAAGATTCTGTTTAGGTCCAATATGCATCGAATGATAGCTCAAGACAAAAAATATCTCAAAAGAAGGAGAGGGGATTATAGGTCTAAAGCTCTGATACCATGTTGAAGTTGGGAAAAATAAACCTCACAATTCCCAAAGATCACCTGCAATCGAACACTTGTCATAGAAAGATAGAATAGCAAGAATATGGAGGCCAAGAGCTATTGATCCAAAAAAGCATGAATCATAATTAATGTGCATCTTAATGATTATATAATAAAGAATCCTTATAAAAGGATAATTAACCTAGAAACCCTAGGTGAGGATAAAACAAGATCAATACATGTGTCCTTGTCTTATGGCATGAGACATAAAAATAACATGATCTAAGTAAGCTTAAGTAATTAGAGGAAAAAGAACCTAATAATTAAGTAAATAATTAATTAGGAACACCTTTTATGCCCTTTAACAACATTATTACAAACAATTGATAGCTCAGTCTCCTCCAAAATTAGTGATAGTAATGCTCTCCAAAACGTCTTTGCTCTTCCACATATATTCACCCAACAAAATAGACTTTCAATGGTGCCTCAAACTACAACTAAACCCATGCCCAATTTTATTTGGTAATGGCGACCTGTAGTTGAGGTTTAGTGACCAACAATCACCACTCAATCACCCCAAACACAGGATTTCCAATGCTCAGCCAACATAAAGAAATATGACAACCATGAATAATTATCAATCTATTAAAACTCTTCAAAATCTCATTACAATCCTACAAGTCATTTCCCAAAATTTTATTGCATTTAAACCCTTATGTTTTCTAAGTGGAAATTTGATCATTGAAGCACAAGCATAGACTCTAAATGAATCTATCGGCAATCACTCAGAGAAGATCTTTCACCATCGTGAATGATATTATTCTTGAAGGTTTTTGTCTTCAACATGTTCTTGGAGAAAAAAACCCCATAGCACACTAGCAATATAAAAAATCCAAGCATATCCAAATAGGCTTAAAAAATATCCTTTTATTTCCTCCCATGAAAGTCACATTTATTTTTTAATATTTTACCTCCAAAACTCAACACCCACCTTTTGGAGAAATAAATGAACTTAATAAAAATTAAATACTTATGTCTCCAATCATCCAAGTAATAAATATAAAGTCACTTTAATAATTTAAATGAATATTTGAATGTGACTTTATAACAAACTATTAAAACTTAAGCATTAAATTAATTTTTTTCCATCTAGCCCATGGAAACATCACCAAACATCAAATCTTGAAATTGATTATGCTAGATTGAAGCCAACAACAAAGAATTATACTTGAGACCATTATGGTGACTTTCCAAAAATAGCAATAAGCGCCATAAAAAGTGGAGGATAGATCATATGTCCAAAAATGCTTCTAAAAGTGTCATCTCAAAGCATGTTGGCAATAAAGCTCAATGCCATGATAAAAAATGGAAATATGCTGAGCAAATACCCCTCCAAGAACTATGGAGATCCCTAAACACTTAGTTAGCCTATGTGAACTCATTGAATAGGTTAACAATCAACAAAGTTGACTAGACACAAGGGGACATTACAGTCCTCCCTCCCCAAAATTGCTTGTCCCCAAGCAATTGCAATTCAGGATGTTGTAATATATTTTCGCTCTCCCAAGTAGCATCCTCCAATAACAAATTTTTCCACTTCTCAAAATATTCTTTGATAGTTCTCCGTAGAGTACACTCTCTAGTATCAATAATAGTCTCTACAGTTAATATAAGTTTCCCTTCCTCGTTCAATGGTGGCAACTCAGACGAGGGAACCACATTATGCCCAAGTGCCTTTTCAAGGTGAGCAACATGAAATTTACATTATGTACTCTACTATCTATTGGTAATTCCATCTCATAAGCCACCTCTCCAATCCTCTTGGAGATCCTAAAAGGGCCATAAAACTGTGGCTTAAGTTTCTTCGACCCACTCTTCTTGAGAGTGGATTGCCTATAGGGCTACAACCTCAAGTAGACCATGTCACCAATCTTAAAAGTAATTTTTTTTGGTGTTAATCAACATATAAATTCTACTAGCTTTGTGATTTATGCAAGTTTTCCTTCATATCTTTACTTTCTTGTAACAAGTTCTTAGCCTTAGGCACTTTGCAATTCCCAAATAGCAAATCTAAGAAATTTGGAGTTTCATAACTATATAAAGCCATAAATGCTGACACCTTAATATATATGTGGTAAGAAGAATTATAGTGGTACTCACCAAGGTGAAACCATCTCACCAATGACTTTCGGTGCCCTGAAATGTAGTTTCTAAGATACCCTTCCACTCATTTATTCACAATTTCAGTCTATCCATATGTTTGAGGGTGGTAGCTGGTACTAGGGGTGAGTTCAGTCCCACTCAATCTGAAAAAATTTCCTACCAAAATAAGCTCAAGAACCTATTGTCCTTCTCATTGACTATGCTCCTTGGCATCCCATCCAACCTGAATACCTCCCTAAAGAATAAATATGCTACCTACACTGCCATATATATTGTTGATATAGCAAAGAAATGAGTAAATTTGGTTAGCTTGTCAACAACAACTTAGATGCAATCCTTACCCTGCACCTTAGGTAGCCCTGTAATAAAGTCTATTGAAATAATTTCACATTTTTTATTGGAAATAGGCAGGGATTGCAATAAACTAGCTAGATAAGTGTGCTCACTCTTATTTTGCTGACATGTTGGACATTCTCAAACTTATTTAAGGACCAAATTCTTAAGGCCTTTCCATGTTAACCTTTCTAGGATCTACCTATATTTCTTAAAGAAACTCGGGTAACCAACCATAGGTGCATTATGAAAAGACTTAATAACCTTCACCTTCAATTTTGAATCAGGTACTAAGTATACTCTATTTTTGTAAATAAGAAGCCCATTGACTGTAGTGTACCTGTCATCCTATATAATACCTTTTATGATGCTTGTAGTCTAAGAGTCCTTAGCATACTTAGTTGAAATCATCTCTCTCCAATCAGTTGTAATCTCTACTAGAGAAGACAAATGAGGTCTCCTAGATAGTGCATCAACAACAACATTTTTCTTTCCTTTGACATATACAATGTCAAAGTCATATGTCTGCAATTTTCTCACCTACTTTTGTTGTCAATCATTCAAATCTTTCCGATTCAACAAGTACTTGAGGCTATTATGGTTGGTTTTGACAATAAACTTACCTTCCACAAGATACAATCTAAACTTGTCCAAGGAATGCATAATGACCAACATTTCCTTGTCATATATAGAATAACTCCTCTTAGCACCTCTCAAATTTTTGCTCTCAAATGCAATGGGATATTTATCCTACATCAAGACAACACCTATTCCCTTTCTAGAAGCATCACACTCAAAATAAAAAAGGTTTGGAGAAATTAGGAATAGATAAGATTGGGAAAGTACTCATAATTTTCTTGAAATGGTCAAAACAATGTTGTACAATATTTGACCACACAAAGACCCCCTTCTTAGTCAAATTTGTAAGTGGGGCAGCCATATGAGAAAAAAAACTTTATAAATCTCCTGTAAAAGCCACATAAGACAAAAAATCCCTTGAGCCATGAAAGGTTATTGGGCAGAGGCCAATCCATAATTCCCTTGACCTTATCAGGATCTACTCTAACTCCCTTAGAGCTAATGGCGTGACTAAGTTGGAGAATCTCAGTCATACAAAACTTGCACTTAGACTCCTTGGCATAGGACTCTTGCTCTAAAATGCTCAACACCTCATCAATGTGTCTCATGTGCTCCTCCCAAGTCTTGTTAAATATTAGAATATCATCAAAGAAAATAAGAACAAACTTTCAGAGTTGATCACAAAAAACCTTGTTCATGCAAGAATAAAAGGTAGTTGGAGCATTAGTTAGGCCAAAAGGCGTAACTAATGCTCCAACTACCTTTTATTCATAACTAGGAACTCCAAGTGGCCAAAGTGGCATCAAAAAGTTGTCATCTCCACATCCTTCTCTTGAACCAAAATCTGATGGTAGCTTGACCTCAAATCAATATTAGAAAAATAGCAAGCACCCTGTAGCTCATCTATGCATGGGATGGGATATTTGTTTTTTATTGTTTTCTTGTTTAAAGCCTTGTAATCTATGCACATACGCATAGTCTTATCCTTTTTCTCCACCAATACCACTGAATATGTAAAAGGGCTCTTACTAGGCCTAATGTGACCCATCTCAAGCAACTCCTTGATTTCCTTCTCTGTTTCATCTTTATGCCTCTTCGGGTTCCTGTAAGGGGTGGTGATGATTGGTTTATCATGCTCTTCCAACTCAATGGCATGCTCAATGCCTCTATCAAGAGGCCTCCCAAGAGGTATGCTATCAAAAACCTTGATACGTTTAGAAAACAAACCTTGTACATCTAGATGGTAATTGCTCTTTTGTTGCTTTGCAATGGTTGACATGATAATACACTCTGTTTCCCACTCAACCTGGTCATTTTTGATAAGCCTCTCCATTCTTTTGAAATATATTACTTGTGGCCCACCATTGGGCATGCCTTTAAGTGCTATTTTCTTACCATCCACTTCAAATTTCATCTCCATGCTTTGCAAGTTCATATAGAACTCTCCAATACACCTCAACCATTGCATACCAAGGACTGCATTTGTGTCTCCTATGCTCACCACATAAAAATAATCCTTGATCTTATAGTCACCTAGTTGAATGCTCAAGTTAGGAATCTTCCTAGTGTATGTGAGGGTGAATCCATTTACTACCATCACCTTGAAGCCATCAAAATATTCTATTTTAATTCCCATTTTGCTTAGAATGCCCTCATCAATAAAATTATGTGTGGCCCTTGTGTCAATGAGAGTGATGATGCACTATCCACATAGTACACCTCAAAATCTGACGGAACCGACCTTCCAAAAACTATACAGTTGGGAAAGAGTTCCCTCGCTCTTCCTCTCTTCTCCAAACTCACCTGATGATTCTTCTTCTTACTTGCCCTTTGACTTAAATTGTTGGTATGAATTTTCTATTACCGAACCATCAACTGAATAGTAATCTATTTGATGTGTGTTGCCCTTAACTATGCATTTATGACCTGGAGCCCAAGGCTCTTTGCAAGTGAAACACAATTTCTTTCATCTTAAGTCATTCAAAGCTCCTTCATCCATTCTAGGTGATGATTTATTAATATGATTTGTATCCCTATGGAAATGTTTTTAATCCTTTTTGTTATGAAAGGTGTTGGAATTTTTGTCATTGATGTCAAAGGTAGACAAGGTTGTCAAAGAGTTTATTGTGGATATGGTTGGTCTAAAATGTACAGACAAGAATTCCAAGAATGAAGAGATTTTCATTGAAGTCAAAGGTGTATGGAAAAGACTGTTGGAAATATTGTTGTCATTATTGTCATAGTGTAGTCAAAATACAAATATTGTTGATAGTTGTAAATATTGCCATCAATGTCCAAGTTCACGGTTTCTGATCAAGCAGATTGGTAGATTGTTGAATTTCTATCATCACTGGTCCAAGAAGGAAATCATTTGAGTATTGGGCCAAAGGCCAATAATTGTGCATTTTTGGTAGTGGTTTAAATTTGATTTGGCCCGACTACATTTGAAATGTTTAAATTATTTTATGTTGGTTGACTCCATTTATTGAGAGAAATTAAAATGTTGGTTGACATGAAATTGGAGAACAAATATTAACTTTTGGCTAACCATATACACAAGACAAAAAATCTATGTTGGCTAATTCTTTGGTTTATGATTGCCCCTCATTGGGGATTAAATTAATATGAGTTTATTTACCTATGAAGCCGACCTTTTTGGGAATAGTCACCTCCCTTATAAAGAGGCATATGATATAGTATAAAAGTAGATAAAAATGGTGATTGAAAGGGTAAGAAGAATAATGCAATATCATTCGATATTTGAGAAGAATTAAGCAAAAGCATATATGAAGAATGCAACATATTTATGATGGATTGACAATAGATTTGTGAGGAAGAATAATGGTAGTTGTGAGGAAAGTGGTAGCAATTTGTAAAGAAGTTTGAGTAGGTTTATTGGCAGACCCAAAATAGATTTATGAGAATATCTAAAGGAATTTTGTAGCAGATCTTCAAGCAAGTATGTTGACAAATTTATAGTAAAATTAAAGAGATCTATAGCAGATTTGTGAAGGAATTTAAAAGAATATTTGTAAAAAGAAGTACATGATAGTGATCAGATTTGTGAAAAGAAGAAATACATGATAATGATCAGATTTGTGAAAAGAAAGAGTGCATGATAGTAATCATATTTGTAATTGGATCAAACTTGTAATTTGTGATCATATTTGTGAGAGAAGTTTATTGTGTGAACTATGATCAAATTTGAGAGAAGTATATTGTATGATTTGTAATAAGATTTGTGAGAAATATTGGTGCATGATAATAATTAGATTGAGAAGAGAGTGATTTTATTTGAATAAGATTTTGTGAAGAGTTTATCATATTAGCATTGAAGAATTAAATAGGTTGTGTTAGATTTGATTGTGAAGTCACCCAAGATCAAAGTGACTAAAGGAAAGCAAGACAAGAACCCATAGATGAATAAACTCAACAATCTCCTAGCACTGAACTAGCACTTCTAAATAAGTGAACTAGTGAACTTTGCATAGGGAGAGGTGAGGGCTGATTATATAGAAAAATAGAGGCAAATAAAACCAAGAGGAATAATAACTCCCTTTACCCATAATAGGTGGGAGGTCTTACCTACTTGGTAAATGCCAAATACATGGTTATGCTAACTCAGGTAAAGAAAAAAATGGTTATGGGGAGGTGGAAAATAAGTCCAAAAGAGGTGTGACATTCAACTATCCAAATGTGGGTGTGAATGACACATGTGATTGAAGGATTATGCTACATATCCTCATTCTAACCATTCTAATATAACCTAAGAAAGCTTAGTGTAGGAAAAATAAATAAATAAAAACCTACACTAACACCCCCCCTTAAGCGTAGCTTAGGTGGGTGAAAAGACACAAATATGGGTCTTAGCTACTAGGCCATGTTTGGTACCCATGTACAAACCAATTTCTCACAACCGGAGAAAAGGAGAAAACCCAGTGGGACAAAAATCCTCCCCAAAAGAGAAAAGAAAACAAGTTTCCCAACACAAGAAATAATCCCATGCAAGGAAGAGGTCCCCTCCAAAATAGAAAGGATAAGAAACACTATGTAGCCTTCCCCCAAGTAGTCAACTATACCAATGGTTGATGCTCGAAATTGGATGTAGAAGATGGTCCATGATTGTTGAACAATGTTCCTCCCCTTAGGAAGAAACAAAACCAAAGGTGCATGAAGAATGTTTTCCCATTCCTGAAAGGAATATAAGGGAAGAAAGCTCAAAATGTAAGAAGCCTCTGAAAATTGCTCATCTATCTCCATGTCGATGCTGAAAGCTACCACCATCAAATCAGACATTCTAGGCCACACTGATGAAGATGACAATCCAAAACCTAGTAGAGATGTATGTAGAAAAAGATCCAAAGACTCAACTACCTCCTCTGAAGACAAAGGTGCCTACTCCAAATTCTACTCAAAAGTATCCACAATCATGTCAAACTATGATGAATGATCATGTGGAGAGTGAACAAGAGGATCCAAAGGTTCCTTCACAAAAACTGAAGAAGAATCAACTTCATCAAAGAGAAGATGAATGTCATGAATAGTGTCTCCCAAGTCTGAAATATGAGACTCCATAAACAAACTTGCAATGTCTGTCAAGTAGTCATTCAAAGTAGCTATATATTGAAGACGATGTGTATCCTGCTGCATTGAATCACAAGAATCCATGAATGTTTGTGACACAAGTATCCTTAGAAGCAATAGTAGATGGAGGAGAAGGAATGCGAGGCTCAAGAAATGGATGACATGTGAGAATACCCAAGTTCAAGTAGTCAAAGTTCTCAAAATCAAAGCTCACACTAGGAGTGTGATCAACAACCAAAGGATCAAAACCATCATCAGGTGCAAATTCTGAAAAGGTGTATAACCGAGATGCATGATCAACTATCCCAATAGCAATTATCTCTCTTCTTTCCAAGTCTCTTATAATAACTGAATCAGGTGTGAATTCCACAGTCTTCCTTGCTCCACCATGAGTTATCTGATAGATGGAAATAAGATTGTTTGAAATATGAGGTACACACAAAACATCATTGAAAGTACCATCCCCAATATCAATAAATCATTTCCCAATTACATCCATGTATGTTTTGTTTCCTATTAGAATAGGTGCCATAACAAAAGGATCAAAAGAAGACAACATAAAATATGTAGAAGCCATTTGATGAGAAGCTCCAAAATCTAGGAGCCATCTCCCTAATCCAAGACCTGTATAAGCACAAGGAGCTTTACCTTTTGATTTGCTTGCCCTTGTAGTATGGCCTTTTTCCTTATCATATTCTAATTGTTTTGAATTTTTGGAATTAGAAGAAGCTGAATCAACCATTTGAGAAGGCAAACTGATTTTATTCTTCTCATGAAGATGTTTTAGTTCATCAATATCCTTCTTATAGCAAGAGTGTTCTTCATGTCCACTCCTCTTGCAATATGCACAACTGGGCTTCTCCTTCTTTGATGAATCCTCTTTTGAAGAAAATTTAGAGTCTACTTTAGAAGTAGATGAATGATCTGAATATTTCTTTCTATCTCCTTGGTTCCTCTATTTCTTGTTTTGCTTATTAGTGCCTTGTTTTGTTGTCAAGGCATGAGACCTAGAAGATTTAATAATGCCCATTTAATCAATTTATCTTGCTCCTTTGTGAGATCAACTACGAACTCACCTAGAGAAGGCATAGTAAATCCTTTTCCCAAGGCTCTTTTGATTGCATGAAATGTAGAAACAAACAATGCATAATTAGGACCAAGTTTTGAAAGAATACTCAAAATCAATTGTGAGTCATCCTTTTTAACTCCACATTGCTCCAATTGCAATCTTATGGCATTCAATTTAGTAAAGAAATCCTGAATGGTGTCAAAATTACATGGGCTCAATCCTATGAGCTCATTCTCCAATGAATGTGCTCTCAAATCATCATGTTTACCAAAGAGAGTATTCAAAGTATTCCACACTTCATTTGGTGATTTTGTAGACATAATATGAAAGCATAGATCAGTAGACACAACCATGCATAAGGTGCCAAAAGCTTCATCATACTTGTTGAACCATTTAGGCTTATCTTCACCTTTTGTAGATTCCTTTTCAATACCCATTGTTATTCTATACAATTTTAAATTTTCTTAAGTGCATTTCCATTTCATTTTTCCATTCAAAGTAATTGTATGGTGTGAGTAGAGGAATCACTTTATCCATTTTAGATTGTTTTTGCAATGTGAGAGAAAATGCAAGAAGAAACACACATAGACACCCCCCCTTTTTCACTCAGTAAAGAATCCCCCCCAACAAAAAATGATTTGGCACTTTATAAATTAGTGTGTTTACAATGCTGGAGTTGTTTTCCAGAGTTTTACAAGTGTCCAAAATGGACCCACATACTGAAAGTACAATACAATCTAAAAATAAGAAACTCAAAATAGCACCAATGTGTAGTACTTAGAAAAATATTCACTTTCAAAAAAAGAATCACCTCAATCTAAGGTCATACGTGAAAGTTACATCCGTTTGAAGTTTAAAAAATGAGGATTGTCTTTCAGATCTGTTGAAAAAACTGATTTTCTGAAAAACTGGGATCACTTGAACAAAAAATGATCACACCACTATGAAGAGTGCAAAATTTTACTCCAAATTAAAAAAAAATTGCTGGCAAAAAAGTCTACATATGATCGAGATATTGCAAATTGAAGTTGAGGTGCAAAAACCAAAACTGCAATGGAGAGGGGGTCATCAATTTTTTAAAAATCACCTCCGCTAAGTTTCACCGAGCTTTTGCCAAATGTAGAGTCCTGCCAAAAATAGTTGAACTGCCACCAAATTTGGAAAACTACCAAAACTAGAAAACTGCTAGATAAAATTAGAACACCTCCAATTTGGTGGAACCACCAAAAAAATTGCTAACTTAGTAGAACTGCTAGCACGAGAGCCAAGGACTGTATGTCCATGTACAAAATTGCAGGTACGAGTGGTGCAGTACAGATGCATAGAATTTTTAAAGGTTTTATTTGTTTTTGAAATTTGAAATTTTTGAATTTAAAGTTTTAATAATAAAACTTTTAAATATGAAATAAACATGAGAGGATTTTTTTGAGCTTGCAACCTTTAAGGCTTGCACGTGGGTACAGGGGGACTGACAGGGTATAGTAGCTTGTCAGTACCCTGAGTGCATTTTGAATTTTGATTTATTTGATAAGTAGCAGGCATTTTCCACAGTGTGTCAAATTGTGATATTGCTATTAGGTTTCAATTGTGTAGTTCGAGTCAAACTCATTGACCCATGTTTCATGAGTAGTGGTTCACAAGAACCCATCTCTCATGATAACGAATGGTCCATGTAGCACTCATTGCATCTAGGTGATGCTCACAAAGGTGAAGCACTGGGCCTTCCCGGGAGGTCACCCAGCCCAGTACTACTCCAACTCAAGCGCGCTTAACCATAGAGTTTTCCCTATGGTTAAGTCCACTTAGCTTGCAACCCCATTTGCAAAACATGGGGAAAATTCTATGGTTAAGCACACTTGAGCTGGAGTAGTACTGGGATGGGTGACCTCCCGAGAAGGCCCAATGCTTCACCTAGATGCAATGAGTGCTAAGTGGACCATTCATTATCATGAGAGATGGGTTCTTGTGAATCACTACTCATGAAACATGGGTCAACGAGTTTGACTCGAACTACACGGTTGAATCTTGATCAATATCACATTTTGATTTATTTTTTAGTTTTTGCTTTTTCAATATTTATTTTTTCTCAATTTTTCAAAAAAAAATCAATATATATATTTTTTGATGATGCAAATTTTTTTTTTTTGGACCGTACTTTGTGCAAGTGGGTCGTACAGCTTGCCAGCCAAAATTTTTTTGCCTCAAAAATGAATTTCTCAAAAATTGACAAATTGGTAGTTGATCCTTGGGTTTTGACACCTTCTGAGCATGATGGTGAGGTCTGTTTGGGCTGAAAATGCTTTGATTTGACGACTACCTTCTGGAACCTCTCTAAAATCCTCTATTTCAACCCTTCAGAAATCTCACACGCGATGTCTAATTTGGACGAAATAAAAGCCAATTTGACTTTTTTGGCTGCTCTGAACTCAATGGTGAGCTCAAAATATCTCTAGGAAGCTCTGAAATACCCACAACAAGATGCAATAGAAAAGAACCCCTCAAAATTGAGATCTCTATCAAGCATTTTTGATTCACCAGGTCATCATCAGATGCAAGAGAAGATCGTACTTTTCTTTTAAGAATGAATTGAGATATTTGCTAACCCACAACTCACAACTAGCTCTGATGCCATGTAAGATTTGATTGTGAAGTCACCCAAGCTCAAAGTGACTGAAGGAAAGCAAGACAAGAACCTAGAGATGAATAAACTCAACACTCTCCTAGCACTAAACTAGCAATTCTGAATAAGTGAACTAGTGAACTTTGCATAGGGAGAGGTGAGGGTTGTTTATATAGAAAAATAAAGGCAAATAAAACCAAGAGGAATAATAACTCCCTTTACCCATAATAGGTGGGAGGTTTTACCTACTTGGTAAATGCCAAATACATGGTTATGCCAACTCAAGTAAAGACATAAAATGGTTATGGGGAGGTGGAAAATAAGTCCAAAAGAGGGTGTGACATTCAACTATCCAAATGTGGGTGTGAATGACACATGTGATTGAAGGATTATGCCACATGTCCTCATCCTAACCATTCTAATATAACCTAAGCAAGCTTGCTAATGTGTAGGAAAAATATATAAATAAAAACCTACACTAATAGGTTGGAGCCTATCAAATAGAAGTTGGAACCTCTTGTTGGGTTGAAGCTTAGTTTGTGTGGGGGTTGGATCCTATCAAATAGAGGTTGAAGCCTCTTGTTGGGTTGGAGTTCAATTTGTGTGGGGGTTGAAGCCTCCAATAGGCTGGAGCCTATAATTTTTTCAAGTGGAGATTGGTGTCTCTAGTAGGTTGGAGCCTACAAGAAGAAGATTAATCTATAATTTATAAGCAATATTTTATCGTGGTTTTTTTCTCGAAAGGGTTTCCAAGTAAATCACGTTTTCTCATTGTGTTCTTAATTTCTAAATACTGCATGTGTAGCTGATGCGATTGATTGCGTTTTGAAAAGTAAAAGTTTGTATTCTACTGATTCACCCCCCTCTGAGTATAACCATGTACTCATCAAAAGGATCAGGATTGAAATTTACGTCTAGGGGTAACTAACTCCATACTCCTTGTATTCTTCATTCCCTCTTGTAATGATGGTGGGTCAAATGCTTTAACCCATTCCCTAATAGGATACATTAGTCGCTCACTAAATAGGACTACTAAGCTCCTCTTTGTGATGTTAGGAACCATGACATAAAGCCTTTGAAACTTTGAGATGTAGGTGTCAAGGGAACCATATTGTTCTATTTGAGAAAGTTATATGAAGTGCAACTTGGAATCCTTGTTATCAAACCTCTCAATAATTTTGTTAGTGAACTCATCGTATGTGGTGATTAGGTTGTGGCCCAATGTAACTAGACTATGGTACCACCACTCGTGTGCTAATCCATCCAAATACAAAGTGGCAATATTAATTTCCTCATCTTTTGCCATAGGAAAAGAGCCAAATAGTTATCCAATTTTTGAACCCATGCTCTGGTTGTGCATCTGTCATTGCCATCAGAGTTAAAGTGACGTTACCCAAAGCCTACTGAAAATATCTCTATAGTATTAGTCCTCTATGCTCAACTCTACCACTGTTCCTATTTCTCTAGTTCAAAAAATCATTCAAGGATAAATGGTTTTGAATCTCCTTTGGAAGTGTTGCATACTTTTCCCATCCAACTGTTATTTCATCTACTAAAGGAGCTTGAACCTTCAAAACAATATGTGCTTCCTCTCTACGTGTAAAGGTTGGCTGAAGTGGCCTTGATACTGATCTGAATACTATTGTAGCAGTATTCCCATTTGTGTTTTGTTGATGATAAGAGCTATCCTCACCTTTTTTTGTAGGGGTATTAAAAGTGACACCCTAATTTAACTTCCCCAACATCTAGGACATCATATCCATCATTGCATCAAGTTTTATCTATGCCCTAGTGTTTGGACTAATAGAACCAACTTGTCCTTTATCCCTTTTTGTCATATCCCATAAAATAATTTCATTGTCTATAGGGGAATCCTTATATATTCCAAGGATACTTGAAATAGTCTCTCCTTCTAGGACTTGTGGGGGTTGCCACTGAGTTTCCCATTGTTCCCTATTAAAATACCTCTATTCTCTTTCAATCATAGAGGGTATGCAACTTAATGATGTTGTCTAAACACATGCTAGCAGGAATAACCAACTCTAATACCACTGTAAGAACCTCCCCTATTTTCACTTTTTAAAAAAAAAAATTATTTCAAGGTGTTGGTATTTTGACAAGCACTTGACATGCACACTATTGTTATAGTCTCTAGAATTTTTTGAAATGCAACTGTTTTTTTTTTTATGATTAGATTGCAAACACTTATTTTGAAGCCCAAAGTTTATAAAATGGACAAACAATTTAATAATCAATTGGTTGTCTTATCATTTTGAAGTAGAACATAATAATGTAGATTTTTTGTGTTAATTTTATTAGCAACAAAGTTTATACAAATACATAATTCCAACATAAATTTGACCTCTTTGGTATTCACATAAGAATAGAGATAGGAAGCATCAATGTAGGTTTTCTACACAATAATTTGATGGTTATGGAACGAGTCTTTGAAAACAACAATATTACAAACAATTTGCATCCTTTGACATCAAAATTATTACAAATAGTCGGCATCTTTTGTCACAAACATTATTACAAACAATTTGTATCCCTTTGATAACAACATTATTACAAATATTGACAACTCCGTCTTCTCCAAAATTAGTGATAGCAATTCTCTCCAAAATGTCTTCACTCTTCCACATATATTCACCTAGAAAATAGACTTCAATGGTTCCTCAAACTACAACTAAACCCACACCCAACCTGATTTGGTAATGGAAACCTATAAGTGAGTTTTAGTGACTAACAATCACCACTTAATCACCCCAAACATAGAGGACCTCAAACTCCCAACCAACACAAATAAATTTGACAACCATAAATAATTATCAATCTATAAAACTCTTCAAAATCTCCTTACAATCCTACAATTCATTTCCCAAAATCTTATCGCATTTAAACCTATAGTGTTGTAAAATTGCACCCCTTGCAATTTCACTTATATTTTTATATCCACTTTAGTGTACATTCCCCTAGTATTTGTGTAGACTCATCTTATCCCTTGCATCAACTTTTTTCCCCTTAGGATGCTCAAGACCCCTTTTTTGCAACTACCCTCTTATGTCAGCTTTATGTTAAATCTTGTGTTTTTCTTATTCCCACAATTTTTTAGCATGATTTGTTTGGATACTAGCATGTCGTGTGAATGTCTGTGCGTTGTGCTAGCATCTCACAACATTTCAATATTCAAATAGCCATTTCTGAGCATGTTGCCACAAGTCACCTACCTTTTTTGGTGGAAACAACTTAGGACTCCTTTTAATGACTTGAGAACCTTCTTTTCCCTCCTATTCTCTCTTTAAAATCCATCTTTTCAATTCATTTTTCCTTCTTCTTGGTCTCTCTCTTGAAAAAATTCACTTTCCTTTCTCTCAAAATCTTTGTTTCTCTCTTTCTCTCAAGCTTGCACAACTCTCTTGCTTGCTACAACAGTCTCAAGTTCTCTCAACACTCTTTGCAACTCTCTTGGCTCACATAGCCCTTCTCTCTCTCTCTTTGGATTTCTCAAGCCTTGCAGGTATATCTACTCATCTTATGTCTTTGAGCATCTTGGGATTTCTCACATCTCTTGTCTATTTATATTTCTATCTATCTGTCTATTTGGTTGTTCGTGGAGGTGGAAACACTAAAACAAGGGTTTGACTGAGGCAAGCCCCTAAATAGCCCCGACATTTTCTCTTGATCTTATGCATGTAGGTATTGGAGATATTACTTTGTTGGAGGATTCATTTCTTGGTCTATTATGAGCACTTTCTTTCTCTCCCTTATTTTTATCATTTACATTCCATTTAATTTATATCTCATTTAGTTTACATTATTTTGGTTTTGTTATTTTCTATTATTTCTATACATTCTTAAGAGATATTAGCAATCATAATAGTAGTAGTCACTTAAGCTATTTTATGTGATATTCTTGGTTTTAGGTCTATACGAGATGTTAATGTGCCTCTGGGACGTTATTGCACTATGTTGTTGTCCATATTCTATGTTGTCATCCTTGGTCGAGAGCTTGTCAGTCTGTCTAGAAAACCTTTGTGACTTGCTCTTTCTATTTCTAAAACTCTAACCATTTTATTTTGTCACTTAAGCTTTGTTCCTTGAGGTAGATGAGGACCATTTGATCCATGTAGACTCTTCATTTTCCCAGAGACTTGAGAGTAGAAAATTTCCTCTTTTACATTTTGGTGAACTCAACGTGAACATCTTTAAAAAAAGTTCAAATCAAAGATTTTCCCTTCTAATTTTTTTCTTTGGGGCATTGCCCCAAACCCCATTCCACACCTCAAAAGGGATATACATCAGCCTTTTGTTGAGCCTTCAACTGACTTGTCTATATCTCTATTTCAAAGTGCACTTTCTATTTTCCTTCCTTTTTTCTCTTTCCTATTTGTTGAGAAACTTCAAGAAGTTCTCTTAGAAGTGTGTGAAAGTGAGTTCTTCTCTCCTTTCTTTTTATTCTTTGTTGATCCCTCTCCTAAAATTCCTCTACTTGTAAGGATATTTTGGCGCAAGAGGATGAAATCATTGATACCTTTCTTAATAAAACTTTACCCCCTCTTTGTTCCAATGCACTCCATTCTAGAGACGATGCATTTGTGAATGAAGCATCTTGTCCCACATCTGATCCACCACAGATCAATGCAAAGTGTATTTCTTCAAATAATTCCTCTATAGGTCATGTGGAATCCATAAATGTAATTGTAGTTTTTGTCGCTCCTTAAAGGCCTAAGAGACCATTCATTTATGTTACTCTGACTAGTCCTGCTCCCAAAAGGATTCATTCTATTGGTAGTGTTCCATTTAAAAATAATTCTCCAAATCTTTATACAAAGTTTACAATTTAAATCTTCTTTTTATAATATAGTAGCTCACACTTATAATACTAGATGGCTAAATGTTGAACAACCTACTTCTTTAACACCTTCTCAACCAAGCCTTCCTCAAGCACCTAGACCTACAAATAAGTGATCAAATGGGTATAATGTTGTCAAGAAACTTTGTGTTGCTCCTACCAAGATATCACTTTGGGATTTGCTTTAGACTACTCTAATTTACCAAGGTATACTTTAGGAAGCCTTGCAAAAGATTCTCTTGCCTTCTTCTGTTACACCGATGGATGTTAATGCGTTCATAGGTCATATTCGTGCAGATTCATCGAATATTACATTCTATCCACATGAACTCCCCCCTCTAGAAGTATAGAAGCAAGAATATCTTTTAATGATAATAATTAACATTAACAATATTGGTATTAGACGTGCTCTTGTTAATATTGTTCAACACTCAACATATGTAGCATCAACTTGTTACCTACATTAAAATTGATTCAACTTCTCTTGTTGCTTATTCCTTGTATATTCATGGATTCAATAATGTCATTCGACAAGCCTTAAGCACAATAATCTTTCCTTTGAGGTTGGGACCCATTATCGTACTCACCCTCATAAATGTTATTCCAGGACCATTATTGTATAATATTCTCTTGGGAAGACCATGGATTCATGCTTTGAGAGCAATTACTTCTACTCTACACTGTTCTATAAAGTTTTTTGTAAATAATGAGGTGATCACAATCAAGGCTGACCTTGATGTTGTACACTTATGTGATATGGTAGTTGCTAGTCAAAATTCTGCTGCAACTACTCTTAAAAGTCTTGTCCCTTCATTATATTTCAATGCGTTGACATCTACTCTAGCAGTACCTATTACAAAGAATACTCTTGAAATAGATGTCCTTGAAGAAGATCCTCCTGAAGCAAGAAATATTAAGTCCACTCCTTCTCCTAAACTGAATGCACGTCTCAGTGACGATTGGGGTTCCTTAGACTTTACAACATCCTTAATTGGGGAATATAAATTCGACTCGATCCACTTAGACATCCATAAAATATCATTCATATTGGCTATCAAAGATGCTTATTCTTCTGTATCATGGAATAATGTGAACAATTGTAATGTCCTTAATGTTGATCCTCCCCCTTCTGAAGAGTTATGATCATGTTATGGATTTGGATTTAATATCCTTTCTAAGCACGGGTACAAAGGAAATGGTCTTGGGTGCATGGAACAAGGAGTTAAGGTCCATTTAGAATTGACACCTCACTCTTTTGCAAGGATTTAGGTTACAAGCCTTCTCATTTGCTTCCATCCCCTCCTCCATTTTCTACTGTTCTTACGTCTTCATCTTGTGAGAAAACATAATTTTCTTTACAAGAGAAAGGGTTGCTTCCTTCTCTTCATTATTTATGTGAGAAAGGGAATTTTTTTTGAGGCTTCTCAAAGCCCACTTAATTACTCTTCCTCCTCCTGCACATAAGAATTTTCATATACATGATAAAACAAAACATTATTTTTGTGCATATAATCAAGTGCTTGGCCATTCCACCAGTGAATGTCGAGCCTTGAAGGAAAAAATACAACTTCTTGATTTTGGTGCCATCACTCTTCCATCTGTTGATGCACCTATCTTTTCTTTGCATTACAAGTGATATTGAGGTTTACCTCTGTCGTGTCCATTCTAATCATCTTCTCATGAGGTTCTTCCAACTCTCTTCTATTGCATAGCTACCCACTATGTGGCATTTGTAGCTTTTCTTGCTCCCTGCCATTCATGGTATTACACTATTGAGTACAACCATACTTTCTTCGTGGTAGCAACACAATAGTATCTATCATGGTTATCCTCCCCTATATGTTGGGGGCAGGGGTAACTCGTTCTAGAGTGTCCTTTCCAATGACCCCCTCTCTTATTTATTCCCATCTTCTTCTCCTTAGAATGACATGTGCTCCTCTGTGTAGCACACATCATTATGAAGGGGGGCTATTATATCTGTTGGAAAAAGTGCCTCAATCTTACTAGCATGTAAACTCCTGAAAGAGCAATATCGGTGAGACCCTCTGGAAGTCTTACTGACTAGCAACAATGTTCTAAATCTTTGAAGTGTTTAGATCACCGAGACTTCGCTTCTGTCTTGCCGACGGGTTGGTGTCTAGTGGTTATCGGGGACTCATGGCGACTGAAGTCATCGGGGAGAGGCATGAACATTCGGTATAACTCATCCCGACAGTGTATGTCTCACTGACGATTATTCACAAGGATGTCATCGGAGAGACTCTTAGCTTACAGGTTTGTGTTCGGTAAGAACTCTTGCCAATGGATGTGGTCTCACCGACAGGCTGGTGCATTTGTTATGACCTCTTAATGATAACATTTCTCTCGCTGACTGAGTTGTTTGTGAACTGCTGATGTATCTCCAATGGGTATGAACATCGGTATGACATAAGGTTCTGTAAGACTCTTGGCGATAGCAGAACTCTTGCCGATAGATTTACACAAGCTGGATTTATGTTCGGTATGACCTCTTGCCGATGGCGATAGTCTGGCTGATGCTTCTGCAGTGGATATCAATATGATGTCTTAGCGATAGAGTGAGTTTGGGTGACTGTTTTGAACTCGATGACTCTTACCGATGGTGGTGACTCTGGGCGATAATGACAGTCAGGTATTGTGGCATCGGGGAGACACGGCCTAGTGTCTCACCGACATGCGACACAGTTTGAATGCCTTGACCGAATGACTATCCTACGTGGTTTGTTTTCGACCAATCAGAGAAGCGGAATGTAAACTGCTAGTATTTGGACTGTTGCGACCATTCTTGTGAGGAAGATCAACAGACCATGAATGACATGGATATACTATGTAATCAAAGATGATGATCGGTTTGGTGAATAGTTCGATGTGTGATCAGTGTGTATGAATTAAATTAAGAGAGCATTGTAATTGGATGTTCTGTACAAGGTTGATCAAGGAAATGTTGCTGCTATAAATTGACATTAGAAAGTTAAGTCTAAACTCTATATGTAATTTCCTTTACTGTAATACAAAGAGACTTTACTTGGTGTGGTGGGTTTTTTCTCCCGTAAGGGTTTTCCCACGTAAATCTGGTGTTCATCTGTGTATTTTCATTTCTTTGTTTCTGTTAATCCTTTCAAGTGTATCTTAATTGAACTGTAATTATAAAATTTAAAGTCACCTCTACATTCTTCCCTGAGGTTTTGACGTTAGGAGAGTTTGTTCTGCACCTAAGCTTTCCTTACAATATTTGCTTATTTTTCAAAAAAATGTCTTAAAAGAAATATGTCGTAATGTCTTATGTCTTGTTGTCTAGATTGGGGGCAACCCGAATAGACCTATCTTTTTTGTGATTTTCCTACAATGTAGTTTGCGATAGCCACAAGCCTATGCGCTTTCCTTATGGTCCCTAGCTTGCTAGCCATACTTATCAAAACTATCTTTATGCGCTTGTCATATGGTCCCTAGCTTGCTAGCCATACTTATTAGCGCCATCTTTATGCACTTATTGTATGGTCTCTAGCTTGCTAGCCATAGTTATCAACATCGTCTTTATCTACTTTTAGTATTGTCTCTAGCCTTACTAGCCATACTTATTATCAATGTATTTTTATTTGATCAGATCATGTCATGACATGTCTATGAATTTTACCATATTTTTCTCTTTTTCGCCCAATGTTTTTGTCTGTAATGAACATATTTGTTGTGAATTTACAGTCAACTATGTAGGATAGAAGATCCATGTCCTCTTCTTGCCTAGCTTAGCTTTACAATTGTATATACTGGATCAAAGACCTCTATCCTCTTCATCCTAAGTATATGATCTTCAACATCTTTCTCTCTTTTTCTCCTTGACATTGTTTGCTTCCCTGTCTCTTGGATGCATTCTTCTCTTGAATTAATCAATCCTTACATTCTTCTCTTCATTTGAGAATTCTTCCTTGTATTATTTCTTAATTTTGGAATGATGCATAGTACTAAGACAACCTTCCACATTGAGGTTTCTTTTACTTTTGTTGACTCAAAATTTTTATTTTCTTTGTGTATGTGCCCTTGTGTATATGCTATCCATATATCTACATGTTCATCATGTCCTAACCCTATGATTTGGTAGCATGTTTATCTTCTAAACTTATATTGTGTAGATCTTTCTTGTCTAATGATTTGTTTTGTAGGTCTTCACCTTGGGGACATACTTCCTTGGTTTGAAGAGATTTTTGCTTCCTCTACAATATCCTTTTGGTATCACGATGTTATTCATTTTTAGTAGATTTCCTTTAGTGTGCATATTCATGTAGATTCATATGCTTGATAAAGTGGGGATAAAATATAGTGTCATAAAATTGCACCCCTTGCAATTTCACCTATATTCTTATATCCACTTTAATGTCCATTCCCCTAGTATTTGTGTAGAATCATCTAACCCTTGCATTGACCTTTTTCTCCTCAGGATGCTCAAGACCCCCTTTCAGCAACTACCCTCTTATGTCAATTTTGCATTAAAATTTTTGTTTTTCTTGTTCCCACCATTTTTTAGTGTGATTTGTCTAGACAGTAGCACATTGTGTAGACGTTCGTGCACCACGCTAGCGTCTCACAATATTTCAACATTCAAATGGTCATTTCTGAGCATGTTGTCACTTGTCACCTGCCTTTGTCAGTGGAAATGGCTCGGGATACCTTGTAACAACTTGTGAACCTTCTATTCCCTCCTATTCTCTCTTTAAAATCCATCTTTTCAATTCATTTGGCCTTCTTCTTGGCCTCTCTCTTAAAAAATCTCTTTCTCTCTTTCTCTCAAGCTTGCACAACTCTCTTGCTTGCTACAGTGGTTTCAAGTTCTCACAACACTCTTTGCAACTCTCTTGGCTCTCATAACCCTTTTCTCTCTTAAGCTTCCTCAAGCTTTCTGGGTATATCTACTTGTCTTATGTCTTTGATCATCTTGGGATTTATCACTTCTCTTGTCTATGCATTTTACTATCTTGTCTATTTATCTATCTATCTATCTATCTATTTGGATGTCTGTGGAGGTGCAAACACTGAAACGGGGGTTTGATTGAGACAAGCCCCTAAACAACCCCAACATTTTCTCTTGGTCTTATGTGTGTAGGTATTGGAGATATTACTTTGCTAGAGGCTTCATTGCTTGGTCTGTTGTGAGCACTTTCTTTTTCTCCCTTCATTTTATCATTTACATTCCATTTAATTTATATCTCATTTAGTTTACATTATTTTAGTTATTCTATACAATCTTAAGAGATCTTAGCAATCAGAACAATAGTAGACACTTAAGCTATTTTTTGTGAGATTCTCAATTTTCGGTCCGTACAAGACATCAACATGGCTTTGGGAAGTTAGTGTGCCATGCTATGATCCATGTTTTGAGCTATTGTCCTTCAATGAGAGCTTGCCAATCTATCCAAAGAACCTCTGTGACCTATTCTTTCTATTTTTGAAATTCTCACCATTTTATCTTATCACTTGAGCTTTGTTCCTTGAGGTAGTTGAGGACCATTTTCTCCCAAATATTTTACCATCGTGGATGATATTCTTCTTGAAGAATTTCATCTTTAGGAAGTTCTTGGAGAAAAATCCCCATAACATACTAGCAATATAAAATATCCAAGCATATCCAAATAAGCTTAAAACATGCCTTTTTACTTCCTCCCATGAAAGTCACATTTAATTTTTAATATTTTGCCTCCAAAACTCAACACCCACCTTTTGGAGAAATAAATGCACTTAATAAAATTTAAATACTTATGTCTCAAAGAACCGAAGTAATAAGTATGAAGTCACTTTAATAATTTAAATAAATATTTGAATGTGACTTTATAATAAACTATTAAAACTTAGGCATCTAATTGATTTTTTCCATTTGACCCACAAAAAAATCATCAGATCATCGAATCCTGAAATTGACTATGCTAGAATGAAGCCAACAATAAAGAATTATAATTGAGGTCATTATGGTGACTTTCCAAAAATAGCAATAAGCTCCATAAAAATTGGGGGATGGACCAAATATCCAAAAACACTTCTAAAAGTGTCATCTCAAAGCATCTTGACAACAAAGTTCAATGTCATGATAAAAAAATGGAATTATACTAATAAAATACCCCTCAAAGATTTGTGGAGCTCCCTAAACACTCAGTTGGCCTCAAGAACCTGTTGAATAGGCTAACAGTCAACAAAGTTGACCAGGCACAAGAAGGGGACATTATATCATTCCCTATACATCACCTCATGTTAAAAACTCTATAAAAACCTTGGGGACACATCTTGAGGAACACTACACACACATTGTACCTAAGATGAAAATAAAACTATAAACCAACCAACAAACAAAACAAGAATTATTGGGGGTGGGTCCCTCTTTTAAAAAAATTTCCCTTGAGATAAAAATACAATAGGTCTTAAAAGTAGCCCAAGACTTATCTAATGTTTCCACTCACTTGTTTAAGTTTCTAACTATTCATTTGCCTCTTGTGTTTATCTTATTGTCTAGAATTTGTGAGCTAGTATCAACCTCCACCCTTGACATTTTATATAGCTTACCAAATGTTAATTGTCACCAAATCACCAATGCTTCTACTAAGTCATTTGTCTCCACTCTAAGGATCCAACAAACACAATATTCGATTTTTATTTTTCCATCTCAACATAGCTCTCAAGTACAAGTCATGTTTGTGTCATTAGACCCAAGTATAGGAAGGAGGTGACTACCTCCCATAGAGATTTCTTATTGACAATCCTATGATTGGTCAAAAATGTGTTTTTTTGCACCATATAGTAAAGTTAGAATTTTTTGAACTATGTGTGTTAGATGTTATAATTTTAAACTATTTAAATCTAGTGGAGAGGTGGAGTGACTAGCATGATGACTATCCCATTAATGGTTTAATTTTTTTTTTTAAAATATATTATTGGGGATCTATTTAAGGGGCTTCACCCATCAATATAAAGAGCATACCTAACACCATATAACCATTATACATTAGCAAGAATGGTATTGAATCAAAATAGGCCATAGTCCTCTACAAAACATATAAATATGTATACTACCTATATTTATTGCTAAGAAAGAAGATGAAACTAAAAAATAAACTACCACCAATGACCATAGAACTAAGCAAAAAATGCCACAACAAAGAAAACAAACAAAAATAAATACTAATGAAAACCACCTTCAAAATTTGTTACCAACTTTAAACATAAGGACTATATGTGCTCGTGAGCATTACAACTCTTTGAAGGTGTCATCTTCCACCTTTATGAAACTCGATTTCAAACACCATTCCCAAAAATTGACATGATTTATAGCATGGGAATAAACATTTAAGAAATTGGCATCACTTTAAGAATCTTAATCCCTTCAATAACCTCTGTTCACCTCACAACCTTGGTCAACAATCCATTAATAGTGGCATGGTAAAACCATTGGTCAACTCCAGAGTACCATTATGAAAAAAATCACTATGTGGCCCATGGCAATTCTCAAATCCTAGTATAACTCCAAAATCATGTTACCCATTGACAACTCATGCAACGCCTCTTGCAATTGCATTATTGAAGCTTCTATCACAATGCTTGGGGGTTGCTACCTTCACTTGCCAAACACATACCTACACTCACCAAAAAAAATCTCACCTTCCTTTGCTTCCTCATTCTCGTCATCTTGGACCAACAAATCCATTTTACTATCCCTTATTTTTACATTCCCCATTCCCTATTTCAATCAATGCTTTAAATCTACTAGAATTATAACACGTGATAAAAAATGGCCATTTTAGCCAAACCCTCCCCACCTAAAATAGTTGTCACTAGTAGCAAATTGAGCTTCTCATCACAATTAAAGTTTTTCCTTAGATGGTGGTTTGAGATATGGTTTTTCCTTAATGGATGCTTTGACGATTCATCCTTCGTCATGTTAAGAGTATAACCCACACAAAATAACAACAATAGCCCAATGCCAACAACCCAAGGAAATCCAAAATAGCTAGCTGAAAATTCTAGAATAACACTTCAACAAACACTAATACCTAACATAACACCACAAAATATTATATCCCAACACCTCTTGAATCTCCAAACACATAATATAGTGTGCAAGTTGCTAACTACCTTATAATTACTCATTAGCTTGCAAAGAAATCCCTCCTTATCATAATGACATTAAAACACATTTAATAGCTACCTAAGTGTATAATCTGATTTTAAGATAGAAGCTAAATTAGTGAAGTCATTAAACTCCTTACTTTCTAACAAGGAAAAATCCTTTAGCATTGTCCCTTGATTTTCCATAAAATCTACAACCTTGTTTTGCAATATATAGCAACGAGAAATTTGAAAAGAGAGTAATTTCAATTGCCACAATATCATTTCTTCTAAGATTTCTCTCAATTTCCAAATTGGCAATTGACCTTTCTTTACCGCTATAACCACAAATTGAGAGTACCCTTCAACTTTCATCACTCTATAACTTTCCCCATAGGTTGCTTTTAGAATAGCAAGCAATGCTTCCCATTTTGCATAGTCATTGGTTTGCTCGTTGAGGAAGATAGAACCTCCATGCTCTAAATTAACTTTATTATTGTGTAACACACAACTAGCTCCTACCTAACTAGGGTTACCTTTTTTTTTTATTCAAGGGGTAAACACTTTTGAACTAGAGCTATGAACTAGAATACAACCACACAACAATACCACCCCAACAGGGTTTGAACCTTGGTGGCGAGAACAACAATGCCACCTTTAAACCATCACACCATGCCAATATCGACTAACTAGGGTTACCTTTAAAAACCCTATTAAAGTTTAGTTTTACCTCCCCTCTTGGTATTTTCCATCTCAACTCATCCTTACACTAACTTTTTTTTAATCACCCTTGAATGTGAAAGTTGATAGACCATAGATTAACCTCCCTTGTTTCAGAAGCATTCAAGGTACTAGGCACTTTAAGAATTTGTGCA
Organism: Sequoia sempervirens; assembly: GCA_007258455.2. Lineage (NCBI taxonomy): Eukaryota > Viridiplantae > Streptophyta > Pinopsida > Cupressales > Cupressaceae > Sequoia > Sequoia sempervirens. The sequence goes on from VDFB02105785.1 coordinate 147,294,132, forward strand.
AATACATACTCTTTTATAAAGGTTTGAATAAGGCTCCAACATCAATCAATTGAAGTTGCACTTCTCTAAATATACACCTATTCTTTTCTAACCATAATCCCTATAGCACAAAAACACATGTTGTCTACCACAAACACTACTAACTGGGGTGGGGGCTCTCTCATCCAACTACAAAGATGTTAGCTAACTAAGCAAATGATTACCCATAGTATATTCAAGTTTGAGACAAGCTTCAACCATATAGATCATGCTTAATCACAAAGGAACAACGTACGATAGTTTGTGACAAGCTTCAACCATATAGACCATGCATAATCACAAAGGAACACGATACAATCCATTGATATCAACTCTTTGTAGCACAAAGGACATCTACGATGCCCATATATATTCCTTTTCATTAAATGATCAAAAGTTAAATCCAATTCCTAACAACTACCCCATACAAAAGTAGCAACATCTATTGGAGGTTGTTGCATTCCAAATCAACTTAGTAGGCCAATATTTGCTAATTGTGGATACGATGATGCTCTTTACCACATACCTTGATATTACATAATACCTTCTTTCTCTATTTCGTCTCCCACATTATTCATCCCCCCTTTCTAAACATGGATATCTAAGAGAAGAAAATCTCCTCCAACTACGTATTCTCCTCCTCTAAAGAGATGAAAACTATCAAAATCCTTCGAAGAACATTGAAAAGCCCCATTCACATAGGTCTTAAAGCATTAGTCCTTCACTTTAGTACCAACCTCCCTCATTAAAATCCTTCCAAGGAAGAAGAGGGGAAGTTGCTAGAAATAGGATTTTAACTTTTGATCATTTAATGAAAAGGAATATATACGGGCATTGTAGATGTCCTTTGTACTACAAAGAGGTCGAATTGGTGGATCTTATATTAATGATTTATGATTATGCATGGTCTATATGGTTGAATCTTGTCTCAAACTTGATATGGGAAATTATGTGCTTGGTCAATCAACATATTTGTAGTTGGATGAGAACTCCCAACTAGCAACTTTTGTGGTAGACAACTCAGAGGAGGATAATAAGAAAATGGAGGAGATTGTCTTCCATTAGACATCCAAGTTTAGAAAGGGAGGATGAATTATGTTGGAGAAGGAATAGATAAATAAGGTATTGCATAAGATCAACATATGTGGTAAAGAGCATTAGTGTATTCACAATTGGCAAAGATTGGCCTACTAAGTTGATTTGGAATCCAAGATATTTAATGCAAATACTTGTTAAGGTATATCTCTAGGAATACCCTCACAATTCTAAGATAAGCTCAAATAGTGGGAGAGAAAACCAAATATCATAGAGTTGACCTTCCACCCTCCATGGTCGGTGGATAAGTAGGTTTTATTTTCATGATGACAATGCTAGCCTAGAGAGTGAAAAAATTCTAGGAAGTGGAGATGTGGTTTTGGTACCCAACATATTATATACTACAAAAGGATATTTTTCAAATTTTCATGAATATACCCTACGTTGGAGAAATAAAAAAATCAAAGTTGTTTTTTTTTGTTTAGTTTTCTCCAAAAGAGGGGTTAGGATACCAAATAGATAGTTTTGGGTGAAAGAGTTTTGGTTGAAACCTTCCCATACAAATTAAATCTATTTTTATATAAAATTATGCGAATCTAATAGTTTTGAGAAAAAGACTTTCAACTGAAACTCATTATGCCACATAAGTACCTAGTAGTTTCAAGTGAAACTATTTCACTTGAAATCATTTTTAGCCCAAAGTGTGACATAGCTCTAGAATCACCCCAAACTTTGGTTGAAAATGCTAGATGCATACATAAGAGTTGTGATTTTTCTAATCTATTTGGGTTGTAGTAATTTCTATAATTGCATGTGTAAAAAGTAGGCTACCAACTACTATATTGCATAAGAAGATGCCTTACGAATCATGACAGGGAAGCAAGCCAAATAACAATGGTTTGAGAATTTGTGGTTTTTTGGAACAAGAACACATAAAAAATGAAGAACAAAAGAAACTAGATGAAAAGAGAAAGAAATGCATAATTGTTGGTTACATCTTAGATTCAAAAGGATATATAATTTATGATCCCAAATCTCATGAGATTCTAGTAAGGAGAGATATCATTTTTATGAAGATTTAATTACAAAAATGTAGTAGTGGAGAATGTGAAGGCTACAAAAATTGAATTTGTTTATTGCACATCTAAAGGGCACATGAGGATTCTACTCTAGTTGGACTATTAAAATAACTTCAACCTATAGCTATTTAAAAATTAGACTACATTCAACAACAAGAACTTTGAAGATTAGCAAGAGTAAGAATACCCACACAAAAAAGGCATAAGAATCATATGTAATTTATGTAGAATTTGATGAACCACTTAGTGTTCAAGAAGAACTTGAAGGCACAATCATGTTGTAAACTGAAGGCATGCAATGGATTTTGAATATGAATCACTCATAAAAATTAGACTTGGGAACTCACAATTCTTCTAACTAGAGGGAGAGCAGTTGGGTGTATGTCTTTGTTCAAACAAAATTATGAGGAAAATTATAGATCGTTTGACCACTATAAGGCTCAAATGGTTACAAAATAATACACCCAAATTGAATATTAGAATTATCATGATAACCTCTCACCCATAGTCAAGATAACATCCTTCATAATTTTGTTAGCAATTTCAGCATTTCTAGATCTTCATGTACACTGGCTAGATATAGAAACAACATTTTTAAATAGGTTCTTAGAGGAAGATATTTATATAGAACAATCAAAAGGCTACATACAAGAATAATTTGGTAAGCAATCTTCATAAGAATTTGTATGGATTGAAATAGTCCTCAAGAGCATGGTATGAGTGTTTTGATGGGTTTTTCCAAATGAAGGATATATTATTTGCAATGTTTATTTGGATATCTACATAGAGAATTTTGGTGATTAAATGATATTTTTAGCTCTATTTATTTATGGCACTATGATTTTGAGAAATTCAATCTAAACATGTTGAATTTGTTTAAGTCTCAATTAGTTACAAAATTTGAGATGACAAATCATGGTGAGATTTATTATTGCTTGGGTATTGAATTTTAAGGGATGAGGAGAAGATAAAAATCCATCTTAATCAAGAGAGGTACACTCAAAACATTCTAAAGAAATTTGGAATGGAAAATTGCAAGACAATAAGACTATGATGGAAATAGGTAAAATCTTTCATTAGAAATATGTCCCAAAAAACAAGAAGGTTATATGGGTACAAGTCCAAATAAAAATGTTGTTGAGAGCTTAATAAATTCAATGGCTGATATTGTACATTGTGTAAGAATTATAATCTAATTTTCTAATAATCCTAGACCACAAGGCAATAGTCTAAAGAATTTTTAGATATATTCAAGCAACAACCAAGCACACAATTACATTTAGTGAGATTTTAGAATAATATTGAATCTTACAATTCATTGTGATGTAGATTGGCCAAAGATATTGATAGTATTAGATCAACTTCAAGATACTATTTTCTCCTTGGTAGAGGTGTACTGTCATGGGAAAGTAAGAAATAATTTGTAGTTTCTCTTTCAAGTGCAAAAGAAAAGTGCATAAAAACATGTCAAGCATCAAAGGATTTAATATGGTTGAGAATATTATTTTAGGATGTTGGGATTTCTCAAAACCAATAGTGTTGAAGTGTGACAACCAAAGTTGTGTTTCCATGAAAAATTATTCAAAGTACCATGGGAAAGTTAAGAACATATAGGAATACAATATCATTTCATTCATGAACAAATTGAGAAGAATATAACACAAATGGAATATTGTGAAAATAAAATAATGGTGCTAGATGCATTGAAAAAAGCACTACCAAGAAACAAGTTTCATTTTTGTAAAGGCCTAAATAAGCTATAACCTAATTGAGAAATATTTGGCTAATTGGGAACTTGTGCATAAATGATAGCCATATATTAAGGGATTAGTGTTATATGTAGAGATTTATATCTAATAAAGAATAAAAAATTAGAATAATTGTGTAAGTGTTGCTAGGAATAGATGATCTATAGGGTTGTAAGTAAATCAAAGGCACATGGTTGAGTCCTTTAGAAGGAATCTACTACTCTATTTTCAACATTTAAGCATGTAACCTTGTTTTAGTTAGTAAGATAAAATAAAAGAGTTCAATTCTATTTTTAGTTATGCACATTGATATTCAAATTTAGTTTCACAATATCTAAAACACATTCTAGAGCGTATTCACCTACTAACTTGATTATAGTCATTCTTTCTCTATGAAATGAGTAAATATACTAAAAAGTGTTAGAAATCTGAAATAGATGAATAACCAAGATCTTTCTATGAGAAAGATAAGCTATAAAAATGTAAGTGGAATAAGACAATTACAAACCAGATATTCTAAGATATGTGCAAATGTTAAGATGACAAGGTTGCATTAGGATCTTGAGGAAAATCTGCAAAATAATGACTCTATGCATCAATGTACATGTATGCAAAAGTATGCAAGATTATGCAAAAGTATGAAAGTACAAGCTATGTAGTGAGTTTATATAGAACTAAAGAGATGATGGAGGCAGAAAATCCATCCAATAGAAATTAACCACCAAAAGTAGAGAATGCCACCAAAAGTGGAAAGTGTTCCACCGTTTAAGGAAGGATACACCACACCACTTATATCCTAATTATTAAATAATAAAATCACTTTATCATCCCAAGAAAGCCTAATAAAAGTGTAGGAAAAACCTAGGACTATGGGAAAATAACTTAACTCACTAGGAAAATAAAAACCTACACCAACACCCCCACTTAAGAATAGCTCAGGAGGATGTAAAAAATGATGGGTCCCAACAAATGAAGCCATGTTAGGTACCCATATACATATAAACCCCCCCCCCCCAAAATAAGAAGAAGCCCCTTCCCACAAAAAGGAAGTACACCTCCCATAATAGAGTGTGAAATGAAGTGGAAGGAAAAAGAAGCCCCCCAAAGAGACCCAATAGTAGATTCCTAAAACTAGATGTAGAAGATGGTCCAAGATCATCGAACAACGTTCCTCCCCTAAAACCAAAGGTGCATGTAAGCTATATCCCCACTCCTCAAAGGAATATGTAAGAAGAAAACTAAATATGAATGAAGTCTTTGAACTTTGCTTTGATACCAAATGATGAACCAGTCAAGGATGGAGAGAAAATTTAACAACATACTACAAACAAGAAAATCTTCATTAAACAGGAAACCACAACAATAGTCTATAAAATAGAGCAACACAACCAAAAAACTATTATGGATTTCAATCAATTTCAAGCTACAAAATTTGATTTTGTTTCCTAATAGAGATCACAAGTAACTCAACCAAAAATTGATTCTCCACTCTTGCACAGGGACGTGCTTTCCTCACCAGTTTTCATTGCACAAGTTACAAATAATTGACTCCTCATATTCCAACGATAGAAAACACCAATAAACAAGTTATACCATGAAGAATAACAATATATTTGCTTCAATCAACTAAGTTACTCGATGAGGAATGATGTTCCATCTCTTTCCAAGTTTTATCCCTTCTTCAAATCACTTCTTCCAACATGCCTCTCCTCTAACTCATGCGGGTTGCAACAACATACATGTTTCTTTTTCTTGAAAACTGGATTTCTTTTCACTTCCCTCTGTGCCTTATTCTCTCTCATCAACATTTTTGGGTACTTTCCAAATTTTCATTTTTACAAAAGCAATAGATTTTTAGACCACCCGTCATTTCAATTGATCTTCCTCATCTAGGTGTCGATCTCCCTTTTTCTACTTTATATCCGCCTCTTTATATTCTTCATGGGCTAAGTGCTTCGCCCCACCTCTTCTGGCATCGACCATTCCAAAAAATCCATCACTGGCGCATATCCCTCATATCCAACGCTCCTTCTCTATGCTTTCAAATTCATATCTTGATTCAATTCTCATTCTCCTCTTCAGTGCACTTCAGTCTTGGCCAAGGTAGAATTTCCTCCTTTCTTCTTCAATCAATGCCTTATCTTTTCTTAACCACTGTTTCTTTGTTGTCTTTACTAGATCAATTCTTTTCTAACTACCCCCATCGCTTCTCTCGAAACTGGTCTCTTCTCTAAATAATAAACCTTCTTTCTTCAGGCTGATAACTTCCCTGGCAAGAAGAATACACCCAAAATGTGCCACTCCAAACAAGCCATCTGTCACAGAACTAAACCAAAACTCCATTTCCAAACTCAAATTATCAAAAAATCAAACACAACTTACAAATAAAACCAAAATTTTAATGATTCCCCTGCATCATGTGCCCATGTCAATGTTAGAGGCTCTCACAATCAAACCAGGAATTCTAGGCCACACTGCTGAAAATGAAAGCTCAAAATATCCTAGAGACTGATGTAGTACATAATCCAAAGACTCAATTATCTCCTTTGAAGACGTCTCCTCCAAATTTTGATCCAAAGTATCCACACTCATGTTAAATTGTGATGAATGACCATGTAGAGAATGAAAAAGAGGGTCGAAGTGGTCCCTCACAACAAATGAAGAAGAATCAACTGCACCAAAGAGAAGATGAATATAATCAAAAGTATCTCCCAAATTTGCAATATGTGTCTCCATAAACAATTCTAAACTACTTGTCAAGAGATCATCCAATAAATTTGAATCTGAAAGAAAATGTATGTCTTGCTACAAAGAATCACTGAATTTTTTTGAAGAAGCAACACTGAAATCTAAAGTAGCAACAATAGATGGAGGATATGGAATGCAAGGTTCAAGAAATGGATCACTTGTGAGAATACCTAGGTTCAAGTAACCAAAATTCTCCTCAAAATCAAAGTCCACACTAGAAGTGTGATCATCATCCATGGGATAAAATCCATTGCAATGCCCCCGCCACACAACCCTAGAGGAAGTTGCAATTAACTACTCAAATGCATAATTTTTTTTTTTGTTTAAGTACAGTTATCATGCAAGTTCATTACCCATTGCTAACAACCTCTAAGGTTACGAGATTGAGATTACTTTAAAACCCAAACAAGAAACATGAATTGAAACCATAACATTTAATTACTTAAGAAATTAAGAACACATACATTCCATACATGATAAATTACATATAAGAGATACCACATGATTTCAAATAACATAATTTAATAATAAGATTACAACTCTCATTCCCCAAATGAGGTACATCCAATAAGCATGGTTACAAATTACATCTTCCACCTCGATAACAAATGAGGGGTAATAAATTACAAGATTCAACTGAAATGAATGAAACATGAAAAATAACTGGATCCTATGAGCTCTCCAACTGGAAATCTTGTCCACACGAACAAGAAGAAAACCCAACATAGTAAGGTGCATGTTCCACCCAACCAAGTGATACCTGAAGGCTCACCCCCCATGCTAGGAGATAGTAAAAGAGCTTCCTAGGAAAAACCTACAACCTCTAGACACAGGCCATACACAAAATACTCATAGTACAAGTAAGCAAGAACAATGGTCACGTTGCTTCTAAAATCACAGAATCAAGTACTAGCACAATACAAATAAACCGACTGTTGTCATAGGAGGAGTGTCACCACAAAGGTTGCATTGGTTGTCCAAAGGAGATCTTCCTAGGTACTACCCCCCCTCTAGGGTTATCTTGGTAACCTCTCACGATACTGGCCCCACATGCACACCAGTGCATAATCAATTATCTTTCGAGAAGACAAGATAACGATCTAGCCATTCCAGGCCTTCTCGACTCATCTCAAGTCTCATATAAGCCCTTGAGCCAATGAGCGGGGCTAATTAACTTGTTAAAAGTGTTAAGCTAATAGATTATTTAATTCCCACTTGATTATACTAACTTCCACACGAGTTGTCTTGGGACCACTTTGTGTCCCGACCCTCGCTGAAAGCCACTCCCCTATCGACAACACATAACTCAAACTACATGCCAAGGGTAGATAGTGCACTAAAAACTGACAACAATAACCAATACACCTCAAAAGGTAACACATCTCTACAGATTTTCAATACTAAAACCCAATATGTGCACTACCCAAGAAATATCAAAGGGTGAACTAAAGTTACAACAACCCCTTTTCACAAATTACAACTCTGGAAGACTTAGATTCTCGTAATAACAATTACTTTCCCCCCAGTACACAATTACATAAAACACGTACTTTAATAAACACAACACCAAGCAATTAACAAATGCTATCATTCGGATCTCCTAAATCCATTACAATCAATTTTGCCTATTAAAATGCACCATTTAAATATAATTCCATCTAGTAAATCCATAACAATTAAAAAAAAAAATTAGTTTCCAAATCCACAAATATAGATAAAACAAATCCCAATCTTACTAATAAAATCACTTCATTATAAAATAACAACTGGTGCTTGCATGCACTTACCCCTTTAATATTTCTTTAATTTTCACTGATTAAACTAACTTGGCATGAGTTACCCTGACACCACTTTGTGTGTCGACCCTCATGAAAAGCCACTCCCCTATTAACAACCTAAGGGATCAATTCCACTAACATAGGGTAAACCAGGTGCACTTAACCAATTACAAAAAAAACAACTTAATAACAATGTACAACACAACCTGTTTATAGAACTAGGTGACCATACTTGATAAAATACCAAGTGCACTACCCAAGTTATCTCAAAAGCCAAACCAACACAAGTAAACTCAAAAACCAAACTAACTCAAGTTGCAGCCCCACCACAAAGGAGACACATCTGGAAGTCTTACATAAACAATAACTCAATTTACCCCAACAACGAGAACGAGAGTAACATAACTTTAAAACAATTTCAACCAAAAGATAAAATCTAATATTAGGATATTCTAAATCCAAATAAGGAAATTACATATTGCATGCGAACAATCAAAATAATACCTAGCTCCATTATTTCTAATCTGAGACAATCTCATTCATAGGATAAGAACAAATCATAACTAATTGTTCAACTCTATAATTCCTCAATTACACATTATATGAAATTAACTAATCTTATTATAAATTCATTTGCAACCAATAAGAAATATAAATAAATAAAAATCGCTTTCTTAAAAATTTCATTTCATCTAGAACGAATAACCATTTCCCTTAAAATCATTCCCTTATTTAATAATGACTTGTGCATTTGACGAGCAATAATGAATTTAAATCTAAAGGTTTACTTTGATTTCCCATTACTATTTAAATATAGAAATCCCATTCCCCATTGAAATCATTTAATTATAAAATAGCTACCTAGACATAGACATGCATCTCTATTAATTAATATTCATTTAAATAAAAATGTGTTTCTATTTACATTTAATATCCATTTCACATATTTAAATATTCATCTATTTAACCATGTGCACATTATCCATTTTCCTTAATTAAACAAAAAGATCAAAATCAATCTTAGAATAAAATCATTTTATTATAAAATCAATATTTGCATCAATAAAATAATCTTAAAATAATTATATTTAAATACAAATATATGTTTAAACATATAAATATTATTTAAATATATAATTATAAAATAAATTTAAATTCCAAATCATTAAATATAAATATATATACATATATATATTTATATAATATATTATATATATGTATTATAAATAATATATATATATAACATATATTATATATAATATATATATATATATATATTTAAAATTTATATTAAATAATAATAAAAACAAACAAACAAACCCCACAAAGGGGGATGCAGGGTTCCCCTGTTGGGGTGGCTGCCCCACAGCCGCCCCCATGGGAGGCTGCTGTGGAGGCAGGGCCGTTGCCTGTGTAACACCCACCACGAAACCTTAAAGAATGTATGTGTTAGTGTAGTTCACTTTACTTGTTTAATTACACTTTTTAAAATAAAAAAAATTGTTCGCTTCCGTTATGTGTGTGACATTCTTTAGGGTTTTGTGGCAGGCGTTACAACAATCATTAGGAACACAATCTGAAAAAGAGTACAACCAAGATGCATGATCAACCACCCCAGTGGAATTAATCTCTCTGCTCTCCAACCCTCTAATAAGAACTAAATCAGGAGTAAATTCCGCAGTCTTCCCTACTCCACTATGAGTAACTTGATATATGGAAAGAAGATTATTGGACAAATGAGGTATGCACAATACATCGTTGAAATTGACATCCCCTATATCAACAAATCCCTTCCCAATTACATTCATATATGTATTTTTACCCATCAAAGTAAGTGGCATAACACAAGGCTTAAAAGAAGCCATATGATGAGAAGCTCTAGAATCTAGAAGTCATCTCCTTGATCTAATAATTGTAGAAGCACAAAGAGCTTTTAATTTATGTTTTTTTTTTATGTAGAAGCATAACTAGCATACAACCTTTTTCCTTTTTCTTAGTAGATTCTTGGTTTGATAGAGAAGGAGATTCAATGACCCCTTTATTACTCTTCTTAAGAATATATGTGAGGTGATCAATTTGTTTCTTCATACATTTGTGTTCATCATGACCAATTTTATTATAATAAGAACATTTAATCTTCTCCTTCTTAGTTTTACCTTGATTTGAAGAAGGTTTAGTGTCAATATTAGATGTATTTAAAGCATTCTCTCCTTGATTTTTTATTTCTTATTTTGTTTGTCATTATCTTTATGATCTTTAGTGCATTGATTTGCAACCAAGGCATGAGACTTAGAAGATTTGATAGTGCCCATTTGAACCAACTTGTCTTGTTCTTTTGTGAGTTCATTAGCAAACACATCAAGAGAAGGCATTGTGTAGGAAGCTCCTAAGGCACTTTTAGTGGCATAGAATGTAGAAACAAAGACTGAATAGTTTGGACCAAGTTTAGAGATAATACTTAAGATCAATTGTTTATCATCCTTCTTAATTCCACATTGTTTCAATTACAATCTTATGGCCTTTAGTTTGGTGAAGAAGTCTTGTATTGTATTAAAACCTGAAGGACTTAACCCTTTCAACTCATTCTCCAATTGATAACCTCTTAATTCATCTTGTCTACCAAATATTTTGTCCAATGTTGTCCAAACTTCATTTGGTGAAGACAAAGATTCAACATGAAAGAGGAAATCTAGAGATATAGACATACATAGGGTTCCAAATGCTTCATCACACTTATTAAACTGTTTTAGCTTTTTTGCATCAATAATTGGTTTTGTTTCTAATCACATTGTTACCCTATGTAATCCATACTTTTTCAAGTAGAGTGCCATTTTACTTTTACAATCAAAATAGTTTTAGGGTATTAACATAGGAATTGTTAATCAATTTTAAGCAGAAAAGAAGATTGTGAGTGCACAAAAAGAGAATGCAAAGTGAAAAAGAGACACTAAGAGACACCCCCTTTCCACTAGTCTCATAAATCACCCCCCAAGATATTACAATGTTGACACTTTATGATTTAGTGTGTTTATAAAGTTTTTTCCAAGATACAATGCTCAATAGGCTCACAATAGCCAAAATTACAAATTTTGATATAAAATGAACCTAATACAAAATATGGAGAAATTATCCATGTAGTTGTATAGTGTTTTTCAATACCTTTCCAACACCTATCCATTTCCAAAAAGTGAAGCTCCTAGGCGAAAGATGATTTTTTTAAGAAATTTGTAACAAACAACTTCAACCTACAATATCTGGTAGAAAATAGATTTTTTTTTCAATACCTCTATGGATAGAAATTACTCATCTCCATCTTTCCAAAAATATCTTGTTTGTGGGATTCTTTCCTATAGGGACAACAACCAAGGTTCAATCCTCGTGGGGTCTTTCCCTACTGCATTAGCAATTGAGACTGTTTGACCTTGGTGTTAACGGGAGACCCTTTGGTGAAATGGTGGGGATTCTTGTCTGTAGAGCCAACAACCAAAGGCTCATGCCCTTAATATCATATAATTTATTATTATTATTATTTTGTTTGGTAAATCACTGCTAAGGGGTAGCACCTTGAAATCAACCACAACCTTGCGACCTGATCGTGTCGAAATCAACTTTAAGCTTTCATTCCATCGGGCCTAATGGTGTCAAAACTGACTTTAAGCTTTCGCTCCACCAGAGAAAGTCGTGGGATTCAAACCTTAGACAACCCAACTATTGCCCTTGCAACTTAACCGTTACACTGCGGGGTCAACCCCATCATATAATTTAATATTGTTGGAACAATACTATTAAGAAAAAAGATGGAGTGGAGAGGGAGTGGGAAGAGGAGCAGGGGGATAAATTTGCAATAAAGGGCTAATGGTGGAGAGGAAGGAGAAGATTCAGAAGGGATGGATGGGTTTTTGTTGTAGGGTTGGTTGTTGTTGTCGTCCTGTTGGGATGCGGTGGGGTGGTGTTGGCTATTTTCATTAGCTTGTTTGGAAGTGTTGTTGCGGGGATTCTTGTTACTTTCATCTTGTTGGGAAGCTATGGTGTTCTTGTTTTCTTCTGGCATTGATTTCAAGTGGTTGTTCCTAAGATGCCCCTTCTAGTTTTTGCATTTGATTCGGGTGATTTTTTTATTGCATGGGTGTCTTTGGAGGGAGCTATGGTCATGGTTTCAGTGGGTGGCATCTCTCTTGACTCCTCTCTTCTCCTACGGAGGAGTTGTAGTTTGTTCAAGTGCTTCCCAGTGGTATCCTTGCTAGTTAGTGGCCCTCTTTTGGTTCTCTTAGTGAGCGTGGCTAGCTTCTATGCCTTCTTGATTCATGGCTTGACTTCTGGTTGTGGTCAAGTTGTTGCTTTTGTGGGGCCTTCTATTTTTTTTTTTGGAGTTGGGGGTTGTTGGCCTGTGTTTCTCTCTTGTTCTGGGTTTTCTTCCCTTGGCCTCAGTTGTATTTCTTCTGTTGGGGTTTTTTCATTCCTATCCAAAGGTGGTTTTCTATTTTTCAGTGACTTACCATTTTCCCTTCCATCTTCTATGTGCTTTAATGCTTCTTATCCTTCATGTGTACAACTCCCTTGGTGTGGGGTAGTCTGGGTGTTGATGGAAATTGGGATTGGTGAGTCATGGTGGCAGGAGATCTCCTTTGGGTTTGTGAAGTATTTGTGTTTCTAGCCTTTGTTTATGGTTTCTTTCTTTTTTTGTGCCTTTAGAGGTGTTTCCTTTCCTGTTTCTTTTGGTGCTCATCTCTTTTGGAGCATCATTTTTGTGGTAGCCATCTTTGTGTTGTTGATGATAGCTTTCTAGTGGATTTTTTTCTCTACTCCCTTGAAGGTTTTTTTGGGGGATGTCGTGATTTTTTTTCTAAAAGCTAGCTAGTTCTCTCAAAATAAGATGTGGTTACATTTTAAAGGGGGTTTCTCTCCTTATGGGTTGAGTTGTTAAAGTATATCCTATTTTCTCAAAGATGTTGGTGTTTCCTACTATTGATCGGGGTATTTTCTATGTGTTTCTTCCTACACTTAGCCCTCTTAAAAGGATGTCATTTTTTCTCTTTTTATTGGAGTCACTTCTTTCTTCTGGTTTCTACAATTGTTATCTTCTATTGAGGGGAAGATTTCTCCTATCGAGATGAAGCCCTATCCTTTAGGGGTGGTGTTGGGTGTTGTAGTTGCAATGGGAAGTTCTCCTCTCTTTTGTTGGTTCCTATTGATGTGGAGCTTGTGTGTGCAAAAGATTGGTGGCTCTGGTAGTAATGGCCTTCACTTCATTCTCTCCTATAGAAGGGAGCTCACTCCTATAGAGTTGGAGTTTAGGTTGGTGTTTCAAGTTGGTTGGTGTGGGATGAAGGTTGATGCTTCTCAGTGCTTAGTGATGCTCTCTAATTCCCCTATTGAGATGGGGAGTTTGGATGCTATGGTAGTGGTTGAAAATAGTGCTTATCTATGTTCAATCTTGCCTTGTATCTCTCTTATTAAGGTAGGGAGATTGGTAGGATTGATTGTGTTGTATGGGAGCTTTTGTTGTCCTTTTTTCTGCAACTCTTTACTGAGTGGATGGTATGTTGCAGCCTAGTCATTGTACGCTATGTTGTTTCCTGACTGATTCAAGTGGGTTCATTCTACTATTGGGTTCTAGGTCCTTATTAAAACTTGGTTGTAAAGAGTTTTAAGATCCCTTCAAAACCTGATCTTTTCAACTAGGGTAGTCTTGTGTATCTTTTGGATGGCTACTATTGATGGGTTGCTAATTATCTATTTGCAGCTTCTTTTAGAAAAGGTTTTGGGTCCCTTCAAAAACTGGTTGTAAGAGGTTCTGGGTCTCCCCAAAACCCGTTTTTCCCATTAATCAAAACAATATCTTGTTTGCCAAAAATAGATACTGTGGCAAAAAGTTATGATTTTTTTTAAAAAATGGTTGAATTTAGCTTGTAGTGACAACCCTCCTAGCAAAGATTTTTTTTTCAAAAATCAAATTCATCTAAAATGAACAAATTTTATATGAAAATATGGGTTTTTGGGAAATCTAAACACAATGAGAAGGTCCATTTGGGCAAAAAATGCTCCAATAAAAAGTTATTCGCTAGATCTAAGCTTCAAACCCTAGTTTGCTATTGTGTCATATGGTGGCCAAATTGAGTGAAACAAAAGCCAAAATTGACTTTCTCAAGCTTCCCAAATGCAATGGGACAATAAAAAATGTTGCCATTATAACCAAAATAGCTACAATCTCTAGATCTCACCAAAAACACACATACAAATATAAGATTAACATATCTTCATAATTCCTTTTTGATTCTCCAAATCATTTGAAATGCAAGAGAAGAGCATACAAGAATTTATAAGATCATATAAAAAAACTCCAATATCTTAATCAAGAATCTAAGTACTCAAAACCCTCAAAATCTAAGCTCAGATACCATGTTAAAATTTTGAAATAGATGAATAACCAAGATCTTTCTATGAGAGAAATAAAAAATAAAACTGTAAATGAAATAAGACAATTACAGATCGAAGATTCTAAGAGATGTACAAATGTCAAGATGACAAGATTGTTGGAAGAATGAAGAAGGTGCCCTCTGAATTTTTTGTCATTGATGCCAACATTGGTTGGTAACTAACTATGTAATCAGTATTTCCATGGTGATCTGGTATCTTGATCCAGAAATCTCT
This sequence comes from Sequoia sempervirens, assembly GCA_007258455.2. Lineage (NCBI taxonomy): Eukaryota > Viridiplantae > Streptophyta > Pinopsida > Cupressales > Cupressaceae > Sequoia > Sequoia sempervirens. The sequence goes on from VDFB02105785.1 coordinate 147,309,189, forward strand.
ACAGTAAAATGGAATTAAATGAATCTTCGATATGTTGACCAGGAATGTCAGTTACAGGTATAAACGAGTTTTCAGCATGTTTTTGTGATCTGGTTGAACTATCCTAATGACAGAACTTCGGTGTTCCTTTGGCCGACAAGGTTTATCTTTTGTGTGTTCCTCTTTAGGTCTGAGATTAACTAGCGCTTGGATAAAATGTCTTGTTCTGTGTGTCAAAAGTAATTTTGTATTAAGCCAACAAGACCTTTTATATTTTGAGTGTTCCCTCATTTAGGCAGACCTAATTGATAAAGGAAGTTATGCATCTATATATATTTATGATGGTCAAAGCAATAAAAAAAGAAAAGAGATGATATGAAAGTAATGCGACAAGTGTAATAGTGAGAAGTTATTGATAGTGTTTGTATACCGACAACCAGAGCAAAATTTGATATTACCAGAGCATAACCAGAACTGCTTTTAGCACTTTGCAAGTGCACTTCTTTAGTTAATTTTTGGTAGTGAGCCACATCTTTTGTATCTTGGAAATAAGCCACATTTTGTATTCAGATTGTGAGCCTTCTTAAGGATAGTGAATCCTGGTAGTGATCCCTCTAATATCTTATAACTAGTTATAATATATTGTGAGTTGATCCTCACCATGGTTTTTCCCATTTTGGGTTTTCCACGTAAAAATCCCAGTGTCAACGTGTTACGATCTCTTTTATGTTTTGGTTCATTGTTGCTATTAGATGTGGATTGATAATAGGATGGTTAATAATTAAATTGGCCAACTGAATACTGATTCACCTCCCCCTCTTAGTATTCGGTATATTCAACAATTTTATCAAAGCCTAGTTCCTCAGAAAAAGTCTTACAACTTGAGGAAGGTCCCAAAAATTGAATACATGGCTGGAAAATACCATTTTGTTCCTCCAGAAGAAGAATCTATATCTAAAGAGATCAATTTTTCCCTTGAGGAATTGAACAAAAGCAAGGATGAGAAGGAAAATCTGAAAGGAAATATGAAGGAAGCAAATGATTGCATCAGGAAGATGAGAGAGCAGATTAAAAAAATTCAAGGATAGACATAGAGAAGTCAATGATCAGTTGAAGAAGGCTAATGAGGTTATTACTGGATTGAAAGTGGAAATAGAAGAAAAGAAGTGAATTGAGGAATGTTAGAAAGCTAAAATCTAGAATAAAATTAATGAATGTACAAAGCTTGAATGAGAAGTGGTAACCTTAAGAGCTGATATGGAAAAAGAGAAAGCACATGAAGAAAGGTTCAAGACAAGTTCTACAATTCTTGATGAGCTGATTACATCTCAGAAACCTGCTAAAGACAAAAATGGTCTAGGAATTGAAGAAGGACAAAGCTCAAAGACTAAACCAAATCTCAACAAAGTGGACAATCAAAGGAAACCTCAAAGGAATGCTTATCAAAGCAAGGACCGAAGGATCAATACCGAAAGGATTCCCATCTGAAAACCTAATGTGCAAAGGTACCCATCTTTTAGTGGTTTTTGTTTCTCATGCAATAAATTCGGTCATAGAGCAACAAAATGTAGTAGGATGAACCAAAATAGAATAAGTCAGAATATTGGATTCTTTGCTAGAAAATGTTATGTTTGCAACAAGTTTGGAGATAGAGCTACCAAATGTAGAAGTCAGATGATGATGAACAAGTTTAATATTGGTAGAAGAATTTAGTCTTTTAAAGGCTATTGTTACACATGCAATATCTTTGGACACAAGGCTAATTAGTGTAGGTCATGAATGAATACAAAAATATCTTGATCAAGGATACTTTATGTGCCACTCTTGCAACAAACTAGGACATATCTCAAAGTTTTGTGGGAGAAAAGTTGGGAAGGAACTGAATCTGAAATAGAACAAGCCAATGAACAAGGTAGATCCCAAAGAAGTAAGGAAAGAAATGGAAAAAAATTGGAGAAAGAAGGAAGAACCTAAGAATAAGGATAAATCAAATGGTCCTGTATCTACATCCAGTGCAAATACCTCTTCTAAGAATTGAACCCAGTAACGGTTTTAGGGGGAGCAGTCACAGAAAAATCTAACAAGCCCCCGATATATGAGGTGTCAAGCAATGACACAAGGACAAGTAATATGAATTTTTTTTTGATGGCTTTGAAGGAAATTCTGGCAGAAATCAAGCAAATCAGAAGAATTGTAGAGCTCTTCTTGGTTTACAGTGTATTTTACAAAGTGGTTGACAACTTTAAAGTGAAAAATTAATAAATGCAAAATTAGGGAAAACGGTAAATAATAAAGCAAGCGACTAAGTTGAAGAAAAGCACATTTGCACAAATTGGGAGAAGTAGTGCAAGCTGAAGCAAGAAAAAAAGTGAGTTAGAGTACCATACATTGAAACCCTAGTTCTCATCAAATAAAAAGGTATTCTCTATTATCTGAATTTCATGTTTTCCAAAATTGAAGGAACCCTTTGTTAAGCTCATTCAAGTTTGTTTGGGAAATATGGCCACTCCTACTGTTTTGGAAATTTCTGAGAGACCCCAACCAAAGTTTAGAAGATGTTCATGGAAAATATATGAAAATGATCCAATAGGTGCGTTCTTACAAATTTCGAGTCATGTGCTATCCATCGAAGATCCAAGAATATACATTCGTGGGAAGCTTGAAGAACTCGATCATCGAGAGCTGAAGGATTTGTCGGACAATGAGTTAACTAATGACCTACTACTCAAGGCAGAATATGAAAACCTAGTTCAAATGAAGCTAAATGTTTTAAACTAGTTTCCAAACTTTTCCAATGAGAGTGAGGCAAAATTTGTAAAAATGGCCCTCAGTAGGGTTCACAACAATCTTGTGTGGGTAAATGAACCAAGGATTATCAATAAGGAGGAAATTCATGCAGCTACTGGTCTTTGTGACACTGGTACCATTCCATTTTTAAAAGCAGTGAAAAATGATGAGGTCACAAGGTTGACTGGTGCCAAGTTTGACGAAAGAGCCCTAACCACGAAGTCTATCACAAACCCTGCCGTCAAGTATGTTGCCATTAAGATTGGGAAAAAAGTCTTCATAAACAGACCAAATTCAGTATCGGCCATGGAAATTCACACAACTTATGAAATGGTGGTGAATGGAAATGATTTTGATCTTTGTGAGTTGTTGAGGTTGCAACTTATAGAAAATCTGAGTATGACAAAGGCAAAGAGACATGTTTTTAAATTTGGCACTCTTGTTGTTTGTTTGTTATTCTATTTTCTAAGGGAGTTGCCGGGGAGAAAGAACATAATATGGGATAACACCAGGCTAGTTGCTCATCAGATGAGTGATTATCTACATAGACTAGAATATTTTAGGGCACAAAACAATGCCCTAACTGCATTCTTTGCAGTCTTTTAAAACAAAATGCATGAAAGAGAAAAGATTCCAAGAAGTTTGGTGAAAAAGTATGAGAAGGAGATAACATTTCTTGTATTTACCAATGAATGCATCATTGAGGTTGTAGAACCAAAAATTCATTGGATTGAACCTATGGGATATGAGATTGAAGAGAAAATAGTAGAAAGGTACATTGAGATTATGTTGGCTAGTCCTAAGCACCCCTTTCTACCTAGATTAGGTACATATGAGGAGAAATCCACTAAAATTCATTCAAAAATTGCAACACCTAAATGAAGAAATAAAATTGAAGCTTTCTTCCAAGACGTAGCATACACTAAGACATTTTACAGTTGAAGGAGGTACTTGATGAAAGGAAAGCCAAAACTGCTAAACAATTCTCTGGACCCAGAAAATCAAGAAGGCTATCTTCTGGTGCTACACCAACACCTATTTCCAACTCTGCTACTCCTAGTGTTGCTAACGTTGTGAAAGGGAAAAGAAGATAAAAAAGTATCCCTGCATCTATTGATGTTGCTACCCCTACTGGTCCCAGTACCAGGGCATCTAAAAAGGACACACCTGTTGTTGCACCATCTACTGCATCTGGAGGAAGAAGAAGAGTGAAAGAAAAAGCTCACAGGAAAAGGAATTTGAGTGATGTTGTTGAAGAAGAAATTGAGCTTGGTTTAGAAGAGGAGCATTAGTTGAAAATAAATAGAAGAGGTAGTACCTCTGGCGAAGAAGTCAAAACTAGTATTGTTGTCTCTTCAGATGAAGAGTCAGAGGAAGAAAAGGATACTTACCGAATTCATGTACATGCAAAGAAGAATGAAGAAGGCTCATCTAACCCTGTGGAGAACATGTCCGGTTCTCCTTCGGTAAGAAATCATCCACCTTTGGTTCTAGGAACATTAGTGAACAATATGATAGATAATGATCTTATGTCAATTGCTAAGTTATATGATGAAGTTGATGATGAAGGAAAAGAAACTATCATAAATGATTTTGCTCAATACATAGTTATCTGTAACATAAACAATGATACCATATAGTAAAAAGTTACTGAAAATGTGTGGAAAGAGTTATTTCTTAGAAGGAAGGAAGCATTAAGTGTTGACAAAAATGAGAAGAGAAGCCATAAAATTTGTTAGTTCAACTTAGTCAGAAATAGAAGCTGCAAATTTGTTGAAAGAATATTCTACATTGTTCAGAGTCAAGCTGAGAGTCAACATGTTAATGACTAAGGAAGAAGACTATGTTGAAAGAGTAAGGAAAGAAACTCATGATGTGATTAGGAAATTAGCAAGGAACCTTGAGAGAAGAACCAGTTCTTCATCTCATATTGCTCAGACTTAGGAACATGCTACTATTGCAGAAGTTATGGATAACCTAGTCTTGGAGACAATTGATGATACACTTGGAGCTTCAGAGACCCCTTCCCCTCAGATGGACACATAAGAAACTACTAGTAAGAGGTTTGATGATCATCATAAGGATCAATCCTATGAAAAGAGAGAAGAACATCAAGAATCCACTGGGAATAGAGAAGAGGAAAACAAAGATGAAAATGAAGGAAGTAAAGACAAAGAAAATGATAAAGACAAGGATGATGAGGATAGAAGGAAGGAAGAAAATAGAAAGTCATTTGGTGATTAAAAAGAAGAAAAAGAGAAAGAAAAAAAAGAAGGGAAATAAGAGGAAGAAGAAAAGAAGAAAGAGGAAGATAAGGAAGTCATTTCAGCTGAAGGTGAAATTCCCAAAGGCCTTGAAACATCAAAGCAATCTGGAGAGTCATCTGAAAGTACTCTTAAAGGTATTCTTTCAAGATAAACTATAATCCAACCTGCGCTTCCACCTCAACTAGTCAAGCTGCCATCTCACCCAGGTTATATGGATTTGACAAGGATTACACTGAGTGATAGAATGAAGCAAAGTAACACTTTCATTAGATTTGTCACACAGGAGACTTTAGAGCCATATCAAAGAAGTAATGAGTTGATAAATGAAGCTACCAAATCTCTATAAGAGGCAACCCTTGATGTTACTCTAGACAATTCTTTAGCTCTGATTCAAATTTTGAGGCTTATTGTTGATTTTGTTAAAGAGTACACATCCAATCTTAAGATATAGACCACAAGATAAGTAGAGTTGAATTTTCTATAGAAAAAGGTTTTTTTTTTGCAAGATAAGTGTACTATTGCATGTGACAAAGCTTTGGAAACTTTGAAAGAGGTAAGAGAATGTGATGAAGAAGCTCAGCTGCTATTTGTTTACAACATGAAATGGCTAGAATCCACTCAAAGTATCAAGGATCTAATGGACTCAATTGAGTCTCAACTTGTTGATGCCTCCAGAGATTATAAGATTTCCAGTGATAGAAACTATGTTAGGTTGGTCTCCATTGCAGATCTTCAAAATAAGTTTGTCATCCTACAAAGGCAGAAGGAAGAGGCTATGAGGCGGTATGCCTAGCTTGGAAATCTAGTCATGTCTAGACATGTTACTATATCAAATGCACTAATGGAGGCAGAAAAACTTGAGAAAATAAATATTTCCCCATCCACTTTGGAAGAAGGAGAAGAATGCATGGCAGAAATAGAATATCTGCATAAAACACTTTCCAAGGAAAAAGGTGGTTGGGATGATAGAAAGCCTATTTGGGAAGTGATTCTCAAAGAACTACAAGGTGCCCCCAGTTCTTGAATTTGAAATTTTTTCTCGTCCTTTTTCCTTGATGTCAAAGGGGGAGAGGAGAAGATAAAAGAGAAGACAAGAGGAGAAGAGGAGATAAAATATGTTATATTTGTTTATGTACATATGTTAGGGGTAGTTGAATATATTTTCTATTTTGGAGCAAGTCTCATTTTTGGTACATGTTGCCATCAATAACATAGGGGGATATTGTTGGAAGAATGAAGAAGGTGTCCATATTTTTTTTCATTGATGCCAACATTGGTTGGTAACTGATTATGTAATCAGTAAATCCATACTGATCTGGTATCTTGATCCGAAAATCTTCGCAATAAAAGGGAATTCAATGAATCTTTGATATGTTCATTAGGAATGTCAGTTATAGGTATAAATGAGTTTGCAACATGTTTTTGTGATCCAGTTGAACTATCCTAATGACAGGACTTTGGTGTTCCTTTGGACGACAAGGTTTATCTTTTGTGTGTTCCTCTGTAGGTCTGGGATGACCTAACGCTTGGATAACACGTCTTGTTCTATGTGTCAAAAGGAATTTCGTATTAATCTAAAAAGACCTTTTGTATTTTGAGTGTTCCCTCATTTAGGCTGACCTAATTGATAAAGGAAGTTATGCATGTGTATATATTTATGATGGTCAAAACAATAAAAAAAAGAGAAAAGATGATATGCAAGTAATGTGACAAGTGTAATAGTGCAAAGTTATTGTTGAAAAATGAGGTTTTTTTTAGCTTAATACTCTGTAAAACTTTAATATTGCTGATCTAAATAAGCTTGTCCTTTTGTTATTTATTCTTTGTGGGTGATTATCTTGATTAATCCATTTTACTATTTGTAGAATGTAGATAGAAGTTGATAGAAGTAGACAAGATATTAGAAATATTACACAAGCATGTATCGTGGAGAAACCATTTTAGGAAAAAAATCCACCAAGAATTACTCTATTATTCAATCTCTGGAGTAGATTACAATAGCTCCAATTCTTGCTTGAGAATGCTTCTTCTGTCTTCACCAGAACCTCTTCACAACCTGCAATAAAACTGATACAAACTCTCTTCAACTTGCTTGAGATATATAGTCTTTAATAAGCTTTGTAAACTATTACAACCTCTCTTCAACATGTAAAGGAGGTAATTCCAAGAAGACAACTTGGACACCAAAGTTGGCTCCAAGACATTTCTTGTTAACTAAAACATTTACTCAACACCATTCATGCAAGAATGGTCATCCCTTGTTAACTGGAGGTAGTCCCTGTTATTTATCATACAAATCAAGTCATTAGCCATGCATTTCAAGTTAACTGAAGTCAACTAGCATTCAACTAAAACTAACTGAAGATAATTGAACCATAACTGAACTTAACTTAACTAAACTGAACTGAACTGAACTAATCTGAACTGAATTGAACTCCATGCATGCAAACTTCAAACCCTAACCATTAGGATCTTTACATGCATTTAGAAGTGTTATCTCTTACTTTGAATAGTTAATTGAACTCAAGGTGAGTGTCACCTTATCATTTGTGCACCCACATGTTCCTATTATTTAGGAATAACTACAAATGTCAATTTCATGATTTATTTCATCAAATATTAATATCATCCTAATCTTAGTGTTGTTGAACACATTCCATGAACTTAGGAGATACACAAAATAATTAATGTTTAGGATTTGCAATTAAATGACATCGTATTTCCAATAGTTATTGATGGTGTTTGTATATCGGCAACTGAAGTAGAATTTTGATATTACAAGAGTATAACTCAAATTTCTTTCAGCACTTTGTAGGTGCACTTCTTCAGTTCATTTTTGGTAGTGAGCCACATTTTTTTTATCTTGGAAATAAGCCACATTTTGTATTTAGGCTGTGAGCCTTTTTAAGGACAGTGAGTCCTGGTAGTGAGCCCTGTAATATCTTATAACCGGTTATAATATATTGTGAGCTAATCCTCACTGTGGTTTTTCCCATTTTAGGTTTTCCATGTAAAAATCTTGGTGTCAATGTGTTATGACCTCTTTTATGTTTTGGTTCAATGTTGCTATTAGATGTGGATTGATAATAGGATGGTTAATAATTAATTTGGCCAGTGGAATACTGATTCACCCCCCTCTTTGTATTTGGTATATTCAATAAAGATTTCATTAAGAGCTCAAATAAAATCTGTAGAATAATGATTGCATGCATCAATGTACATGCATTCCAAAGTATGCAAGAGTACATAAGAATATGCAAAAGTATGCAAGTACAAGCTAGGTAGTGAGTTTATATAAAACTAAAGAGATGATGGAGGTGGAAAATCCATCCAATGGAAATTAACCAGCAAAAGTGGAGAATGCCACCAAAAGTGGAAAGTGTTCTGCCCTTTAAGGAAGGAGACTCCACATCACTTATCTCCTAGTTATTAAATAATTAAATTACTTTATTATCCTAAGAAAGCCTAATAAAAGTGTAGGAAAAACCTAGGACTAAGGAAAAATAAATTAACCTAGTAAGAAAATAACAACATACACCAACAAAAAGGAAGCTAAAAAATAACAAGGTTGTATTTATATTTCAAATAATAAATTAGATGAGAAAATCCTTTGAATTTATCTAACTTGTCATTGTTCCATTTAACATAGGAAGTCAATAGCATATAACATGGGAACAACACATAAAAAAAGTGAAATACATGTTGGTGACTCAAAAATATTGAAGTAGACTATGAAAAATAAAAAAAATAACTACATGCATACTATAAAAAAAATGCACTAATTACAAAAGAGAAATGTTTCCCTTTAGGAGACAATGTAAAAAACCCTATAAACTGCAACTATATAGCAAGCAAGGAAAAAAATTACCATCCACTTATGGTAAAGAAACAACATTGAAGTTTATCTCATCTTAGGTAGGTGAACTCGTGAAATAGCATGGATCTAATTTATAACATTGCATACCCAAATATTCCCATGACTCTTGTTGAGATGTGTCCACTAACTTCTTTAGAGGCCAATTTTTCCAACCCAAAATCTATATTACTTTAGTGGTAAATTAAATAAAATATTGATCGCCATATACTTGTGATATTTGGTTGATGTTTATTGAATAAATGCAACATTAAACATACAAGCATCATCATTTTTAAAAGATTTCTTATATTGACAACTTAACAAATAAAATATTTAAACTAAAAAATAGAAAATTAAAGAGCTATACATGTACATATGTGATGAGAGCATCACAACACTGACGACATTTATTCTCTTAATGTATATGTTGAACATTTCACAAAAATAACAAAATAATACTTCCAATAAAAAAAAAGATTTTAAATATTTCTTTGAAGTAAAAAAAAAGCAAATAGTAGCAATTATAATTATTTTTAATTTATTACTAAACTAAAAATTTATATTTTTAGCAAATTGTGGCATATCTAGATAATATGTAGATACATCTATTTTTGCTCTAGTAGCAACCAAAAAACATTAGGAAATTGGTATATTTTTTAATGATAATTTTCAAACATTAGAAGCAACAAATATTCTCCAACTTAATGACCATAAACATATCAAGCTAAGTACCTACACATATGCATCCCTTCTATAATAGTGCCTTAATAATAACTAGAAGCAAAAAGAATCTATACTTACATAGCCTAACAAGATTTCACACATGTTCTAGATGGCGTTCGTGTGCTGCTGCGCAGGCATGTCTAAGCAAGGCCATTAAGGCCGAGCTTGCATGGTAGTACTTCTTCTTGCATGCTCAATTTTCTTAGTGGATCGGGTGGTTGGAGGATTGTATGTGTGGTAGGGTGGATTTTAGTGCTGCCTGGAAAGGTTTTCTGGTGTGGATTGCTCCTTCTCGCTGGTGGCTGTGATTTTCTCTCTTTCCTAGACGTGCTGTCTGTGAGCGAGCTGGGTGTGCCTTGAAGGTTGCGCTGGGTTGAGAGCCTAGAGGTTGCATTTTGTTTCTCTGTCTACGTAGTTTTTTTCATTTTGTGCAGTGTGTGGGGATTTTCTTTGCATGTGTAGCACTGTTGTTGCTTTGTTGAGGTGTGGTGGATGGGTCATTCCCTCTCTTGCACGGGTTCTCTTATCTGCATACTCGTCTTGAGCCTTGTTGCGGTCGGGGTTGGTGTGGGGTGAAGTTGCTCAGGGGCGTTGTGTGGGTAAGGTTGTTTTTGCTTCAGTGCTAGCCTTTCTTCTTTCGGTGGCTCTCTCTTTGGATGGGGGTGGTGCCATTCCTCATGGAAGGGCATAAGCCAGTTGATAATCCTAATCACGGTTTGTTTCTTCTTAGAGGAGGTTAGAATTATGTTGATATAAGTCAATCTAGTGGGGGTTTGGTGAGGACAATTGGCTTCCGACTTCAAAAAGTAAATGGGTGTCTAGAGCGGTCTAAGGATCGACCGGTGCTCATGATACAACCAGAATATGTGGTGGAGGATGTGGAGTATTTCTGTAACCATATATTGATCTGCAAGTTTATGGGGATGCGGGCTTCGTTCCCTTTTTTGGATTCGTGGATTCGCAAAACTTGGAACCCTGAAGGTGATTTTGATATTTTGTTGGCTGCAAACAATTTTTTCATGGTCAATTTCTCTTGTGTTGCTAATAGAAATCGAGCCTTTGAGGGTTGACCGTATTTCTATAATCAAGTGGGTTTATTCATTAAACCATGGCACATGGGATTCAACTCTACTGAAGAGCTTCCTTCCCGCATTCTGGTATGGGTACGTCTCCTCCGTCTGCCTCTGGAGTGCTGGCGAAGCGACATTTTGCAAATGATTTCTCTTTTGCTTGGTAAGCCTATTGGGCCCCTCAAAAAACTCTAAATAGAAAGATTCTTTCCTGTGCTCGTATTTGTGTTGAAATAGACTTGAATAACCCACTGTCGGATTCTGTGGCCATGAGCATTGGAGAAACTTCTTGGATCCAGCAATTGGATTAGGAGGCATTACCTTTTCATTGTAGACTATGCCATGAGTATGGCCACCTGCAGCAAATGTGTCCTAAGGCTTCTAATCTTGCTGGTTTGACTTTTGCACTTCATCAAGATGACTCAAAGATGGACAAGGGTAAGTCCCCCATGCAGGGGGGAGTGGCAAATAAGGATGGTTTTGTGCCGGTTAGACCTCGTAATAGGAACAGAGGCCAAAGAAGGACAAACAAAGATCGATAGGAAGAGGAATCCCTCAATAGGTTTGAAGTTTTAGAGGGTTTGGTTCAAGAAGGAGGGGTTACCTTTGATATACAAATTGTAGATAGTTCTATTGTGGAGAAATGTTTGGAGGATCAGCCGAATGTTACTTCTAGTGTAATCTCAGCTGGGGGTCAAGGGTGCCAGTTGGATGTTGAACTTCCTACCTCAGGTTTTGGGGGTGGGGGAATTGGTGCAATACCAGACATAAACTTGGTATAGACTCCTTTTGATTCTAGAACCATCATTGAAAAGGCTAATGAGGAATCTAGTAAATGCAAGATTTTTTCTCCAGCTTTGGGTCTTCACCAAAAACCCCTAAAAAGGGGGGCTCCTGAGAAGACTGTTAAAGTTGGAAGGAAGAAGGACCAAGAAAAGGTTAAGTTGATTGGGGAGACGTTGGTTGAGTCTAGCTTGGTGAGAACTATTAATACTCACTTCTCCCAACCGTAAAGATGACCGTGCTATCTTGGAATGTTAGGGGTATGAAATGCATCCCTAGACAAAAGGCTATTCGAGAGTTGATTCGTGTTCACTCTCCTGATTTGGTTTTCCTCTAGGAGACTAAGTTGTCTGTTGATGGTATGATGAATTTTCTTATGAAAATATGGAGTAGAGGTCTTTTTCAATGTGTTGGGGCATTGGGCAGTTCAGGGGGTATTGCCTGCTTATGGGATCCACATAAGGTCATTCCCCTTTGGTGGATTTCTGACAAGTGCTTTATTTCTCTTGTTGCTTCCAATTTGGAGTTAGGTGAGCGGATTCTTATTATGAATGTCTATGCTCCTATGGATATTCTTGGAAAAATGCACTTGTGGTCTCAAATTAGGTTTTTGTGTTCCTTGGAGCCTTTTTTCCCTTAGATTATTGCAGGTGATTTTAATGCGATCTTGTCTCTAGATGAGAAAAGGGGTGGTACCTTCCGTTTGGATGTCTCCTCTAACCTCATGAGGGACAATGTGGCTTCTATGAACTTAGTTGATATCAAACCCGCGAATGGTGTGTTTACTTGGAATAACAGGAGGTTTGGCGATGAGGCCATTTTTGAAAGGTTAGACAGGTTCCTGGTGTCTAGCTTCTAGGTTGGTGACAAATGGATGACCAGTTCAGAGATTTTGGACTAGCAGGGCTCAGATCATTGGCCAATCAAACTTTTTTCCTGTTTGGTGAGGTCTTCTCCAAGGCAATCTTTTAAATTCCAACTCATGTGGCTTCGGGAGGCTTCTCTCCAGGATTTAGTCCCTAGGTGGTGGAGGGATGCAAGCCGACATTTGGTATCGCTATGTATTCCTTTGCAAAGAGGCTCCAATATGTGAACTATAGGTTGAAACGTTGGAATAGTCACCATTTTGGTAATGTTTTCCAAGCTAAAAGGGTTGCTCAGGAACACTTGGATTCCATCACCCAGCAAATTCGTGACCAGGGGCTTACTGAGGAATTGAGATTGCTTGAGTCTGCAGTTGTAAAGGACGTGGAGGAATGGGAGCTTCGGGAGGAAATTTTTTGGAAGAAAAATTCCCGCATCAATTGGTTGCAGGAGGGAGACAAGAATACTTCTTTCTTCCACAATTCAGTTAAAGACAAAAGGCAGGGGAACATTTTATCTTCTCTAAAATCCTCAGCTGGAGACCCTCTCCTTTCTTTGGCTGAAATTTCTAAGGAGGCTGTTCAATACTTCTCTACCCTATTATGTGATGATTCTATTCCTGCCATAGAGGAAGCTGCTATCCTTTCTTGTATTCTGCCCTTGGTGACTGAGGTAATGAATGGTTCTCTCCTCAAGCCAATCACTCTACTGGAACTTGAAAATGTGGTGTTTCAAATGAGGAAAGGTAAGTCTCCTGGTCCTGATGGGTTCCCGGTAGAGTTCTTTCAAGAGTTTGGGAGGTTATCAAGCTTGATCTTTTAGAGGTTGTCTAGGAATCTCATAAGAATAAGCAAATGCTCAAAGCTTTTAATGCCACCTTCTTGGCTCTCATCCCTAAGTGTGAGGGGGCTGATTCTTTGGACCTTTTTAGACCTATTTCCCTTTGTAATGTTGTGTACAAAATCATCACCAAGTTGATTGTTGAGCACCTGAAGCCATGGTTGGACAAGTTGATTTCTAAGGAACAGGGTGGTTTGTGGCTGGCAGGAAAATTCTGGATGGTGTGGTCATTGCTTCGAAGACTATACACTCTATGGCCTCATCCAAGGAAAAGGCTATGTTCATCAAGCTTGATATGGCCAAGGCATATGATAATGTCAAATGGGACTTTCTTACTAAGATTTTGAGAGCTTTTGGCTTCAGAGAGGACCAAATTGATTGGGTTTTGAGTTGTGTCACGACTTCATCCTTCTCTGTGCTCATCAATGGTGAGCCTTTTGAACTTTTTGGTGCTTCAAGAGGCCTTCAGCAGGGGGATCCTCTATCTCCATACCTATTCATTTTGATGGCTAAAGGACTTGGGAGATTCTTAAAATCTTGAGTGGGGCTTCGTTTGATACGGGGTTGGTGGTGGGATAATAATCTACCCCCCAATCACATCTTCAGTTTGTGGATGACACTGCGCTTATGGGCATGGCTAGAATAGAGGAAGCAGTCGATATAAGGTCTATGGATTGTTACCTAGTGGCTTCGGGCCAACACATTAATGAAGGAAAGTATTTCATTTACTTCTTTAATAATCCTAACCTCATTCAGTGGAGGATTGCAGATATTCTTAGGTTTCAGGTCGGCTCGCTCCCATTTACCTACCTTGGTGTTCCTCTTGTTGTTCGCTCCTTACCTTAGGTGCTTTGACAAGATGTTATTGAGAAGTTTTGAAAAAAGGTCAGTCACTGGACGTTCAGATGGCTATCTACTGCTGGGAGAGTGACTCTTTTGAAGTCGGTGGTGCAAGCTCTCCCTATGCATAGGTGCTTTGTTCTTTCTGCTCCTGCTAATTTTGTGAAGGACTTTGAGGCTCTCTGTCGATAGTTCCTCTGGTCTAGAAATCTTCTTTCATGGAAATGGAGTCTGATCAAGTGGGATGTGGTTTGTCGTCCGAAGCAAGAGGGTGGTCTTGGGATTCATCGTGCTAATTTGACTGGACAATCTTTGGCCGCTAAGCTTTATTGGAGGTGGTGCTCCCAACATCAACAAACTTGGGCTAAGATCCTCACCTCAAAATACCTTGGGGTTGTGGATGGAGTGGATGTTCCTAGATACGCTATTACAGGGAAAGGATCTATGGTTTGGAGCACTCTCAAGAGGGGAGCCAGGTTGATTAAGCAGGGCTTGTTTTGGATTTGTAATAGGGGTTCAGAGGCTCTCTTTTGGTTTGACTCCTGGGATGGACATCCCCAAATTTTTTCTACTCATCCTCATTTGCAGGACCTAAGTAGGCACTTTTTGGATGTTGGATGGTCTCATGTGGCTGATTTCAAGTCTCCTCAGGTGTTGGATCAGGCTTTAGTGTGTAGATGGAAGGACATGGATGAGTGGCCTCCTAGAGGTACAGAGGAGGATCGTAAGGAGCTTGCATGCATTTTGGTTGGTAGGGTTTGCAACTCTCTCCTGGAGAGGGGTGTTCTAGCATGGAATGGAGATCAGAAAGGAAAATTCACAGTGGCCTCTGGATACAGGGTTCTTGATGAACAATTATTTGGACACACAAGGGTTATCTAGTGGAAACAGATCTGGAACAAGTTCTCTTGGTCGAAGTGCAATTTTTTCTCCTGGTTGGTGACTCATAACAGATGCCTGACCTGGGAGAAACTTAGGAAGTGGGACTTTCAGGGCCCTTTAGTGTGTGTTTTATGTGCCAATAGTGTGGAGAATACATCTCACCTCTTCTTCCAATGCCCTTTTGTTAAGGCACTTTGGCACTTTTGGTGGGGTCTCTGGAGTCATCCGTGTTGGCATGCTTCCTCTCTTGAGGAATTCTATAGTAGGCTAGGAAGCTCTACAACTAAGACTTCATTTCTTCATACTGCTTGGTAATTGGTCCTAGCTTCATCGTCTAGAAAATTTGGTTGGAGCGTAATCGTAGGATTTTCTTGGATAAGAAACTTCAGGTGCTTCAGGTCTGGACAAGGATCCTAGGAGCTTTGCAAGAGACTTTGGTGGCTAGGTGTGACCTCTCCTCCCCTGTGGACCCTGGGGATATGAACATTGTTCAGAGTTTGGGGCTCTCTTGTTGCATCAAGGATGGGAGGAGGCATAGACTTGGTTGACGGGTTAGAGAGAAGGTTCAAAGAGATGGCCACTGGATGCCTCCACCTATGGGGGTGTTGAAGATAAATACTGATGGGTCTTCTAGAGGTAATCTTGACCATGTTGGGATCAGAGGCATTGGTAGGGATTTTTCTGGAGTTGTGTTTTTCTTTTCTGAGTACTGTGGCTTATATTCTAATAATTTCATGGAGGCCTTGGCTATTCTCTCAGCTTTGAAGAGGGCTTGTGCTCTTGGTTGGAGAAGGATAATTTGTGAGTCTGATTCTCAAATTGTAATTGACTTATTAGAGAAGCAACATCTAGAGGATGTTAATTGGTAGCTGGTGGGGGTGGTTAGACAAGTCATTTCTCTGTGGGAGTCTCTAGACTCCATCACCTTCCGCTATATTCCTAGAGAGTGGAATAAGGTGGCAGATGGTTTGGCTAAATGGGCTTCAGAGCAGAGGGGAACCTGGAAAGTAGATGATTGGAATGTTCTTTTGGATGGTCTATCCAGGGATCTTGAGGACTTGGTTGCAGAGGATATGAGATGTGTTTTGGGTGTTGCTTGATGTTCCTTCTTTTGGCCCCTTTTGGGTGGCTGGGTTCTTTTGGCTTTGTACTGTGTTCTTGATTTAATAAATTTTTTACCCTCTTTATTAAAAAAAAAGATTTAGCACATGTTTGTGTTTTATATGCCAATCTTGGGAGCCTACAAGATGCTAGAATAGTTTTGGATAAAATACAAATGAAAATTTTGGCTACTTGGACACCATTATTCAAGCTTATTGAAAGCATCCCAAAGATGGGGAACCTTAACAATATTTTTTGAAATGCAAGAGAATGGGATTTATCTTGATTAATTTACCTTTAAAACTATTTTTCCAATATGCATCAATTTGATATAAGATCCTTGAATAGGTTTGTTGAAGCAAAGGTGGGTATAAGAGGTGACCAAGACACATTCAGGAGGAAAAACCTTGGAAGAGTCTGGAGCATACATAAAATCCACCCTTGGACACTTAATGCCACATATCCATAAAATATATATTCACTTTGCACATGGGTGTGTGCAAGAAGTTGAGTCCACTTTTTGGCCAAAAAGTGGAAGTGTTTTTCCTGATTTTCAGAATTTGACACATTTGACCTTAAAATTTGAAGCACTTAGAGATGAAATCTTTAACAAAGTCACTAATCATAAAATGTAGTGCTCGAAGTCTAGTTTCCAAATATATAATTTATTTCAATACCCAGATTGTACAAATTGAGTTTTAATAGGCATTTATAAAAACCACTGTTTAAAAGTCATTTTTTTTTACCATACCATGCACATGTACGACATCCATATTTTAACTTAAATTATCGTATTTTTCTAGATCCTTTTTGGGAAAAGTTTATGACTCCTTGAAGCTTGTTCTTGATATTTTGTAA
>VDFB02105785.1:147326138-147344678 GCA_007258455.2 Sequoia sempervirens
TTTCTTCTATCCAACTCCTCTTCTACAATTAGCTTAGGCCAACAATGGTTCTCCATATTTTGGACCTTATGTAGATAACTTAGTAACTCAATCATCACTAAAGCTTACAAGGGGAAGGTACCTGTCTCCACCAATAAAATCTCATTAGGTATACAATTTTTGAGTTTAAGGCTACTAACAATTAGATGCTTTTGAATTCTTTTCACCTGCCTCCATTTCTGATTTGACGTGTTGCTGCCCCAAATTTCACACCCATGTAGAACCACTAGGGTCACAAGTAAGCCAAATAACGTTCTCTTGGTTTTCCAATCCCATAATTCAACATTTTTACATCTATTTTGTAAGGAGTAAAGTGTTTTCCAACCCCCTTGGATTCTTTTTGCTTTACAAGTTTCCCAACTAAACTTGTTGTGAAAATCCAGCCCAAGGTATTTATATTCATCCACAATTTCCAATAGTTTTCCTTCAAAAATAAAGTTAATTTGCTGCTTTTTCCTTTGTAGAGAGAATATCATCATTTTAGTTTTACTAGTGTTCACCTGCATCCCAACTTCCTAACAATAGGATTCAAGAGCTTTCAAATGTTTTCTTAGCTCATCTGTTGTTTTAGCGATTAGAATGAAACCATCAACATAAAAGAGCAATTTTATTACATAATTGGCCAACTAAATACCTCCCCCACCAACTTTGTTTATCCACTTTTCCAAATTGTCAATGTAAATCCCAAATAATGTTGGGGAAAATTGGTAGCCTTGCTTGACCCCAATGTCGTTGCCAAAGCACTCAACACATACCTTTGTTGGTTCTGATTTTAGCTCATACAACCTATGAACAGCCGCCCTAAGCATCTTTGGGACTCCCAATTCCTCCATTCTAATCCACAACTTGTCCCGTGGCACTGTGTCAAAGGCTTTTTTAAAGTCTACAAAATAGCAAAGAGCCTCCTCCCCTTGAACGTTCCATATTTTTTCAATCAAAAATCTAAGGGTAATACCATGATCAATAGTGGAATGCTTCGGTCTAAAACCTGCCTGACCCTTTGCTCTTTTTCCCTCTTTCTTAGCCCAACTACTAATTTTGTGCTCAATTATGCTTCTAAAAAGTTTTCCAAGAAGCAGATTAATCATAATAGTGTGGCAGTTTGATGGGTTATTGGTGTTCCCACTTTTGTATAAGGGAATAACAACACTAGTTGTCCACCCTTCCAGAAATCCCTCTTGGATAACCCTATGAAGATTCCCTTGATGCAAGGTGCAAGGATCTCAATACCCCATTTTAAGAATTATGCTTGCAACCCATCAATATCTTGTGCTTTTCCCCCAACCAACCTTTTTATGCCTTGATTGATATCTTTGGTGGTGAAAAGTTCAGTTGTAGCCTTGATTGTTGGAGGTCTATGTTTATCTTGTTCCCGCTCATACAATAACTTTACATATTCCAACCACTGAGAGCTTGTGATATTTTTTTCCATTTGTTTGTTTTTTTTTTGTGGCTCCAAAACGTGTGCGGGGTCCAAAATGTGTTATAGGATATGTGCGGATAGGGACTCGCAGTGGTGTGTTAAGTATTCAATAAAGATAAGTTTTAATTTGAATAAAAAAGTATATTATGTCCAAACAATGTTATGTTATTATATGTAAAATATTTAGTTTATATTTTATTGTAAAATAAATACATAATGATAGTTAAACAAGTCAGACTGTATTCATTGTAGTTTTGGTAGATCAAAGACGAAACCCATGGTGCTCATAAAAGAGTTGTATGATAAAAGTAGACTCCCAAATTTCAAAACATAGAAACACAAGTGTCACACCAACATAAGACTCCCTAACATATATAGACAATTATACATCAAAATAGAACTACCACGTCAACACCATACAAACCCATATGTTTTGTCATGGAATCATAATATATCTTATTATAACCAACTTTCCCACTTAAACATAACCCCTTTAACACGTACATGCATTTGTCTATCCCATCTACCTAGGTGAGCCGCACACCTATTGGTCACTTCACCTCCACGTCCACCTACATCTAACACAAACAAGCTTTAAGGCCATCATTCTACCTATATAAACAAATGGAAACAAGTTCAAACATTCCACCAAACCAATTAACTCAAATTTTAATGGCAAAAACATATCAAATCTACAATTTGTCATTTAAATTTCAAATTTGAAATAGGAGAAGAATTTAATATGCCATACCAAACAAGTATGAAACAAATCATAATCATTCATGATTCAAATAGGCATGAAATCTTTACAAACTTATCTTATTTTGGATTGTGCGACTTAAGAAGAAGATGAGGCACCAACACAAAATTGAGACTACTAGCTTCCATATTGTTCTAGGTATTCCTCTACATGTGTTATATAAAGATTATTTGTATTATTTATGCCTATGAATGTGTTTCCTTTTTAGAGAATGTAAGAGCAGTTCCAAGTTGTTGTGCATGTACATGTGTATGTTGTATGTACCTACCATATATGAGATTTGTTACACTCTTATTGTTTTCATCCCTATGCTTTATATTGTTCTTCAATATAGTCATAGGTTAACAATTGTGTTTCCCTTGTAGACAATGTAAGTGTAATTCCCAATTTTGTGTCTATATATGTGTATACCATACATGCCTATCAAATGTGAGATTTATTGAACTTTTACTATTTTTCATCCCTTTGCTCTATTTTATTCTTCAATAGAGTCATCTAGGTTAGTAGTCGTGTTTCCCTTGTATACAACGTAACTATAGTTCTTAGTTTGCTATGTGTGTTTATGTGTATACTATACATGCCTATCATATATTAGATTTGTTAAACTTCAACTTACTGTTTTTCATCGCTTTGCCTTCTTTTGTTCTCCATTAAAGTCATAGGTTAACAATTATGTTTCCCTTGTATACAATGAACGTGTAGTTCCCAGTTTGTTGTGTGTGTATATGTGTATATTGTACATATCTATCAAATATGAGATTTTTTAAACTCTGACTTACTATTTTTCATCCCTTTGCCTTATTTTGTTCTTCGATAGAGTCATGGGTTAATAATTGTGTTTCCCATATATACAAGTAAGTGCAGTTCTCAATTTGTTGTGTGTGTATATGTGTATATTGTGCATGCCTATTAGATATGAGATTTGTTAACTTTGACTTACTATTTTTCATCCCTTTGCCTTATTTTGTTCTTCAGTAGAGTCATAGGCTAACAGTTGTGTTTCCCTTATATACGATGTAAATGTAGTTCCTAGTTTGTTGTATGTGTAAATGTGTATATTGTACATTCCTATTAGATATGAGATTCATTAAGCTTTGATTGTTTTTCATCTCCTTTCTTTTTTTGTTCTTCAGTAAAGTCATAGGTTAATAGTTGTGTTTCTCTTGTATACAATGTAAGTGTAGTTCCCAATTTGTAGTGCAAGTATATGTGTATTTTGTATATGCTCGAGAATGCCAATGTTGATTATAATGAAGTTATTCCACCCATTGTTTTCTTCTTCATTACAGTCATAGGTTAACAGTCTTGCTCTATATATATATATGTATTCATATATATACATAATGGTATATATGTATACTATCTTGCTCTTGTTCTTTATTTGAGTCATAGGTTTACAATTCCTTTGCTTTAATTTGTTCTTTAATACAGTCTTGCTTTGTATATTTATGAACTGTTAACGTTCATGCTCAACAATAACAATTTCTAGTAGACTGTTCATATCTTAGCCAGTGTTTTTTGTTGTTTAGAATATTTCTGAATGTTAATGCAAAATACTAAAAAGATAACACATAAAACATTCTACAAAAATACCCACAAAAATATGCAATTAGAAAAAATCTTGGTGGATGTTGACTTTGAATGTGTGCATCAATGATTGGAAAAAAACTTTTTGTAAACATAAACAAACTAATTAATCTTTTGTTCAAGCATCACTATCATCTTACACCCAATAATTTATCATTCAACATGAAAATTCTTACATATTATTGTCTAAAGAAGTAAATATGTGTTTTTGTTTCCTTCACTAGTATTGGTTTTTATTCTACTTATTATGCGCGGATGAATAAGGCAAATTGAATGACGGCCAATACTGCAAAAAAAAGAGTCATGACAAGGTTTCCTTCTCACAAAAGAGGTGTTAGATTCCCCCAAGAAGCAGATCCTCCAATTAATGTAAAAACAATCCACAACTTGTTGCGCCAGTAGTGGAGGTTACTACACCTTGAAGACCACAAAATATAACAATGCAACAACAGTTGTGGTTGACATAGGAAATTGCAAGGGCACTCCAAGATGCAGAGGAGAACAACATGTTGATAAGGGGTGCATCAAAAAATGGAAAATCCCAATAGCCATGCTCTCCAAATGGTTAGATGGCCTTACAACCACGTCTAAGAAAGGTCCTCCAACAGTCCTCACCGAAGAGGAAGAATTTATTATTGTTGAATGGTGCAAAGAAATGGCTACAATAGGACATGGCCTTGAGTTTGTTAATCTAAAGGAAGAGGTCGCTAGGATTTGTGAAAGTAGACCCAACTCTTTCAAGAATGGGCTCTCGAGGAAGTCCTAGTGGACTAGTTTTAAGAAGCAACATCCAAAATTGACATTGTGGGCAGTTGAACGCCTAGACAAAGATAGGGCAGTGAACCTTAGAATTGTTGTTGTATTCGCTTTCTACGAGACAACTTCCACAACATATCATGCAAATCCATGTGGTCCTCATTGCATTTGGAACTGCGATGAAACTAGTATCCAGGGAAATAGAAATGGCGCAATGAGGGTGTTGCCCAAAAGAGATAGTAAGAGTGTGTCCTACATTATTCTAAAGAGTTAAGAATGGATAACCATTCTATGTTGCATTAATGTTGCTAGGTAGATCATTCCAGGGTTTTACTTGTTTAAGGGGAAAAAGTAGTTAAAGAATTACATTGCAAGTTGTGAACTAGGTGCTTTCATGGCAACCCAACCACATGCATGGATGAAAAAGGAACTATTTATGAATTGGTTGCACCACTTTGCATGATCAGTTATAGGTGGTGTGTCACCCACCAACAAGCGGTAATTGATTTTTTATGGTCATGGAAGCCATGTCGCACTCACAACCATCCAAGAAGCAAGAATGTTGGGTATTGATTTACTAACTTTGTCAACACACACTTCACATAAACTACAATCATTATATGTCAATGTGTTTTCTCCTTTCAAAACATACTTCAAATCTAAATGTGCATCGTGGCTGGCAAGGTATCAAAATTTCAAAATCAAGAGGGAAAAACCTACAGAACTAGGCAACAAATAATTGTTAAAAGATTTGATAATTTCAAATATCAAACAAGATTTAGAAGGACTAGGATATGGCCCCTCAATCTTGATTCGCTCGTGGATGGCGTGCATCCCAACAACACATTTCAGGTCAACATAGGTGAGGATGCTTCTACAATGCAAAACATCCTTAGCCATTCAAGAGTTGTTATTTCAAAAGATGATGTCACACAAACATTGTTGTAAAGTCTTCTAGACGATCAATTGCACTCTACAATGAAATCAAAGGTACACAAAAATATACCACATTCACCTCATAATATCCCTACTAATTCAATTGCACAAGCGGTGGTTGATCAACAACCTCCTGACATGGTGGACAACCAGCTTGGAAAATTGGAGGATAGTCTTAGTCTTCCCTCATAGCATAGCCAACTGTCTTGGTTGGTGGAGGAAGCCATGAATCTAGGTATTAATTTGCATGGCCAACAAGAACAGGGTAGTTTTACTATCTAATCGCCACCATTCGCATTTGTCCTACCTGAAAGGGTACATTACTATGTTGATTGTGGCACTTCATATTTTGGAGGTAATATAGATTTCACCAAAGAATCACAGGTAGTGGACAATGAGGTCGAGGACAACATTGTCATAATTGGAGTAGACAGAAGAAATAGAAATTGTTCCAAACATCAACAAATTCCTCAAGTTGCCTGTCCACATTGTCAATCAAAAACATAACAATGGTGGTGATAATGGAATTCAGTTGAGCAATAGTATCAACTCTTAACAATAGATAACTACATGAAATTATTACTACAACAGGAGGAAAGAGAGAGAGAGATATTGAGGAAATCAAATCCTGAAAGAAACAAGAGAATGATGAGAAAAAGGTAATGTGTATTGTGGAGAGGGAAATGAAGGAGTAGGCCAAAGTAGATAAGGAGATACTATATAAATAAAAAGAGCAATTGAAAGTACAATAAAAGGATAGAGACACCAAAAAGGAGCAAGAGAGGCTTCAGAGGGAACGAGATAGAAAGGAAAAAGAGATTGAGGTAGTGCCTACGGCTTTACAAAGAGAAAGGCAGTTAAGCACTCTTGCTAATCCCTTGTCAAAAAATAATGTAATATTTTAGGATTTGTTGAACATAAATATCCCTCACTATTATGTTGCAATGATTTATTCAATTGTCTCCCAATTTGAGGTAAGGTGCAATCAATTTCCAAGTCATACAAGTAGTCAAGATGTACACCATATCCCATAGATTTTTGTTCCTATCAATTTTTCACCACTCACCCCATCACATGTAACCTACACCCAATTTTATAGTCCAATTCCAAGTCATGTAACCAACAATCCACAACAATTAACAAGGGACAAATACATGGTTTTCATTGCTACATTAAGCAACCAACCAACAATTATCTATCACACCAACTCCTAATTGTTTTCCACCTTGGTTTGTTTGAGGTTGGGATGGATTAATCATTGAAACAACATTGACATCTATAAAGGCTGCCTTTTCTTGTTTTAATTTGTAATGTATGTTGTGGATTACAAATTTATGTTTTAAATATGTGGTAATGACATGATTTTTGTTTCCAACTATGTTCAATTGGTGATAGTTTTTCAATTTCATGTATCCCACTTGGATTTCATATGCCATGTGCAAAAATATAATTTGGCCAAGGTGTCAAAAAATTGCCTATTTGGCCATGTGACCCATCGTGGCATGGGCCCACCCCCACAAGTTGCATGACATGACATCTGAAGTGGACATTGTTGCTATGTTGTTAGCGAATAGTTTGCCACTCTTTCAATCCAATTTCTCGTATTAATCGCCCACCACCCTTGCCATTACATATGTACAATTGTGTTTTATGTGCATTCCTTCACATTACCTCCATGACATGTCACACAAATTCTAAGCATTCCTTCATAGAATTCTCCTACTCCCTCACACAACACACTACCTTTTGCTCCCTTTCTTTCTACCATCTTCTTGACTCTTCTTTGCAAATGGACCAAAAGGTGTTTGTTTATGCTATCTGCAACTTCAATCTGACCACCACTACATGTTACACTCCAATAATGGTCTCCCTTCCAGCTTCTTTATATATACATATGCATATGCATATATGTATAGGCATATATATATATACATAAATACATACATACATATGTGTGTGTGTGTATTTATATATATACATATGTTTATACATATCTATTTTGATGTTCTTCTTCAATTCAATCATATAAACAATGTTGGTTTGTTCAGTCTCGCGGTTAGCCAATTTCTGAAACAAAAGAATGCATGTAAGCAATTGTGTGTGTGTATACATACACATTATAGTGTAGAAAAATGTATCCCTTTACATTTTCACACTTGTTTGGGCCCTCCTTGTTAAAATGGACTTAATTGTGCCTTAATTTAGTGTTGTAAGGTGTATCACTTTACACTTTCACACTTTAAGGATCCTTTAATTAATCGAGCTTAATTATGCCTTAATTGGCCCTTTAATTTATTTTTCAGGCCTATTTATTTATATTTTCCAAAGAGGAAACCTGACATTCATTAATGCCTTAACATAACACTTCTCATTGAGCAATGTTTCCTAGGTTTAGGGACTTGGGACCCATTCGCCCATGGGTGAATGGGTCTTCCCTAGACCTTAGGACCTAAATTTGAATTATGTTTTTTGCGGGATTTTAATGTCTCTAAGTGTATATTTAGATGTCGGCTTGTGATATTTGAATCTCGGGAAATTAAGGATACATACTTATAAAAATAAGGTTATTTCACTATGTTTCACCTAGCATTTTTGGAGCAATTTTATGAGATTTCAAGAGCAATGCAAGAGCATTTTGGAGAACTTCAAGAGCATTCAAAGGCAGATTTATCAAAGTTTTATTGCAGCAATCAAGATCCAATTGTCATGTCAAATTCTTCTTGCATCATGCATGTTGGTGTAGCTAACATTGTGATGTAGGTTTTATGATCTAATTAAGTGTTCAAAGAATTATTTCAAGCAAGATTCAAGATCAAGGTTCACATCAATTTCAGTCATTTCATGCAAGTTTTAGACTTTTATTCAAGGGTTTTTTTAGTGGTAACATAGCTTTGTTCATTCTTCATTCCCTTCTTCATGCTTTTATTCATTTTAAGGTTTGATTACCAAAATGGGGTTTGACCAAGGAAAACCCCCATCCACCAAAAACAAACAATTTTTCCCTCTTATGTTGTGTTTGTAGATTTAGGTTGAAGAAGGCTTGAAGATCCTTTGAAGAGCAAAATTGAAGAAATTTTCAAAGTTGTCAAAGTTGTCATCTTCTCATGGAAACTAAGATCCCGAAGTTGTTTTAGACTTTTCGACACTGAAACTCAGAGAATCTGGAAGTGCAAAGATAGGACGAGAGACTCCCAAAAGTTGCAGAAAAACCCTAACAAAGGACCCATTCACCCCTAGGCGAATGAGTCTTGGATTAGCTTCAAAAATTGACTTTTGGTGAAAGGTACACTCGGATCTGCCCTTCTCTGATCTGCAATTTGATTGTAGGTTCTGTGAGTATTGAGCTTTATCTTGCTATTTCAAGTGTTTGATTGCATTTTGGTGTTAGTTTATTATTTTTAGTTTTTCTCCCCAAAGTGTTGTTTGACCTTGACCCCTGTCCTTCAGTCACCAAGAAATCTAAAGATTCTCACATTGAGTTGATTCACCTAAGGGTTGTTAATCAATTTGAGATGGGGATCTCATTTCCTAATGAAATAAAGGAAAATAGGTCTCTCATTTTACCATATTTGGTTCATCCCCTTAAAACACCTATTTCCCTTCGTTTCACACACACACACACATATATTCCTCCACTAGCTCCATCTTACACACACACACTCTCTCTCCCCCACAAAACCCAAAGTCATAGTTTATTTCTAATGCAAGAAAGATCAAACTACGAATATGATTTAATCAAAGACATTTTTTCAATTAAAAATGACAATAATGTCACTCAACTCCATCCAAACAACAACCATAATCAAATCGAATTAAACTCCATAAACTTTAAAAATTAACTTTGAAAATTAAATACAACAAAATTAAAACCAAACTATTTTGGTCGACGCGAATCACCAGTCCACTCAGATTTGCATTGACCAAAAATAGTTTGGTTTTAATGTACCAAAACAAAATATGAGATTATTACACAATTTGTACAAGGTTATTAATGTTAGCTTGAATATAGTGTTTTGTACAAGACTTTTATCTCTATCTGCATTGCATCCTAATGATGAATCATGGAGTATGATCTAAATATTGATGTAAAAGATTACACAAAACTTCAATCTAGAAATCTTAATACATGATTTATTTTTAGTTAGTAGGTGGAATTTCAAATGAATGAAAAAAGTCCACAAAAGGAATTATGCGAAAAAATGGAAATGAAAACTAAGTTGAACATGCAAGTTCAGATGGACAAGGGGTCTCCATAAAGAACAAAGGGTTAGTGGGAAAATAGTGCATGATGGTGTCCATCTACCCACAAACACATGGCAACTAATTTTAGATTCAATTGTGGTTGTAGAAAAACTTAACAAAAATGAAAAATAGATGAGAGGGAAGGTTTAGATTACCAACGAATATTTTTTGTTTGAAACAACAGTTACAATAGTGCAAAATCTTGGGATGATTACACAATTTATATGGAATTTTTTTGTAAAAATATATATGTACACACACACACACATATATACATACATACATATGTATATGTATATATACATATGTATATATACATATGTATATGTATATATACATATGTATATATACATATATATATACATATATGTATATATATATATATACATATATATACATACATATACATATATATATGTATATATATATACATATATGTATATATACATATATACATATTATGATTATGTTAATATAAATGTATATACATACATATTAATATATGTATATAAATAGATATATATATAAATATTTTAATACATGATATATATTTGATTGGTAGATTATATATTTAATAAATCATGTGAATATGAATATATATATATATGTGTGTGTGTGTGTGTGTGTGGGGTTGGTTTTTGGCTTGGCCTTACTCTTTACTACCCCTTCCTATATTATGATCTCTTTCAATTTAATATCAATAGGTACAACCGCTTGTATGGTTATTTTGCACCGATAAAATTATATATATATATATATATTATATGATATGATATATTGTTGTGTATTCAAAAAGTACTTTGAAATAGACTATAGTGCATATATAAAGTGTTGCCATGTAAAATGAAATAGCTAAAGCTAAGTGTTGTGTGCATATAGCACATGAGGAATAAGTCTTAATACATTTAACAATGCATAAAGTAATATGAATCGAATCATTTGCACAAGTAAGTGATATTCATAACGTGTTGACTTTGTCGAACATGCACATGAATAGAGGGTGCATAAATATGAATTGTTGGGACCATATTTTGGGAAGTATGAAATAGAAAGAAGTCTTGTTAGCTGCACCATAAACCAATGCATAGCATTTGAGAGCATGAGACTTGGTATTTTGCACAAGTTGGCTGAGGTAGTCGACTTAGATTGCAATAAGGAAACCTGTAGGTTGCATTTATGAGTTTAAGTAATTGTTGTCAACAAGATAAGAGTGAATCATCTTTATTAGAGAAGTTGCACTATATATGTGTTTGTAAACTAGTGTTTTAAGCAACCACATGTCTCTTCTTGAGCCTAGTCGATGCATTTGGAATATAAGAAGGTGGCGGATTTAGTAGCTTAATTCTAGCATTAAGATGCTCAAATTTTTGTATAAATAAGGACATTATCTCTACCTTTGGTTACACTTTTCCATTATGATTTCTTCATTCGTTGTTCTGCTATAGTTTCTATGCAAGCATATTTTAGAGAGCTCTTATGAGAAGGAGAGTTGTTTCTGCATTTGCAATTGTTGAGGCTTTTTTGTGAGAGGCTAGAGTTTGTAGATATGCTGAGTTTAGAAGGAGTAGCAAGCGGAATTGTAGAGGTTGATCTTGGGAGCTAGTATTATCAGTTGGGCTACAATTCCAGGCATGTTGATTTGTATTACTCTATTCTTTATGTTGAGTGTTACTCATTTAAGAATGCCTTTGTTTTGGAAAGGATGATTTTAATTCATGTTATGTTTGCTTTTATGAACTCGTTTTATTTCTTACTTTGGATAGAGCTTTCATGATTCTTGAAAGAGTCTATTTTTGGTGAAAACCCATTATTGGGATATACATATACACTATATATATTAGATTTTGAGTGGTTATGTTGCTATTAGGAACTATACTAAGTTAAGATTATTTGAATAGTGTATAAGTTGTGAAGTATGAGATATGAAGTTGCTTTGAAATACTTTAATAGGAATGTCAATTTGAGCATGGGTTGTTAGCTTGGTTATTCCTAGGGTTGGGATAATCCATGGGAAAGGTTGTAACCTAGTTAGTCAATATGTCATGTCATCACCTTTTTAAATGGAATATATGTTATGTGTGTAAGAGTATGAATGGTCAAATACCAAATCGAGCTAAAGGTGGGTAAACATATGACCTAAACTCGAAGTACTAGGTGTTGAATTCTTTGGCCAAAGTAGTGTAAGTAGCCATTGTTTACACTGTCAGTTCACTGTGATCTAGGGATGATAACTAGGCAAGGAAATTCATACATGTAGGTTGTAGCCAATGTATGGTAGCTCTATATTTGTAGGAGACAACACCATGCTCAAGAAGGCTAGTATTATGAAGTTACTAGACCAATCTCTTTGTTGAAGGGTAGGGCCATCTTACCAGTTAGGTAGATGTACAGGGGACTGAAGTAAGTCTGTGATTGGCAGAAAAGTGCTTGAGTGATGCTCTCCCTCATACAGTTGGCAGCCAATATTTGAGAATGTATGCTAGCAAGGACATCTAGACCATTTGTATCTTTGTTTCATTAAGCTTATGGAAGCTATGTATGTAATCATGTATCTCTATTCTTATTGAAAATTTGTAAATAGAAAATATTATCATGAAATTATGTAATATGGATTCGTTACTTGGAATTTAGTAATGTCTCTTTGTAATGAAATGAGAAAGTTTGAAATGATTTTATATAAAATGTGCATTTTGTTATTCAATTAGAAAAGAAAAATTTTATTCACTAAGTGTTAGTATCATAAACTATTCACATGTAGATAAAATATAGAAAAATCAATGAGTAGAACAATGGGCATGTTACAAATGACAATTACTTCGTTAATTCGCTTTTGCATCAATGCCAATATTCTAGCATAGGGTGCCTAGAAGAGAACTTTTGTTTGAAGGAAACAACAACTAGTCCAACAAATAAGAATTTTTTATTCAAGCAAGGCTATTCTTCATAAAAGTTATTCCTCTTGATGAGTTGGATAATGAGGAAATGACTCTAAATACTTGTTTATAAATTGTATGTCCTATTTTTTTTAAGTCTAATGGACCTCCCAAGAAATTAGTTGTTTGTGATGTTCAACACTAATTTCCAAGTCTAGATATTATCTATTTACAAGAGGTTATTATTTTTGGCTTCTTGCTTTCTATAACTTTTTCATGTTATTTGGCCTTCTACTCATTTTTTCTTTAGAAACCATGAAGAAAGTCAAGTTCACATTGTCATCTTTCTCTCCCCTACATGGCATCAACATTTAGTTGAATAGGGATATGACCCCACCAACTAGGTATTATGGGCTCTTTTCAACATTAATAATATTTTTTTGGAGTTTTAATGTTTATGCTTCAAATGATGATGTTGAGAGATCTACCATTTGAATATGCATTGAGAATTCAATGCTTATTGCCACTTGGGTTCTATGTAGGAAGTTTAATATGATAGTGAAGGCTTATGCTAAATGTGGGGCTTTTCCTATGTGTTGAACAACTTGTAATAACCCATTCTAATTATTACTTAATTATATTATTGCAAATGACATTATGAATATTTAATTTTAAAAAGACATAACTAAGAAACTATTTTCAATCATAGCAACACATGTCTAATTAAAATGAGTCATATTTATATATATTCAATTTCAATGTCAATTACAATATCCAAGTTGACTTGGCTTATAGGCCCACAAACTCAATATATTGTATATAATTTTACATCAAGGTTACATCATAAACCATGATAATCATGAAACGTCTAAGGTTTCCTCTTGACACTCGCCTCCACAGGTGGACGAGAACATGTTTGAAGTGCTTTACTGCCCAACCACAAAACTTAC
This sequence comes from Sequoia sempervirens, assembly GCA_007258455.2. Lineage (NCBI taxonomy): Eukaryota > Viridiplantae > Streptophyta > Pinopsida > Cupressales > Cupressaceae > Sequoia > Sequoia sempervirens. Next base: position 147,339,705 of record VDFB02105785.1, read on the forward strand.
GCTTCCTCAAAATTCTTTTGACTTGAAGAATACCCAACCCTGCACGAAAAGTTTAGCAAGAGAACAATCTGCAAGGTGGAATTTGGTGCATGCCCATACATCAACATGCATCTCTATTTATGATTAGAAAAAATGCAAGATCTATGCTAGGAATGGCAGAGAGTGTTATCACAAAGTATATACATACATAATGGGCTAATTACTTGGCCAAGCATAAAATTAAAGTTGCAACAAAAAATGATAGGTTTTGGATAAAGCAAAAACCTATACTCTTTGAACTCCATTTTGACACCCGTCTCAGAAGGTAACTTTCAACAACACAATTATTCCAAAGCAACTATCTACCCTCTAACAACATCTAACCTAAGGTGCTCTAGTCTACTTAGGTGTTGTTGTTCTACTCAATTAAGAGAATATTATTTACACACATATGTAAGGAAAAGTAATTTAGTCTACTTATTTCCTTGTCTTATACAAAATTAGAAAAATTATTCAAATGGAACTGATCAATACATTATCCATCCATTTCATACACATGTCACATGGTTGCATTCAACATGATTTAGTATTCATTTAAGAATAAATAGATAAGTAACAAAAGAAGGTGTGTCACAAGTATGTGTATGTATGTAGACGAAGGTCTATGTGCATATACATATATGTGCAAACTTAATTTATCTATTTATGCATACATTTTCAAATAAAACCATTATTAGATTTCTTCCATTCATAATAATGCTATAGATTTCCATATCATTTGTCAAAAATACAAGAAGTAAAAGAATTGAAAATAGGTCTATTGAATAGTTTTCATGTACTAATAAGTTGTTTGTAACAAAACAAAGTTGTTTGCAGCAAAACATTGTTGTTTGCAACTAAACAAATACTATTTATAACAAAACAATGTTGTTTACAGCTAAACAAATACTGTTTAAAATAAAATTTTGTTGTTTACAGCTAAACAAATACTATTTATAACAAAATGATGTTGTTTACAGTTACAATTCCAGGTTAACCAATGTTTTGTTTATTTGAGTCTCAATCTAGAACCCTTAACTATTCAATACAATCATGGTCAAAGATCTGGAACGACATAACTTTCATTCTCATGTTTTATTCAAAGCTCTATCATTTTGAGAACAATTGTATATATTATACATATAAGAAAATAACCAAACAATAATGATATTGATTCTTGAAAGGTAATAAAAACTTGAACGACATATTGGTCGTTTATCAACAATAATATTTTGATCATAAACATGGGATCAATCTTAACAAGGCTCAGGTTTGAAGAACCCTCGTTCACTATTTTCAATGAATTATACCTCTGTCGTTCTATAAAAAACAATCAACAGTCGGTTGACTATTGCTTTATATTTTTAACAATACTAAGGCCAAAGCCATGCATGCCGACCCTCAGCTTGGGTTGATTTCGTCCAAGGGACAATATGGGTATCATTCGTAGAGAATGATATTTCACATACTAATCATGCAAGCATGTAGATAGAACGATACGTCGTTCTACGATCATCCTCTATGGACAAGGTGATAGGAAATAATGATAACACTGTGACATAGTAAAACACAACATCAAGATAAGAATAATATCATTTACAATAACGGGATGATATAAGCCCAACCATCACTTAATGCGAAGAGGAAACAATTTACAACATGGATACCCTTCAATCCAAGATAAAAGGAAATGGATATAGCACCCATATGGTGCGGTTAACCAGATGGAATTCATTCAAACATAGAATGGAATGAACATAAGATTTTGATGGAGAATCAGCTGCCTACCCTCAAAGGGGGTGATAACAATTTATGAATCGTTTCATTTCTATTCACAGGCTATTAGCTTCATCGAAAGTCATGTGAAAGGCTAAGCATAACACATGCATGAGATAAAATAACAATGGCGATAACATAAAACTCATTGGGTATTAAGATATTCGGCTTCCATGTTGCTAGAGATACATGCACAAAGTATGTGCAACAAGAATGGTTGACATGACCTCCAACAGAAGAAGTAATAAATTTTAAATCGAAAGAATTGCATATCGAGACCATCATATAGGTCTACTATGATTCAAAAGAATCGTCAATAACATCAAACACACATTTCTCATGAATTAACTAACTAGAAATGCAACATTTTCAAAGAAATTCCATTAAATACCTCTATTTTTTTGGTTGATTTTCTCTTGGCTTTTCCTCAGGAAATCATTGAATAGCCTATTCTCCTCCAGTCTCGCTCAATACTAGGTTACCAAAATGGTAAGTTTTAGCTTCTTTCCATTCACTCCACCAAAAAAGTTGTTTCAAATCTTAATGGGCATTGATTTTTAGCCGCCCCATACTTCAAATTTGAATATTTTCCATAAATTTGGTTTTAGGCCACAGCCTTATGAGATTTTTCTCGTGATTTTATTTGAATTTCTATCAATATGATAGTGTTAATTTCAATTCCAAATTCAATCATTTTTTAAAAGGAATGTATATATTTATATATATTTATATATATTCGCACACATATGAATGTTCTATGATATATATATGTGTGTGTGTGTATACATATATACATGTGTGTATATATATATATTTGTTTATAGATGTTTGTATGTTCACATTTCAACATTTAAATAAAAATGAACTTTTATTTTGTTTCGAGCATCAATGTTCAAAATAAAGGGGGTTTTCTTATCCTTTAAATGAGCCTTTCTAAAATACATACATTTGTTTATGTGCTAAGTCATGCTTTCGTTTTCTTTTAAATTATCAAAACACAAGATCAAGATGGACAATTAAATAAGAATTCACATGTATTTCATTTCACAAGTCTACCTTTTCAATCATCGAATCATTTCAAGTCATATTAATATAATCTCCTATATGAATTTCAAATGCAGTTATCATGCCAATTTGTGGTGTGTGCACCCAGATTCCATCAAGTTTACTGCTCGATCTAGCTAAATGATCCTACTTCAATTGTGTTCTCATCCTTCAACCTGTCATCCTGTAATTACACACACTTGCAATTACACAATTCATAAATAACTTTCAATCATGATAAAGTATAAGATTGTTCAAAAGATCACATAGTCAACGACAGTCAACTTCTTTCAAACTTTTTCAAAAATTATCAAAAATTTTATTCAACACATTGAATTTCCTCAATAATTCAATTTATCATATTATAATTTAAATGCAATAAAAATTGGGTTATGAGATCCTTCCCCTCTTGGAAGAGACATCGTCTCGATGTCTATTTAATCAAAATTAAAGCATATATGTCTATTTCAACATCATATCATACTATTCCAAACCAAAACATTACAATATTTAATCCAAAATTTTCAAACAAAGTTATCAAAGTCTCTTTTTAAGAAATTAAATGTGAGAAGGAGCGTTCTATTTCTTCCGCATCCTCCCAAGTAGCATTGTCTTTTGAGTACTAGTCCCATTGGACCTTAAATTAAGCAATATTTCTGCTTCGTAACTTAACGTTGCATCTATCCAAGATTCTAATGGGCTCCACTAGCACCACTCTTAGGTCTTGTACCTGTAAGGATTTCCAATCAAGCAAATGAGCTACATTAGGATGATATGGCTTAAGCAAGGAAACATGAAACACATTATGAAGTCGAGCCAAAGCAGGTGGTAAAGCAAGTCTATAAGCATCTGGGTTGATCACTTCCAAGACTTCAAACAAACCCACATATCTCGGGGCCAACTTGGAAGACTTTCCGAAGGAAATGGAACTTTTATGAGGCCTAATTCTTAAGAAAAAATTATCCCTGGCTGCAAATTTCCTAAGAGTTTTATTATTATTGGCATAACTCTTCTGTTGGTCTGCCACCTCCTTCAGTCTACTCTTAATGACTCTCATTTTTTCTTCTATCTCCTTAAGCATTCAGGTCCTACTATGATCCTGTCTTCTAGTCTATACCAATTTATGGGTGTATGACACTTCCACCAATAAAGAGCTTCAAACGGTATCATACCTAGAGATGTGTGATAAGAGTTATTGTAAGAAAACTCTATAAACAATAGGTATTCTTCCCACTTGTACTATTAGTCCATACAATACATTCGGAGGATGTCTTTGACTACCTGATTCACTCTCTCTGTCTACTCATCAATTTGAGGATGATAAGCTGAGCTAAAATTTAACTTGGTTCCCAATGCGGCATTTAGGGTCATCCAAAATCTTGAGGTCATCCACGTGTCTATCAAAAATGATAGTCTTTGGCACTCCATGTAAGAGAAAGATCTCTTGGACAAATGTTTTGGCCAGGGTCAATGATCCATTCTTAAGGTTTCCTGGAATGAAGTGTGCCACCTTGGTCAACTTATCGATCACAACCAAGATAACATCATGTCAATTCTTGCTCAAAGGTAACCCTTGTACGAAGTCCATATTGATCACCTACCATTTATACTCAAGTATGTTGCAAGGATACAATAGCCCCGCTAGATGTGCATGTTCAACCTTGACTTTCTGACAATCTAAGCATTTGGCTACGTACTCCACTACATCCTTCTTAAGTTTAGGCCAAAAGTATAGAGTTTTCAATTCTGCAATCATCTTGGATACTCTAGGGTGTCTTGAATAAGGTGCATTATGAAACTCTTCTAGAACCAATTTCCTCAACTCTCCAGAGTCTGGAATATACATTATTCTTTGGTATCTCAAAATTTGATCTGATTCAATCTCATAACCCTCAAACTGATGATTTGATGCTTTTCTAAGGTGCGCTTCACTCTTTTGTAGTGCTCATCCCTAAACAAATGTCGTATCACCTGCTGCCTCCAATTAGACCTTATCAAAATCATGGCTGTTAGATGTCTTCATCTACTAATATTATACACCACTCTATTCTCTTTCCCTTTTCAAAGTCATACTCACTAAGGAATTCCAACCACCTTCTCTACCGTGCATTAAGGTTTGGTTGAGTAAAAATGTAT
>VDFB02105785.1:147349587-147371343 GCA_007258455.2 Sequoia sempervirens
GGGCAGAGGGATGATTTTATGCAGCAGGCGAGCTATTGGAGGGGGGTATATGAGCAGGTTGTGCCAGATCCAGCGCGCTACGTCAGTCAGGCTCCACAGCCACCAGGGCCATCCCAGTCATTAGGGACACGCACTAGGGGATGCAGTGATTACCGGCAGACTTCGTCTCCATACGACGGTTACTAGGGGACACCCACCCGTGAGTACTAGAGGACACCCACTCACGAATACTAGGGGACTCCAGCACACAGAGGGCCAGTACCTGATTCTCCGCAGAGGTCAGATGTGGGCAGCTCACAGTAGAGCAGGCAGATGCAGGACATTGGTTATTCTTGGCAGATACAGGATGGATGGTTTGTGCATGTCGCCAGAGGGCAGAGGTGATCCACATCTCTAGTTTTTGTATCTTATTAGGCGATATATGATGGAGATGTATTGTATTATGACATGATGTTTATTATTTTGATTATGCGATGGCCTTTATTGACATTATGCATGATATTTTGGTTTAAGCGGCTATATGGGATGATTCATGGTGTGGTTTTATATATATACACATGTTTATATGGATGGATGGTCTACGCTTTTATGATTTAAGTTTTATAGATGCACACGTATGTTATTATGATTATGATGTTAGATGCACAGTTGTTTATGAGAATGGATAATTATGTATGGTTTATGATATATGATTTATGGATGGATGATTTATGATCGATGTAAATGTTTCTATGGTTTATGATATATGAATGCACATGTGGATGGACTATTTATGCATGTTTATATTATGTATGATGTATGACTTATGGATGCACATGTGGATGGACGATTTATGCATGTTTATATGATTTATGATGTATGATTTATGGATGCACATGTGGATGGACGATTTATGCATATTTATATGATTTATGATGTATGACTTATGGATGCACATGTGGATGGACGATTTATACATTTTTATATGATTTATGATGTATGATTTATGGATGCACATGTGGATGGATGATTTATGCATGTTTATATGATTTATGATATATGATTTATGGATGCACATGTGGATGGACAATTTATGCATGTTTATATGATTTATGATGTATGATTTATGGATGCGAAAGGTAAATGCTTACAATGCACCTAAGTGTCAATAAAGACCGTTGTGAGAATGCAGATAGGCGATAGGCGGATGGAAGAGTGCATTTGCCAAAAACAACCATTAATATCCTGAGAGGAAGAGGACCTAAGAAGAAAAAGAACGAGAGTACTTGCACAACCGAAATCATAAGTGATGGTCATGATGGAAATGAAGGGTGCATGCAAAGTGGTGAAAATGCAGTGAAAATAAGATTTTGCCATCTTTGGAGCATTGATTTTTACTATAGCGTAGGGTACCAAACACTTTGATATAGAAGACCAAGGCGAGCGAGTACTCTACGCATGAAACAAACACAACAAACAAGAAGGTTATCCCAACACCTCGAGGTCGCGATGAGCTCGGTCGGGCCTGGTGTTGTAATAACCACGAACACACAAAGTTGTCCCAGTGTAACACAAGATCTTGGAGATCTTGGTGGGTCTTACGAGGGATAACTGAGAAGACAGTAGTCAAAACAAACGATCAAAGGTATGCCCCCATTTCAACAGGTCACAGCACGCACTGGTATGGTGGACCAAGGAGACCCTGACAAGTGATGGGAAGGAACCCAAAATGATAAACAAAACTCAAAAGCATCAAGAGATCATAATCAAGACAACAAGTCCTTTTCCATAGGATCAAGGTGATGGATGTGATTGATGAGGTCTGTTAGGAAGGATTCGTCCTGTTGAGACCAAAGATGGATGCGAAATTAGGATGACCCAGTTGACGCGGGATGTTACCTAGGGACAAGATCGCGTAACACGAGGGAATTTTGTTTATTAAGAACCAGTTAGATGCGGGCATAACTTGATGACCAAGGACAAAAGACCGACACAACCTATATACCTAGGGGCTTGGGGACCGATCATAGATTAGCCTTGCCTATGTGAAAGCGCAGAGCCCTCGTAGTTCCAGAAAAGACCATGGATAAAGCGAAAAGAAGACAAATGGTGATCGATGATGATGGAAAAATGCCCCGGGGGATGAATCAAATGATCAACCTTGCCTACGTGACAGCGCAGGGGCAACGTAGTTCAACTGACGGACGCGACAAGATGGGACTTAGGTGAAGACCGACACGATGGATGATCCTACTTGATGACACGAACATAACCACGAGGGGAACGAATGACGTAAGCTCAGAGTGGGGTACTGAAAAGCTCAGGAATGGGGGATAGGCTAGATGGGTCGTCCAATGCTCAATCACTATTTACCAAGTAGCCTAGGATGAGAGGGGTGAGGACGAAAGTGCGGATGAAGGCATAAAATAACCAGGATGTCAAGTAGATAATGATTAAGCCCTCTATGGATGACGCTTGTTACCAGGTTTTCACCACCCATACTTATCCAAGGCACCACCAAGAGATGGTTTTCACCATAGGACGGATTTATTTCTCTTGGCTATTTTTTGATTTTTTTGATTTTTTTAATTTTTTTTGATTTTTTTGATTTTTTTTGATTTTTTTGATTTTTGATTTTTGATTTTTGACTTTTGACTAGGTGGGGTAACCGAGCAAATTTAGGCGTAGAACTTCTTGAGATGCATGATATTGATGGGCTCGTCAAGGGGTTCTCCTTCGAGAGTAGTCAACCTGTATGCCCCAGATCCATATTTGGTAGCTATAATATAAGGTCCCAACCAATTTGCCTCAAATTTTCCTTTCTTGTCTCGGTCTTGTTGAGTGCGCTGGTTCTCCTTAAGGACAAGCTCACCCACTTGGAATTGTCGAGGATGAACCTTCTTGTTGTAACTACGCTTGAGGCAATTTTGGTATGCTTGCAGATGGTTGTAGGATTTTATTTTCCGCTCATCTAGTAATTCCAGCTGTGCAAGCCGTGCAACACGAGCATCCTCTTCACTGATAAGGTTCTTCAGAGAGATTCTCAATGATGGAAGTTCAACTTTGATTGGAAAGATGGCCTCAACACCATACACTAAAGAGTAGGGGGTGGCGCCTGTCGGGGTGAGGATGGATGTGCGATATGCCCAGAGGGCAGGATGAATGTGGAGGTGCCAATCTCGTCCAGTGTTATTGACAACCTTTTTGAGAATACGGATAAGGGTTTTGTTGGTCGCCTTTGCCTGGCCATTACCCTGGGGGTAATAAGGCATTGACCAATGGTGCTGGATGTGGAAAGTGTCACAGAGGTGTTTCATGGCTTGGTTTTTGAATGGTTTTCCGTTGTTGGAAAGGATGGTGGACGGGATACCATATCTGCAGAGAATATTTTAAAGGATGAATTTGGAAATCTAAATGCCAGTGATTTGTGAAAGGGGCATTGCCTCCACCCACTTGGTGAAATACTTAGTGGCGGTGATTATGAATGTATGGCCGTCAGATGATGGTGGGTGAATCTTGCCAATCAAGTCGAAACCCCACTGAGAAAACGACCATGGTGCCAAGAGGGGCTAAAGATCTTGTGCTGGGGCATGGATTAAATCTGCATGTTGTTGGCATGGAAGACACTTCTTCACAAACTCACAAGCATCGTGTTCCAATGTAGGCCAATAATATCCAACTCGTAGGATTCTTTTGGCCAGAGCTATACCATTTGAATGTGCTCCACAAACACCGCCATGCACCTCCGTTAGTGTGGCATGGGCTTCGGTCTCATTCAGACATCTAAGGAGGATTCCATCATACTCGCGACGATAAAGTGTATCACCGACGATGACGTATTGGGAAGAGCGATGAACGAAGGATTTGCGTTGATTGCGTGTAAGATCCGGGGGTATAATGTTATCACGGAGGTAGGTGTAGATGTCTTGGTACCATGGGGAGGTGGGACCCACAATTTCGCACACCATGTCAATCTCAGGGATATCATATGCTGGGATTAAAAGTTGTTCTACAAGAAACTCACACTCTGTTCGGTCCTTGGGCATGTCCAGCAGGGAGCCAATAGTGGCCATCACATTAGCTGCTTTTTTTCGTACCCTGGGAATCTGTTCAAATTGTATAGAGGTGAAATATTTCTTGAAATCATCCACTATGCACTTGTAGGGTAACAACTTATAATCCTTGGTCAGGAACTCATCATTGACTTGTCTAATGACTAGCAAAGAATCACCAAAGACTTTCAGCTGAGTTATGTGCCACTGTTTTGCAAGTTTGAGGCCGGTGAGGAGAGCTTCGTATTTTGCCATATTGATGGTACATGGGAATGCTATCCTGAATGATTTTGGGATGTAGTCACCTTGAGGGGTAACTAATAAAATTCCTACCCCCGATCCATTGTGTGTATATGATCCATCAAAATACAGTGTCCACGTGGGGGTCTCATCAACAAAGAAGACTTCTTCATCAGGGAATTCCGTGATCAATGGATGAGTATCAACTAGAGGAGCTTCGGCTAACTGATCTACGATTATATGTCCCTTAATAGCCTTGCGGTCCACATATTCTATGTCAAATTCACTAAGGAGCATGACCCACTTAGCCATGCAGCCAGTCAGAGTGGTTCTAGATAATAGATACTTCAATGGATCAATCTTGGCAATTAATTTAACCGGATGGCTAAGCATGTAATGTCGAAGCTTCTGTGTGCTGAAGACAAGTGCAAGGTAGGATTTTTCCATGGGGGAGTAGTTTAGCTCGTAGCCAACCAATGTTCGACTGATGTAGTAGATTGCCCTCTCTTTCGACGACTCATCATGTTGTGCCAACAATGCCCCCAGTGCGACTAAAGTGGCGGAGATGTAGAGCAAGAGGGGTTTGTCAGGAATAGGTGGCATCAATATTGGTGGATGAGCTAAATATTCCTTAATTTTATCGAAGCCCATCTGACACTGTTGGTTCCATCGAAAGGTGGAATCTTTTTTCAAAAGATGAGTGAAGGGCTGACACTTGTCTGCCAGCTGGGCTATGAACCGACAGATGGACTGCATCTTCCCCTGGAGGCTTCTTAACTATTTGAGATTGCGTGGAGGTGGCATGTCCAGGATAGCTTTTACCTTGGCGGGATCAACCTCAATGCCCCTGCGAGAGACTATGAAACCTAGCAACTTCCCTGACGTGACCCTAAACACACACTTTTTTGGATTTAGCTGCAACTTGTAGTGTTCCAACCGTTCAAATATCTTTTTCAGGATGGCGGGATGTTCTGCTCGTGTTCTGGATTTTCCTAGTAGGTCATCGACATAGTCCATGATGATGTGTATGAGGTCATGGAAGATGACCGTCATTGCCCTCTGATATGTTGCCCCCACATTTTTGAGACCAAAGGGCATAACATTGTAACAAAAAGTGCCCCAAGGTGTTGTGAAGGCGGTCTTATGTTGATCCTTAGGTGCGATTTGGATCTGGTTGTAACCAGAGAAGCCATCCATAAGAGATAACATCTCATGTCCTACCGTCAGGTCGACCAACATATCAATGTTAGGCAGGGGGAAGTCATCTTTTGGGCAAGCTTTGTTAAGATCCCTGAAGTCTATGCAGACGTGAATATCTCCATTTGGTTTGGCAACTGGTACTATATTGGAGATCCACTCGGAGTAGTCAATTGGTCTAATAAAACCCACTTCTAGTAACTTCTCCAATTCCTTCTTGACTAACAATGCGACTTGCGGATGCATCTTGCAGAGCTTTTGTTTGACAGGCTTGGTGTCTGGGCGAATGTCCAAGTGATGAACCACTAAAGTGGGGTCTAAGCCTGACATGTCTGAGTATGACCAAGCAAAGTTAATGATTCCCTCTTGGAGTAGCTGCACGATGACCGGATACTCTTGCTCTGAGAGTGACTTAGCCACATAGGTGACTTTAGGACTTTCAATAGTTCCCAGATTGACTTCTTGGGTCTCTTCAATCAGAATAGACGATCGGGCAGTCAACTAAGCTCCTATAAGGGGAAGATGAACATCTCCATCTTCCAGTGCCTCTTCGAGGTTTTCACCATCAGATGCGTCCTTTATTTTTACTTTTTCAAGGTCAAGAAGTGCCTCAGGGAGGTTTTCACTGGATGACCGCTTGTTACTTTTCTTATTCTTATTTTTGCGACTGGAGTGTTCATCTTCCCCCAATCCCATAAGGTTGACATATGTATTCGCAAACATACTTATAGGTGTGCTATTACGTAGGTCCCAATCAAGAAGCTCGGGTGGCAAAGGGATAGGTTAATAGTGTAGACGAATAGGCATTCGAACATGGATGATAAGTCGGAGTGATCAACGTTATCATACGCACGTATGATGGATTCCTCCTCAGGTATGTCTTCCAATAAGCCCTTGTCCACAGCGACACTATTGGAAGTATTAGATGATGTTTCAGGGCCTTTCTGCTTTCTGTCGTACCTAATGCCTATGTTTTTTGGTAGCTGAGACGTATCAATGGGTTGCAACCGCCCTTGTTCTTCTTTTCCTAGGCCCCTGCCTTGATAGTTATGCTTTTCCACGAACTCTGTTGGCAGGGGTACTTTTCTTGAAAGTATTCCTTGAGAGGAGTTTCCCGCTGGGGTTCTTCTCGGTAAACCCATTGGCTTATGTCCTCTTCTGGTGCATCTATCTTGATACTTGGGGATCTGAAAGTGGTGGTAGGGATGTTCTTACCACTGAAGGTGATAGTCTTGTCTCCCTTTGGAGTAGCTTGCGAAGGTTGACCATACTTATGTGGCGATGGTGGCATGGTCGCTATATTAAGGGCAATATACATTTCATACTCACCACACCCTTTGTCAATGATCTGGACTTTTGTGACTGTAGGATCAGTGGTGGAGGATGGAGTGGTTATTATGGTGGATGGTGGATCAATGGATGATGACTGAGATGCCCCCATTTCAACCCCAGGACAATAATGTAAATGGGGAAATGATGCTTCTAGAGCGCGACAATATTCGAATGGTTGGGGGTCGACATAGATGGTGACCTCTTGTCCGTTGACTAGGAATTTGAGGCACTGATGGTAGGTGGAGGGGATGGCTTGCATAGCATGGAGCCATGGACGGCCGAGGACGAGATTATATGGCAAGTCCAGATCAAGGACATGGCAGGTAATGTACTGAACCACCGGTCCCACTTAGACAGGAAGATTGATGATCCCTTCTGAATTCCTTTCTGCATTATCATAAGCCTTGATTGTAATAATTTGATTGCTTAAGTCCGCTTGAGTATACCCCACCTATTTTATCAATTTTAGAGTGCACAAGTTGAGGGCAGAGCCATTATCTACCAAGACTCTTTTTATTTTATGTCGGGCAACCACAACTTCAATATGTAAGGGGCGATTGTGATTGACATCAATGTTGGGCATATCGTTTTGGCTGAAGTGCAGTTGATGAGATGAAGCTAGGTGTCCTACCAAGGCTTGGAACTGTGTAGGATCAATGTTATTAGGCACATGGGTTTCCTATAGGGCTCTATTGAGGATTTCTTGATGCATAGGGGAAGATTTAAGTAAATCCAAAATGGAGATATGTGCAGGGGTCTTTCCTAAGTGATCAAGGATGTTGTACTGGGAGGTTATAGGAGTCGATTGGGTGGGTGCAGAGGCTGCAGGAATGGTGATGTGGGCTCATCGTGTAGTAACAGCACATTGAGGGTCTTTAGCCTTTACATGTATCATGGATACACGAGGTTCTACCTACTCAATGTAATGAATAATACCCTCGTAATTGAGGGGTACATTCTTATAGCTCACGTTATTTGTGTTGTTGTTTTGAGGATTACTGTTGGAGGTGCTTGGGCCTTGGTTATAGTTTGGGAAGGCATTTTGATAGATCTGCAATTGAGCATTGAACGACGGAGCTTGACTGGGGTCAACCTTGATATCACCTCGATCTATGAGATCTTGGATGTAGTTTTTCAGACCCTGACACTTATTCAAAGAGTGTCCTTTGATTTTATGGAACTCACAATATTCATTTTCCCTAAACCATGCGGGCTTAGGTTTGGATTTGTTGAGTGGCTTGGTGACAGGGTACGTGATCGGATAGCTAATCTGTAACAGTTTGTTGAAGACGACACTCAAGGGTTCTCCTAGTTGAGCATACTGGCGTTTAGTGTTCCCTTGGTTATTTTGATTGGACTGTTGGGGAGGATGGGGTGTCCCTTGTGGTACAGATATGGCATTAGGTATGGATTGCTGTTGTTTATGGGATGTGTTGGCCATGTGGACATGTTTAGTATCAGTAACACCATCATTTACTGCATTTTTGTTCTTGTTCCAAAAACGTGGCTTGTCATTGAATGACCTTTCCTTATCTTGATTATATATTTTGATGTGCCCCTTGGCAACAATGGCCCGCTCAAGGATGGGTCCCTTCTCTACTACCTCCGTGAAAGTGGTGACACAATGTAATCAGAAGTTATGAGCCATGTTGGGATGGGAGTTCTCCACGAAGAGGGTGACCATGTCCTTTTATTTCAAAGGGGTTTTCATTCGGCTTGCTAGGGCACGCCACCTCTGGAGATAGTTAGTGAAGGTTTCCCCTTCACATTGTTTCTCTTTGAGAAGATCCAAGGTATCAGTATATTTCTCCAAATTGAAGGAGAAGTAGGATACAAACTTTTCTGACAGGTCTGCAAAAGATTTTATAGATCCCTTTTCAAGGGTCATGAACCACCCTAGTGCGTTGCTTGCTAGACTTCGAGGAAACAGGTGCAAGAGATAGTTGTCATTGTGGATAACTTCTTGACATTGGGAGTAAAACTCCTATAAGTGGGCCTTAGGATCTTTGTTCCCCTTATATTTGTCAAACTTTGGCATCTCAAAATGTTTGGGGAAGGGAATCAATGAGATGGAGGGATCATACGGATATGGGCATATATCTTCAAACTTGAACGATTGTTTGCCAGTCCCTGCCTGGAGATCTTTCAGAGCGGCTTTGATTTCTAGTATGTCCGCATTGGCCGGTGTGTTGGACAAATATTGATGGTAGGACGATTTTGGATTCTGAGATGATGTTTGGAGATGGGCGTATGGATAATGGGGAGGTGGTATCCCTTGCTGATATGCCAAGGGACCTTGTTGATAAAGAGGTTGTTGTTGCAAGGCGGGATATGGATGGGTCAGGTAGTTATGGGTGGCGTACTATTGGGAAGTAGGGAGAAGGTGTTATTGATTAGCTTGCGGATATTGGGGGTGCTGATATGACTGTTGCGATTCCACATAGGAGGGTTGTTGTTGATATTGTTGCTGGTTATAATAGTTTTAATGATGGGGTGGTTGTTGATGCATAGTTTGTGGCTGTGGTGGGCGAGATGGGATGTTATGTGGTGGTTGCGCTTGCGGGCGTAAAATGGATGCAAGGAATGGAGATATGGTTGGGGCTGAAGGCTGAGGTTGATTTCCTTGCAGTTGATGCTGTGATGGTTGTGTTGAAAATAGGGGATTGACCAATGGTTGTTGTTGAGGTAGATGTGCGATTGAGATGTTGCGCAAGGGAGGTTGTTGAGCACTAGTGGGAGCATAGGCTTGGGGAGGTTGTTGGGATACGAATGACGATGGAGGAGGGATGTTGGATTGGGATGGTTGTTGGGGTATGAATGATGATGGTGGAGGATTGGTAGTCCTAGGAGGTGGGGGAAAGGCGGCGAAAGGGTTGCCCCCAGTGTTGACAGGAGGTGGGTTCGAGGGGAGTGGTGTCGGTAGCATTAATGGTTGCGGTTGTGGGACATTTTGCGGCATGCCATAGGCAAAAGGATCATTGGGATCAATGGTTTGGGGTGTTCCCGTGACCAAGATGGTGGGATGTGCGGGATTGCCAACAGGATATAGGACAACGTTGCCGAATTCAGGTTGATGCCAACCTTCTACAGAAGGAACGTTGGGGACATACGAGCTACTGGGGATGTCATGCGAACCTTGGGGTACATTAGATGTGGAGGTGCCATACTTGGATAAGTCGACACCTGACAGAGGCTTAACACCTTTGTCAATCAAGTGAGCCAAGATTTTATCACCATGTCTTTCGAGAAGGCGCTCTGTCATTTGTGCATTAACAGGGTTACTGAAGTGTTCCTTGAATGTGAGCTCAGGTTGATCAGCCATGTTTTCCTCCCCGGGTGGTGACGTGTTTTGACCATCCACATCAGATTGTGATGAGGTGTCGTTGTGGGGATCATGAGGGATATTAGCACCATAGTTAGGATCTGATGAGATGTTGACTGTGTTGGTGGGATTTTGAGGGTTGTTCGATTGGGAATTCAGGGCTTGTTGGTCGGCCATTTTCTTTGCCTGTGATCTAGTCTAAACGGGCATGCAAGATGATGAGATGGATCAAGATATTAGAAAAACCTTGATGATGAAAGATTGATTTTATTTGATGGGAGATTAGCTGATGACGATCGGTCAGGCCGATGTGGATTGGTTTGATGGAATCGGATTGGATTAGTCTAGGTTTTGGATTTTGATTTGGATAGATTTGATGATGTGAGGGTTGGATTGATCTGATGATTAGGATTGAATTGATGATAAATATGACGAAGACCAAGATCCACAACCGAGTTTAAGAAGGACCCTTGGTAACACTAGGTATTGATTTGAAAGGTGGATGTATGATAACGACACCGAATCCAACTTGAGATAGAAGCGGATTGATTAGGTCGGAAAGGATAACTGACTTAAGACAGATAGCGATCCTAAGCCAGTTACGATGATTATGATTAGGGATGAATACCTAGGTCAACTCAGATGACTACTCCAACGGGGTTTATATGGAATAACGAAGATTGAAAATGAAAGCGGGTTTAGGACAGATGGGGAGTGTCTCAAGGTAGACGAATGGCTTCTCGAGACAAGCAAAAGGGTGTTCAGGATAAATGACTTTTAGAACGAAGGGATGGAGACTCAGAAAGGATGTTTAGATGTTTGTTTTGGATGCTGAATGGTCGTATCGATGTTCAAAACAGAGGGACAATGAATGCCAAGTGATAATATAGGCTGGTCAAGAGTCAGGTCTGCCACAGCATTAGAACAGGTCCACCACAGCACAAGGACAGGTCCGCCACTGCACTAGGACAGGTCTGCCACAGCACAAGGACAGGTCCGCCACTGCACTAGGACCGGTCCGCCACAGAGTTAAGACAGGTCTGCCATAGCACAGGGACAGGTCCGCCACAGAGTTAGGATAGGTCCGCCACAACACAGGGACAGGTCTGCCAAAGGATAAGGAGAGGTTATCCAAAGGATAAGTTTAAGCTTGATGTTTTGATGGACAGGTAAGGCAAAGGACCCAAAATATAGCAATCATAGAAGACTTGGCCAAACTGATAATGACTGGTTTTTGCACAAGAAAGACAATTCAAACAACACAACCCTAAGATTTAGTAGAAACGGGTATGGCCAACAAAGTCTTCTACTCTAACATGCACATGGTTGCTAAGGAGTCCTCGATATACACCCAGTACGTGAGGCCCAAACCGTGAACACCAACCCGTTACAAGCATGAGTCGGGAACCTTAGCGAGATACTAAAGGCTCAGACCAACTCTTCACGTCATCCCGACGCTTCGCCAATTACAACGTGGTTGGATTGAGGTACAGCTTTCGCTCTCCCCCCTTTATATACCCCGCCAGTATGCATAGTTGGAATCGTCCCTTGGGGTGATGAAATCCCCAAGCAGGTCCCACTAAGAAAATAAAAAAAAGGGTGACTCAAAGGACTTGGAAAGCTACGATTTCTTGTCACCCAGGATCGCCAAATGGCACAAGGGGATTGGATACGTCAAATAGCCTTCCCAAACATGCCAAAAAAGGTTTATTGACCCCTTTAATTAAACTATGTGCCTAATTTACCAAAAGACAATCGGCAAAAACTTGAAATTTTACCTTCGGGAGGACAGGTCTGCCACTCTGCAAGGACAAGTCCGCCACTCTGCAGGGACAGGTTCGCCACTCTGTTAGGACAAGTCTGCCACTTCAGGACAGGTCCACCACAGCAGGACAGGTCCGCCACCGGAGGACAGGTCCGCCACTCTATCAGGACAAGCCCACCACCGGAGGACAGGTCCGCCACAGCAGGACAGATCCGCCACTCTGTAACCCGAACCTGTAAAAATGCAAAAGACAACATAAAAGAAAGAGACCTGTTTGTGGGTCCCACCAAGTGTGCCAGAAATGTGATAGGTCGAATGTGAGCATTAAAAAACAAGCAGCAAGTAAAAGAGTGCAAATAAACACCAAAACAACCTACACCTCAAGATTAGCCTAAGTTGGAAACAACACAAGATGAAAGCAACAAAATGGAACTCTATACCTTGCATCGAATCGATCATTTGATTGGCCCTTTGATCTTTGATGTGTATGCTCCTTGGATGGCACAAGATGCAAGCTAAATGATGTTGTGAGGATGGGTGCAAGTGGATGAAAACATGAAAATGGCCAAGTGTAGGTTGAGAAACAAAATTGCAAGAGTTTGGCTAGCAAAATGATCTCCCTCAAAATGAGAGAAAAGAGGGGGTATTTATAGGAATTTTGAGAATTCCTAGAGGAGATGGATGGCCCAGATTGAGCCACCAAATATCAAGATGTAGGGCTAAGGTGAGTTGAGAACTCACAAGCCTTCACATCTTGACATGTGGCATGTGATATAGCCCTAAAAGGTGAAGTGGACATGAGGTGGAAGGAGAAGTACATGACATGGAGGGGGGTACAAAGTACCTTGGGATTGGACAAGATCTCCTCATAAAGAAAGTCCTTGTCTCCATGTGGGTGAGAGGACATGTGAGGAATTAAAAATTCCTCAAATATTCTCATGGGGAGATGGGAAAGAATAAAGAATGAAAAGAGGACATGTGGGAAAAGGTGAAGGAATTAAAAATTCCTTGTGAGTGCATTGGGGGATTAAAAGGTGAATTAAAAATTCACATGGGGAAGTGGAGTGCCTTGCCCAAAAGGAGAAAGCCTTTAATAAGGTTGACTTAAGGACACATGCCATAAATGGGATGAGGATTAGGTTGTACTAACCACATGATTAAGGTTGTGCAAGTACTTAGTTAGATGGACTAATGACTCATTAGGAGCAAGTGGGAGATTATGGAGGATGTGACCATAATGATGATTAAGGGTGTGCACATGCTAACCCTTATTAATTAGAAGAAGATGAAGTAATTAAGATGGATTATGGACCAACTTGCAAAAGTTGGAGGATGTGACCATGAGAGAGAAAAGAGGAATTAAAATGAATTTTAATTTCAAAAGGGGGATATGACTAAATTAAATAAAATGGTATATTTATTTAATTTAGAGGAGGAAGAGGGGTAAAGTATTGAATTAAATACTTTAGGACCCTTATGTAAGATGCAAGGTATTAATTAAACAAATGGTTTAATTAATATTGACAGAGGGGACGAGCAACTGGATGAATAAGGAGACGGGTTTGATCATATGGACGTCTACAATAAGAATTCACATGTATTTCATTTCACAAGTCTACCTTTTCAATCATCGAATCATTTCAAGTCATATTAATATAATCTCCTATATGAATTTCAAATGCAGTTATCATGCCAATTTGTGGTGTGTGCACCCAGATTCCATCAAGTTTACTGCTCGATCTAGCTAAATGATCCTACTTCAATTGTGTTCTCATCCTTCAACCTGTCATCCTGTAATTACACACACTTGCAATTACACAATTCATAAATAACTTTCAATCATGATAAAGTATAAGATTGTTCAAAAGATCACATAGTCAACGACAGTCAACTTCTTTCAAACTTTTTCAAAAATTATCAAAAATTTTATTCAACACATTGAATTTCCTCAATAATTCAATTTATCATATTATAATTTAAATGCAATAAAAATTGGGTTATGAGATCCTTCCCCTCTTGGAAGAGACATCGTCTCGATGTCTATTTAATCAAAATTAAAGCATATATGTCTATTTCAACATCATATCATACTATTCCAAACCAAAACATTACAATATTTAATCCAAAATTTTCAAACAAAGTTATCAAAGTCTCTTTTTAAGAAATTAAATGTGAGAAGGAGCGTTCTATTTCTTCCGCATCCTCCCAAGTAGCATTGTCTTTTGAGTACTAGTCCCATTGGACCTTAAATTAAGCAATATTTCTGCTTCGTAACTTAACGTTGCATCTATCCAAGATTCTAATGGGCTCCACTAGCACCACTCTTAGGTCTTGTACCTGTAAGGATTTCCAATCAAGCAAATGAGCTACATTAGGATGATATGGCTTAAGCAAGGAAACATGAAACACATTATGAAGTCGAGCCAAAGCAGGTGGTAAAGCAAGTCTATAAGCATCTGGGTTGATCACTTCCAAGACTTCAAACAAACCCACATATCTCGGGGCCAACTTGGAAGACTTTCCGAAGGAAATGGAACTTTTATGAGGCCTAATTCTTAAGAAAAAATTATCCCTGGCTGCAAATTTCCTAAGAGTTTTATTATTATTGGCATAACTCTTCTGTTGGTCTGCCACCTCCTTCAGTCTACTCTTAATGACTCTCATTTTTTCTTCTATCTCCTTAAGCATTCAGGTCCTACTATGATCCTGTCTTCTAGTCTATACCAATTTATGGGTGTATGACACTTCCACCAATAAAGAGCTTCAAACGGTATCATACCTAGAGATGTGTGATAAGAGTTATTGTAAGAAAACTCTATAAACAATAGGTATTCTTCCCACTTGTACTATTAGTCCATACAATACATTCGGAGGATGTCTTTGACTACCTGATTCACTCTCTCTGTCTACTCATCAATTTGAGGATGATAAGCTGAGCTAAAATTTAACTTGGTTCCCAATGCGGCATTTAGGGTCATCCAAAATCTTGAGGTCATCCACGTGTCTATCAAAAATGATAGTCTTTGGCACTCCATGTAAGAGAAAGATCTCTTGGACAAATGTTTTGGCCAGGGTCAATGATCCATTCTTAAGGTTTCCTGGAATGAAGTGTGCCACCTTGGTCAACTTATCGATCACAACCAAGATAACATCATGTCAATTCTTGCTCAAAGGTAACCCTTGTACGAAGTCCATATTGATCACCTACCATTTATACTCAAGTATGTTGCAAGGATACAATAGCCCCGCTAGATGTGCATGTTCAACCTTGACTTTCTGACAATCTAAGCATTTGGCTACGTACTCCACTACATCCTTCTTAAGTTTAGGCCAAAAGTATAGAGTTTTCAATTCTGCAATCATCTTGGATACTCTAGGGTGTCTTGAATAAGGTGCATTATGAAACTCTTCTAGAACCAATTTCCTCAACTCTCCAGAGTCTGGAATATACATTATTCTTTGGTATCTCAAAATTTGATCTGATTCAATCTCATAACCCTCAAACTGATGATTTGATGCTTTTCTAAGGTGCGCTTCACTCTTTTGTAGTGCTCATCCCTAAACAAATGTCGTATCACCTGCTGCCTCCAATTAGACCTTATCAAAATCATGGCTGTTAGATGTCTTCATCTACTAATATTATACACCACTCTATTCTCTTTCCCTTTTCAAAGTCATACTCACTAAGGAATTCCAACCACCTTCTCTACCGTGCATTAAGGTTTGGTTGAGTAAAAATGTATCTCAATCCCAAGTGGTTTATCTTAAGCTCAAATGGCTTTCCCAAGAGGTAATTCCTCCACATCTGCAAGGTATGAACTATTGCAGCCAACTCTAAATCATACAGTGCATAATTCACCTCATGTTGTTTAAGATTCCTTGATTCATATGCTACCACTTGTCCATCTTGCATTAGTACTACTCCCAATCCCTTGCCAAAAGCATCTATGATTACATTGAATCTTCCATTAGGATCAAGGATAGTCAGTATTGGTGTTGTCATGAGTCTCTCCTTCAAGAGTTGAAATGCCTGTTCATATTTCTCGGTCCATTCAAACTGTGCTATCTTTCTTTGGAGTGACGTGATTAGAGATGCAATATGGGAAAACCTTTGCATAAAATTTCTATAATATCCTACGAGGACCATGAAGCTACGAAATTCTGACACATTCTAAGGCACCGACCATTCCACAATTGCCTTGATATTTTTAGGGTCTATAGAGACTCCCTCAGTTGAAATAAAATGGCCTAGATAGTGCACCCTATCTTGATAGAACAAACTCTTCCAATAGATTCGCAAAGAGATTCTTTTCTCTCAACCACTTTAGAACTATCCTCAAGTTCCTATCATGCTCTTTTACAAACTTTGAGTAAACTAGAATGCCATCAATGAAAATCAAAACAAAGTCATCCAAACAATCTCTGAACACACTATTTGTGAGGTTCATGAAAGCTACAGGTGCATTGGTCAAACCAAAAGGTACCATAGTGAACTTGTAATGTCTGTACCAAGTTCAAAAGTTAGTCTTCGAAATATCTTATTCCTTTATTCTCGATTAATGGTATCTCAACTGAAGATCGATTTTGGAGAACATTGTTGCTCCCTTCATCTAGTCAAACAACTCACAGATCCTCAAAAGTGGATATTGCTTCTTGATGTTCACCTTGTTCAACATCTGATAGTCTATACACAAATGCAAGTTTCCATCCTTTTTTCCATAAAGATAATAGGTTCTCTCTAAGGAGACACATTAGGTCTTATGATCCCTTTGTTTAACAATTCCATTAACTGGGCCTTCAACTTATAGAGTTCGATGGTAGTCATTTGATATGGTGCTTTAGATTGAGGCTCAACTCCTGGTACAAGGTCGATAGAGAAGTCATATTCTCATTACAAAGGTAGCTCTATGAGTTCGTCAGGAAATACATCTCAAAACTCCTCAAGAATAGGATAGTCATCTACATATGGTTCTTTTCTATTAGGATTATTCATATGCACAACATAAATAACACATCCCTTCCGATGAGCCTTCATGAGCTGCATAGTGGAGATCTGTCTAAGTTTTAAGGGTCTTTGCATCCCACAGATCTTGATTGGGTTCCCATAATCATCCACACAATTAACTACCTTATCCTCGTAGTTCACTATAGCCTTATGCTCGGTTAACCAATTTATTCTCAAAATTACATCGTATGAGCCTAAAGGTGCTACATATAGGTTGACTTAGGTTTGGAGGGTTAAAAGCTCTAACTCGCTACAAAAGAGACATGTATCTACCCTTCGCTTTACTCGATTACCATACTGGACTTCCCATGAGTTTTCCATGTATCAAGGTCTAATAGATATCTTGGATATTACTCTAGGGTCTATGAAACATTCAATAGCTTTGGTATGAATTGAAATAGAGACAATTCGGCCATAGAGCTTACCTGTCAGCTGTATTGTCGAAGCCTAATACTCTACTTGCTTTTTATCCACTACAACATGGATCTGATGATTTTGAGACTACTGATAGTTTCCTTCCCTTCGTGACTCCAACTGATATGGGAAATTTGAGGCATAATGATTGCCTCCTCAAGTATAGCACTTGTTGTGAGGCACTTTGTGACCTTTTGGCTTGTCCTCTCTGAAGCCCTCTTGCTTTTGGTCGTATTTGCCTTTATTTTGTTTTCTTTCTTGCTCTTTCCACCATTATCATCTTTTCCTTTCTCCTACGACTCACTTCCCCTCTTGAGATTACAAATCTAATAGTTCTTGTCTCCTTTATGAAACTTCTTCCCATACCACAACTAGGGATTTGAATTGCTACAAAGTTTGGATAACTACTACGATTTCTACTCCTATTTGGTGGTTTTTAAGAAAACTTTGTTCATGGTGAGAGGATCATGCATATCCACTTTTGCTCCAATGTGGGGCTTAAGTCCTAATATGAACTTATGGATACAAAAACTTTCATCTCCCTGATATTGGGGCACATACTTCAATAGGTTGGTGAAATTTTCCTAATATTGGATCACAATCATGCTCCCCTAAGTTAGGTTTTGGAATTTTGTTTCCTTCTTATCGAAAAAGAGTTGCGATAATGATCTGGGGGACAATTTTTTAGTGAAAATTGAAGTGTTCCCAATGCTCCAGATTTTAGCTTCATCAGAAAGAGAATGACGTCCTGGTTCCAACGCAACTTGAACGGGGTGAAAAGGACTCCGTTTGTGCAAGTTACGGCCAGTCAAACTTTCAGTCAAACTGGGTTTAGGGGCGTCCAGAAGGCGGAAAAAAATCATCTCAGAAATTGACGGAAGCAGTGTCATCGCGAAGAGCTCGTCGAGACGATTCCGACGGCATTCGTTTCGTCAAAATCCGACGTCGTATGCTCGAGTTACAAGCAGTCAAACTTCAGTCAACCTGAGGGTACAAAGGATGACGTCAGCAAATCGTCCGTACCATACGGAAATCAAGTGGACGAATTTCGGCACAACACATGGCAATTGAGTCATTTTGTATGGACCAATCATTGGCTGACACGTGTCCGTCCGTATAGGTGACGTGGCTCTCCGTACTCCGACGTGGCAGCATACGTGGCAGACCATGACGAATAGTGTTTTGACACGTGGCATCACAGTAGCATTCTACTCAGCGTACGATATGTTGTCGTCAGCAGACAACGTGGCATGTTCTCCAATGATCCTCTGACACGTGGCATTATCGCTGTGCTCGTCGTCGTTCTATTCATCCGCAGGTTTGTTTTTCAGTGGGAACAAAATTGGCAACGGGTTTTGAACCCGTGATCCCCTGCGAAACGGCCGGGGTTTTAACCGTTGCACTGCTAGCGGTTGCCGATACTATGTATAGTGTTCGGTTGTTTTTCTTGTTATGCGTTGTTGGAATTAGGGGTAAAACGTGGTCAGCGGGGTTGGAACCGCCGACCACCGATATAATAAAATGAATACTAACCACTGCGCCACGCAGACAGTCCAAAATGAAGGTGGCATCGGTTTGTTTTATTAAGATGTTGTTAGCCGAGCCTCTAACAAATGGCTAATTAAGCCAAAACAATCAAAACTACTCCTAACCACCTGAAACAAGAAGATCACAGAGGATAAATCATTCATGATACGAGTTGCTAGAAGAGATTGAGCATTTATTTTGATGGTTAAGCCTAATTAGGCAAATTTCTTGTATAAAAGGAGGGGTATAGACCTTTGATTTAAGAAGTCCAGGTTGAGATAGCGGGAGAATGCTCAAGAGTCTTTGAAGACATTTCTGCATATCAGAGTACTGTCATGCTGCTGAATGCTTGAAGGAGAGTCTTGAAGCCATTGTAATTGAATTTGGAGCTAATCGGATCGGTCCTCCATTGGAGAGGGACCCGGAGACGTAGTCCTTAGGGACGAACTCCGTTATCAACTTTGGTTTCGTCTCTCTATTCTTCTCTCTTTTCTTTCTCAGTTTATCTTGGCATTTATTTAATTATTTTATGTTCATTATTTCATTTGAGCATTTAATTGGTAATCATTTAAATTAAATGTTGTAATAATCGATCTTTTACGTTAAGCATTCTGTAAGCAACTAGTCCTAGATCCTATATAGATCAAGTTGGTATCAGAGCTATGTATGTGGCTTGTATTGCAATTTGAATGCTAACGAGATCCAGGTTGCAACGAGGTGAAGGAGAACTTGAAGAATACAATCCAGAAATCGGAAGACGAAGAGTTAATCAACCGTCACAGATGGAAGAAAAAGAAGGTGGTCAAAGTTCAGAGCTTAGTATCAAGGATTTCCAGAAGCTATTTCTTGACATGAAGGCAATGGTGGACGAACTTTATGCTGAAAAGAAGAAGCACGAAAAGGGAGGTTCTTCAAAGCACAAGAAGCAGGAAGATCAGAAAGACACAGAGGAGAAAGCTCCAGAAACTCCTTCTCCTCCATCTTCTCCCCCTTCTTCTTCTCCCCCTTCTTCTCCTCCTTCTCCTTCTCCTTCTTCTAATGTAAATCCATTTAAGAGCAAGTCTAAGCCTGTAATTAAGCTTGATGTAAAATTTGAGTTACCTAAATACTGTGGGGAGTTAAATGCTGAGAAATTAGACGATTGGGTCCAACAAGTAGAAGTATACTGTAGGATACAAGGCCTAGTAGAAGATGCTTCTAGGATTCAATTAGCAACTCTCGGTTGGGAGGTACAGCTCTCACCTGGTGGGAGAGTAAAACTCGTGAAGAAATTGCTCGCCATGGTCAAGTTAACATGTCTTGGATGGAGTTTGTTGCTGCCCTTAGGAAACAATTCTACCCTTTAGGTTACATGCAACAGTTAACCATGAATTGGCAAACCTTTAGGCAAGGTAAGGGGCAGTCTGTCCAGGAGTATACCCATGAGTTTAGGAAATGGGCCATTGCTCTAAATGTTCCCTTGTATACCCAAGACACATTACTTAAGTATATTGGTGGTTTACATTCTTACCTTAGGCACACTATTTTGATGTTGAGTCCCAACAATCTAGACGAGGTGTCTGTTCAAGCTACTCATTTAGAGTCAAGGGGTAAGAATACTTTTAGTGATAACTTTTCTAAGAAGCCATCTAAGTTTGAGGGTAAGTCTAAAGGGAAAGACAAAGACAAAGATAAAGGCAAAGGGAAGAAGACAGCTACAGCTCAGAAAGAGGGTGAGAAACCCACATGTTCCCATTGCAAGAAAGAGGGGCATGATGATTCGAGATGTTGGAAGCTTCATCCTGAGTTGAGGCCGAAAAGATATGGAGGTAATAAAGGCAAGAAGACTACTGCAGTGATTCAACAAGATCTTGGTTCAGACTCCGGAGATGAGACGAAGATTGTTGCTACCGGAATCCAAGGTAAAGGGAAAGGTATATCTCTCTCATCTGATGCAAGTTTTTCTAATGCCAGAGCAAGTACAAGTAAAGAATCTTCTCCTAAGGTTGATAAGCAAAGAAATGAATTGTTTCATATTCGTGTTGTAACAAAACATACTAAGATTGATACTCTGTTTGATACGGGTTCACAAGTAAACTTAATATCTGAAGAAGTTGTAAAGAAACTTAATTTGGCTACAACACCTCATCCGAAACCATATCCACTTGGATGGGTTTGCGATGATGCTCAACTACAAGTAACTAAACAATGTAAATTGAGATTTGCTATCACTGCAAACTTTGTAGATGAGGTAGAAGTAGATGTGGTCCCTTTGGATATTTGTGGGCTTGTGTTAGGGAGTCCTTATCTTTATGACAGAAAAGCAATCTTTTATAGGGGGGAGAATAAGTATCATCTTTTTAAAGATGGGGTAGAATACATTGTACGGGCACATAAGGTGAAGACTAATCTTACACTAGTTAATGCTGGTCAAATGAAGAGGTTGGTCAACTCAAGTAAAAACTTTGTATTGATGCTTGTAAAAGCCAAAGAAGATGATAAATCTGAGGTATTCAGTCGAACTTTCGAAGATCATGTAAGTCATGTAAAGAAAGTCTTTGATGTATTGAGAAAAGAAAAACTCTATGTAAAGATGTCTAAATGCGAATTTGCTAAGACATCCTTAGTGTACTTAGGCTATGTCGTAGGGAGTGGTCAATTGGAAGTAGACCCTGCGAAGGTCGAAGCTATTGTAAAATGGCCTAAGCCAAGTACAGTTACAGAGGTCAGAAGTTTTCTAGGTACAGTTCAGTACTGGAGAAAGTTTATTGCAAACTTCTCTTTTATAGCATCACCATTACATGCATTAACCAGTACAAAGGCAACTTTTCAGTGGGGAGGTCCGCAACAGAAGGCTTTCGACACTTTGAAGGGAAAGTTGAGCACCGCACCAGTTTTGGCCTTACCAGATCTACATCAACCATTTGAGATCGAGAGATGCGAG